>VXBB01023741.1:144692-247450 GCA_013399915.1 Illadopsis cleaveri
AAAAAAAAAAAGTTACAATTTGGTTCCTGGCAGAACAAACCTGTGGACTGAACAGCCAGCTTTTGTGAAACACTGTGCCCCAAAGATGTATAATATTTAACACGGGCATATCTGTCAGTTTTAGCAAAGGTGACCCACATCCAAGGGCATGAGAAATGTACAGGCAAGAGGTTGTAATTGCTACTAGCTGATGCTTGGAATCATTACTGGTTGGTCCAAGGTAATTTCAGCGCAGCTTAGATGAGCAGAAGGTGTAATGTTCAAAGGGACATACTCAAACTATCTGATGAAATGTATAAACAGACTTCCTGTACTTGGGAGCTTTGCTTCCCTGGGACAGAGAGGGACTGCAGCTCCATGTAACATGGACTGTGTGGCCCAGGGCTCCTCTATCACCTGCCTGTTCCAGTGTTAAGTGGTGTACAAAGGGCTTCAAGATTTAACATCTTTGCTGACTTCCACTTAAGTTCTTTTAAAGTCCGTGTAAACAATTTTGTGCCTGTGGGAAGCCACAGCACAGTAATACAGAAATAAACTGGTTTATGCTGGAGGCACCATGGTCATTGTTGTAAGTCCTTTGCTTCCCCTCTTCATTTGTGATAAAAATGTAAAAGAATTGAGAATCTGAGCTCAAAGAGGATATGTTCATTTTTTTAAAGATATGTGTTTTTAATTGATGCATTTTATTATCAATTTTTTTTTTATAATTTCTGTTTAGTTCTTGCCATGCATGAAAATGTTTTAAAGTGCCCCACCCCAGGATGCACTGGAAGAGGACACGTCAACAGCAATCGCAACACGCACCGAAGGTAGATCAGAAAAATTCCTGTCCACTTAAAACCTAACACGTACTCGGGAGTAAATTGATAGGCATATCTTGGAATTAGATGCTATGTACTACACTGAAGAATGTCTATGAACTGCAAGGGCAGCCTCTATTATTTATAACCAAATAATTGTGTTTAATTCCGTTATAAAAAAAATGGCTGCAGCACAGAGGATGGCAAATTCCGCTAGTATTTTCATAGATGAGATTTAAAGCTACAATGTCATCATAGCCCTCACATTGAAAAATCATCATGTACATGGGGAAGGAATGAAAACCACATTATAGTTTCTACAACTGGAAAAGCCAATGGAAACTAAAACCCATCTGTTTTGAACCACTACATGCTAGTCATTGACAGGGACTTCCAATCAAGGCACATTCCCTTTTAGCCAAACAGAAAATTTTGAGTGAACTATTTTAAAATCTGTTTAAAAGCTCCACTTATTACCCTCAGGAATACTATCTTCCTGCCTGGAACCCTCCTGTCTGTTTAACATGTTGCCTTCAGGGGGAAATAAAAATTGGGAAAAGACTTCCAGACAGGCAGCTGGGGAATCACAGCTGGGCTGCAGGTGAGGCAGAGAGTCAACACACTCTGTCTCCAGCAAGCCATTGCTGTCAGCAGAGCTCTTGTCAGTACTGCTTTCTTCTGGAAGCAGTATATTCCATCATACTGCTTCTGGGGAAATAGAATGTCAATCTTAAAATTGAACCTGGGACATGAGAATTTTGAAACCAACTTTCTTTGTTGATCTGAATTTTTGTGAGATTTTGGGGGTTTTTGTTTATTGATTCATTTGTTACTGCATGGTGCACCAAAATTAAGGTTTATCATATTGTATTTTAATACTAGAAATAATAAGTCAGTTTTATGAGACATATGACAAGCTTGTCGACAAGAATATATAAGGCACAAGCAGATATTTTTTCTTTGTTTTTCCTGTTTTCAATCCCCAGTTATCTTTGAAGCACATCAGCTGTATCATGAGCAACCCATGAATAGGATAAGAAAACATGTTCTAATCTAATAAAACAAACAGGAAACTATAAGCTAGCACAACTTGAAATGACAAAATGTTCTTTGGTAACAGTCTCTCATATATCCCTGCATTTTTTTTCCAAAATTCACTTTCCTTTTAATCAGCAGGAGGCTTATATGCATGGTTTAGCTGATAAAGTAAATGTCATTTGTCAAAAAATTTACTAGTATCTTGCCAGACACAAAACATCAAAGCTGAACTGTGGGAAACTCCTACATGATTCAGTTTCCAGATATATCACCTAAAATACACAGATTTCACAGTTTTGCATTAAGGATTGAAAAACAGATGAATCTGGGCTATACCAGCAGCAGTTCCCTTAAATGCACAGACCATCAAAGTCACTGGTTTCCACAGAAGAACAGCACACATCTCCTTTGCACAAGAATTAATTTCAATGTTTATTTCTTATTGTTTCTGTTCTTCACCTTTGCTTTTCAACAGCCTTTCTGGTTGCCCAATTGCTGCAGCTGAAAAGCTGGCAATGTCCCAGGAAAAGAACCAGGTCGAGTCTCAAAAGGCTGGGCAGTGCCATGACCAGACTCACAGGTAGGAGCCCCCACAAACCAGTTTCTCCAAGCAAACAAACTCTAATTTATGCACAAACTCTGTTGATTGGTCCTCAGATCTTTCACCCACTTCAGATTTCAGCTTCAGTGGTAACCCAGTTTTCCAAGATGAACCTCTGCAAAACTATCTGATTCTCAAAATAAACCACCATCTTTCTGTTGGTTCTTGTGCATGTGGCTGACATTAAAGACAAAGAGACGTATCTTTGGCTAAGCAGTCAAATATATCCTATTAAATCTTACTTGGACACAAGTAACCTGATCAGAACAATTAATAGAATTTCTTTTTTTTTAAGTTTTTTGGTTTAATTCCTATATATATATATATATTTTTTACAATGACATCAAAAAGGAGAAACACTTTTTATTGCAATTGTGTTTTGCCTGAGTTATATAGACCCTACAGACACACATAATTTGCACATCATTGGCACCATGACCATTACAACCTATTATATTCAGGTCTATTTGGGGACACTTTAATTTGTGGATTATTGACATGATCAGCTCTAATGGTTCCTTCAGAGCCATTACAGAATATTATGTCCATGTGTCTGCCAACTGCATGTGCCTTAACTCCATATATGAAAAGTCCTAAGGAAATTGCTAAAGACAAGTAGTTACTGAACATTAACTAAATGGAATGACACACCATAAATCATTCATTCCTCCCAAATAGCACAAGCAATTATTTCAGATCATCTTAAATTATATTTATACCATACTCATTCACAGTAAAGTGAGAACAATACTGATGCAAAAAAACTGAAAGCTAGGAAAAAATCCAGACAAATTTTTAGAACTAAAGGAAGTGATAATCTAGTAGTAAGTCAGTAACTTCTTTGTAAGTAGCCCAAAGTACTATTAAAAAAATACTAATGTCCTCATCTTTTAGTTTGTGAAGTAGTCAAAGTACTTTTTGACTACTAGTCAGCCACCATGTTTGTGTTGTTTATTTCTTATATACACCCACCAGTATGTTTTGCACGTGGTAATAGCACACTTTTGGATTATGAGATGCAGTCATATCCTATTTTTCAAGACAAGGTTATTTAAAGACATGTCTTTCTCTTTCATTCTTTTCTTCCTCTCTACAGGACAAATTTAGGAAAGCAGCCTGAGGTATCTCAGTACAGTTATAGAACTTCACAGCCAGTCACTTCCTCCAGAGGCACCCTGGTGAAAGAACAGGAGAAGTTTGGGAAAGTCCCATTTGATTATGCCAGTTTTGATGCACAAGTCTTTGGCAAACGCACAACAGCACCTGTGTCACAAGGTCAAAAAACACCTCAGTTTCTTGAATGTAAGCTCAAAATTCAATTTTTTTTCTTGAAAAAGGGGCAAATTGTCAATGATTTTTTTTTCCTTTTTGCTTGTTCTGGTTTCAAACTTCTAGAATTCTAAAAAGGTCTGTAGAAACCATTTTTAATTAGTTGTGTCTAGAATGTTAAATAGAATCACTAATTTGTGGAATATAGAATTTTAAAACACTAAACATCATCACTACAAAGATTATTTTATTGATGCTTCTTTTAAAAGGCGTTATCCCTGGAAAAGAGGAGTAAAAAGGAATGCTTTATGTTTTACCCATTACCTTCCTCCTTGATTAATTTTTGATCTCTTCATGGGATAGATGAGAAGTCCCATGGAACGTGTCTGCACAATATGTAATGAATTGTAGTACAAAAAAATCCAAGTTAGGTTTCAAAGGTACTTCAGGTACAATTTAGGTGAATCTATACAGGTATTATTCCTCCTAGATGAGCATGTGCCCCAGCTCCATTAATTCCAGGCCTGCGCTGAATTTGTTTTGGTACCTCATGTTTCTGTACTAAATCATATTTGTGGTGCAGTCATATCCAATGCATCAAATTATTATCAAGATTCCTCTGTTTGGGTCATTTGCAGATTTGCTGAGGTACTGCTCTGCACAAATGAGATACCACAGTGTGAACACTGATGGTTTATTGCAGATGCTGTTCAGAATCTGCATGGAAAACACCAGCAACGCTCTGCCATTGTATTGACCATTATAAAATATTCTTTCGTTTCAAGGAACAAATAATTCTGTTGCCATGAGGGAAATGGAAATATTTCATTCCGCCAAAAGTGGGCTCAGAAGAAAATTGATCCAGAACAACGTGAAAAAGAAACTTTTTAGCTGGCTTCTGTTTTGTTAATGACAAAACAATTAGTAAAGGAAAATGAAATAGGAAAACAAATTTTGTCCCACTTACTCCAACAAAGAAAAACATTCATAGTAAGGTGAACAGAAAAGCAAAAAATTTTGTTAATGAATAAATTAATATGTAAGATAATTATAATATAATACACATCTAATATGATAAAATTTATATATGCTTTATATATTTATAAAATATTGTATATTTTTATATTTATTTGTGCATGTGTCTGAGTACACAAAAAAACACATATAAGTTTGTAGGTATTTGTTTTTTGTGAGTATATATAAAAATACTCTATTTAAAATTGCAAATGAAAAGTAGATATTTATCTGACCTGGAAAATAGGCTTGCCTAAATGAAAGCAAATATATGCATTGCCAGCTTCTTGGGTGGCAGATTTTCCAATTTTGTTTGTAAAATTGAATATTCCCTATTAGCTGTCTCTTTGTACAGATATATGTCTATTTCACAGGTTCATTTCAAGGAAAAAATGATTGAAATGTTTTTATACAAATGCAAATACATATATATGCAATTTATGTATGAAGTATATCTGAGCTGAAGTTTACAGCCCGTTGTTCTTGCAAAGATTGCAATGTGTAGCTATTATTTTAATGGAAAGGTGAAAGTAAAAGAGCTGGTGAGTGATTTAACTATTCAGGTATACAAAAGTTGCCAATAAGAAGCTGATGATGTAGTGATGGGTTCAGAGTCCTATGTAAATATGTAGCCAGACAAAAGCCCATCATTAGTCCTCTGTGGATGCTGCACTTGAAAACTTGTTTTTTCTTTTTAACAAAACATACACCCTTTATAGCCTGGGGTATTTTTTCTGTTGGTTGGTTAGTTGTTTGTTTGTTTATTTTTCTTTTAGGATAGGTAATGAAAAATGCACCTTCTGGTCTTTAAGCACAATTTAAATTTCATTGTAGTAACTGTTAAAAATGAAGACTGTCTTGTTTGTGCTGTGCTTACAGCAGGCTAGATAAATCCTTTTTAATTTTCACTAGAGAAAAGGAGGACTGAATCATGAGGCTTTCATGTATTGCTCTACTGAGATGCCTCTAGTGCTTAGAGAAATGGAATATAGCATTCAGCTACAGTCAAAGCACATAAACAAGCATTTCTTTCAGAGCATCCCAAGTTTGAGGGAAGATGAGTCCTCCTGTGCCTTGCGTAGCTCTTAGCATTAAAAAGCACTCAGCCAAAGCTCTACATCCAAAGGGATCCAGAGCCTTGGGGCTCAGATCTTTAGGGAATGAGCAGATGGCCATACGCAGAAATGTTCTTGATGTATCTGGGTGTAGGCTGAGAAATTGGATTTTGCTTAGTTTATCTTTGTAGGACACTGTGAGGGCTGCAGACAAAAGAAGTGATTATTGCTTCTTTAGAGCTGAAATCGTGGTGCTGTGTTCTCCCTGCAACAGTTTATGCCATCTCAAACTCCAAAATCCAGAAGAGAGAGAAAAGCTCTTTCTGTTTTAGAATAAATGCTGCTGATGAAGAAGGAAAAAAAAGAACCACACACACCACTTTTTTTTGTGAAAGTGCTTTTCTGTTCACCTGTTAGTATTTAATTTTCAACCAACCTCCCTCCCTGTGCCTAATAAATCTGTGTATTATTCCAAATGTAGCCAACAAATGACTGCAAACCAGGATTATATGTATGTTCATTACTTTTTAAATTGATTAAAAGATAGACTTAAATTTCTAAATATTTCCACAAAATCAGTACTAAGTGTTCCTTACAGGTAATGTTTTTATCTGATTTCTCTGCTTCATTCAAGAGCCTGGATTTGTGCTCCTTGGTCACATAAGCAAAGCTATTTAAATAACAGATTCATCTAAGTAGAGTGAGCAGTGTTTTAGCTAAGACTGGACAAGTCACTGGTTTTTTTTGCACAGTAGAGCTCCAAAAGGAAGACTTTATAAAAATATATTTACAATTGCATTTGTCCACTGGAGTGGTCAAATCACGATGGATACCACACTAATGCTTGCTCAGTCTTTCCTTGGACATCATTATTTTTAAATCTTGAGTTAAGGATAAGTAAAATATGAGTAATAATCTCAGAAGGTTTGTTGACAGATGTGTATTTCTCAAGGAAAAATTAAATTGTTGTGTTTGCGAAACCCTTTTTACGGTAAACTCTTACTGGCAATAGCAAATGGATTGTTTTAAATGTAATCTTTGAATATTTTTTTTACATATGAAATTGTAGTCTGAGAAGCAAAACTATTTAACGGGAAAAATTTCATACATGCGATTGCTAATCAAATCTCTCTTCAACAGCAAAGCATTTTTCAAATCCAGTGAAATTTTCTAATCGACTGCCTAGTGCTAGCGCCCACACACAGAGCCCTTGCCATGCCAACTCTTATAGCTACGGTCAATGTAGTGAAGACACCCACATAGCAGCAGCTGCTGCTATCCTGAACCTTTCCACCCGCTGCAGGGAAGCAGCAGAGATCCTCTCCAACAAACCACAGAGTCTGTCTGCCAAGGTAGGGTAGTCCAAGAACCTGGAGGGTGTGCTAGCTACTGAACTGTACGAATAAACTGTCTTTCATGTTAGTGACTGCATTAAATCCCCCGAAAGGAGGCTTCTGTTTGCATGCTCTTTTGAAGAGAGGCAGAGAAAAAAAAAAATCAGTAATGCAGTGACCAGTTCTGATAAAACTAAATAAATAGCAGGAATTATGTTGTTAATTCTTTTCATAATTGAGCCCTAATTACAAGGGGGGAGTTTTCTGGGAGGAAAAAAGAAAAAGGTTATTTGAAATCCAACAACAATCTGTAGTGGATAATGAGTAAGATCTGTTTTAAGAGGGAATCTTTCTCCCTCTGAAGCCTGCCATTAGTGATCATTTGGGAGACTGATTTAAATATATATATATATATATATATATATATATATAAATCATATGATTAATCAAAGGGATATTTTGCTAGCAGTGGAACAGAACTACCTATGCAGTCTGTTGTGTTTGGAGCCCCTAACAGTTTGGCAAGGTGGAGAGGGGGGAATAACAACTGACTTTGGTAAAATTCCCCTTTCTGCTGGCAAGAGTGGAGAATCAGGCCCACTGCGTTTGGAGATAGATAATTTGGGCAAGTCTGTCATAATGGAAAGCTGCCTAATTTTGTAGATGTTTGTGTGGCTTTCGTGTTTTGGTTTCTGCTCTGCATTTCCTCACAGATCTTTATGATTTACAAATGGTGCTGTGTGAGCTATGAGCGTTATTTTCTGTGCCATTACATAGTATTATAATGCTGATGAAAATAGACAAGATTTTCTTCTGATGACAGTGGTGTGGGAGCACTGTTGTTTATTATTTGCATTAAAGTCACACATGTTCCACCGCAATGAAACTTCTGAAAGCTCTTAGTAGATGAGAGGGAGTCATTACAAGAACTTAAGGAGAAATCATTGGGGAGTGAAAAGAGGTACATTTGTCAAAACACAGCATAGCAGGTGTGCTTCTGCTGTGGGACTCTAATCCATGATGTTTGCACCAAAAGACAGATGATCTGTTTTCCTGCAAGTCAGTACTACTCTACTTTATCTCTCCGTTATCTGAGCCTCACAAAGCTCAGCCTCTCTAGATGTGTCTTCCACAGCTGTTGATCTACATTTTGGTTGAGGGTTTATTCACCACTGCTAGGAGGTTAGCTATTATTTTTTGAGTGGAACCATTAATTTTGCCGCCAGTATAATGCTTTGTTAGGTATTCTGAGCCTTGTGCCTTTGCAGAGTGATATCCCTTACTTTTGCTACTTTTGATTTCTATTTGTGTGTGAAGTTTTGGACATTAAAATCAATGTTGGGAGATGCCATAGGACACAGGGTAAAAATTTTAGGGGATGTCCACATTATCTATGGAACACATAATGTAACTCATTATCTGTTCCAAAGACTGCTCATAGAACCTTTCCTAATGACAGATCCATCCTTGATATCTGCTGCAAAAAACCTCCTTCCATCAGTCTTTAATAGAAACTTCTTCTAGTAGGGAAATGGAAACTGATGCCAATGGTTGGATTAAATTGCTGCAGCAGCCTTTGGCTGACCTCAGCAACAGACCTTTGTTGCCAGAGAAGAGCAGTAAAGGGATCAGGCATAACCCAAAGTCTTTCTCCTGTGTACCTGCTTCACAGTTGCCAAATCATGGGGAAGGATTGAATGGAAGTGAACATAATAGTAATGATATAGAGGGGCACTTGGGGCACATAGCTTACTCTTTTTTCACAGCCAGGAATCCAGCCTAAAAGAAAATCACCTGCCTACCTTGCTATCTGCCTGCCTCCACTTTTGCCAGACTTTCTGGAGGGCATGCTGCTACAAAACATCTGAGAGAAGAATCAGAATTAGCTTCTGGCCAAAACACAGACAAGTAAGCCCCAAACAGATTTGGTGTCCAAAAGTGCACAAAACATATTTTTGTTTGGTTCTGGATATTTATTACTTTGATCATACAAGATTCAGACCAAAAAATCGTGGAATTAGGTTGCCAAACTCTCTTCAATGAACACACTTTCTAATTTTAAAATATGAAACAATAAAATACTATTTATCAGTTTTTCTGAATTGTTTTGTGGTTGGTAGTGGCCACAAATGTAAATGTTTATTTGCTAGAGTATCTTACAAATGTTTAATTATTAAAAAAAAAACCTCTCTTGAGACTTTATCTGTATTTGAACCAAAATAATGTCATGCACTACTACAGAGTTAATTGTTTCCTTTTTCTACTTGACAGCATACACAGATTTGAAATTCAACAGGTTTGAAAATAACTGTGTGGAGTGGCTGTGTTCAGAGCCCCACAGTATCAAGCATCTCAGCCTTGCCCCTTGAAACACCCTTTTGTTCCTTTTTCTAAGAGAACCTGATTAGCATGGTGCATAGTTTAGCAGATCAAAGCTCCTGACTTGTAAAGGTGTTTGAGCATCAGGCAGCCTCCCAACAATCCAGTCCTTGGTCCTTCACAGATGGGAGTCTGTGTGGTGGTAGAACAAGGATATGTGAGACTGCAGAAGACTTCCCAAGTTTGCTGAAAATACTTTGCCAGTAGCACAATTGTCAGAGTTGTAAAAATACTGTGCTTTTAAGTTTTAAAAGCAGAACTTAAAGTTCAAACATTTCAAGTAAGTGGAATTTTCTTGTATTTGCTCAAGACATGTATATGTTGCCTTGTTTAAACAAGTGGGGAAAACAAAATGCTTTTTACCACAAGTGTGTTCCCAAGTACCTTTTTCTACTTTTTGCTCTTAAATTTTATTTCTCGACCCCCAAAGCATTGTCCCTCTCCTAAAAAAAAGGTTTCTGCATATACAGATAACATTTAAATGAAAAATTAAATGTATTTTATAACATAGTTCCAAATTTCAATAATTTACTGGATATTCAAATATGTATCTTTCATCCTCTACATATCAGTTCAAAAGGGAGAGTCCAAGACAACAAAAGAGAAAGTGAAGCATAGCAAGGATAGAGAAGTCACATTACGTATTAACAGTACCACTGGTGAGAAAAACTTCCAAAGAGACCTTATGTTCAAGGTGATCTGACAAATATCCCAAGTTTAAAAATAATAATTTAAAAATTAAGCCATTAAAATAATACATTTATTCTGGAATGAGCAGTAAAATGAATCTTAAATCTTCTCTATGAATTATGTATCCGTTGCATACAAAATAGTAAGATCATCAGATATCTTAATGATATAGTTTTCAAAATAATTAATACCACATTAATGTTTTACTGTCTGAGCCATTCAGCCTGGGACTGCAGTGAACTTTTCCACTGAATAGAATCCCAACCAGACAATTCTCATGCAGTCAGTACCCCAAGCCAGTCTCCTGGTTGTGTTTGATTTGCAGTTTATGTAGCTGCCTTCAGCTCCCACTGAAGTCACCAGAAGGGTTCCCCTAGGAGGCTTAGCCTTCAGTTTTTAGCTCTGTATTAGAATCTACATCATCATAACTTCCAGGGATCTCCTCTGTTTACAGCCCTCAGCACACACGTCTCAGTGAGGTAGCTGCAGGCAATAGTTTACCGGTATCCTCATCACTACTGCTTGCCAAACATTTTGTTGACTGTTTTGGTGTTTTTCCCACCTGTTTAGACAAAATGGCATATGCACACTATGCCTTGAAAGAAAACAACAACAAAAAAATAGAAATAAAATCACACTTGCTAAAAATGTTTAAAGTTTAAATTTTGGTTTTGAACAAAATTGTGTCATCTCTTCATTCTTGGATATTGATGATGGTGAAAATTACATCAATTATTTTAAAAAATATAGTTAGCACTCAGCATGTTTGTCAGGCAGTACTTTACTCGAAATACCTTAAAGCCTAAATACAGAATGAAAAATCGTCCAAGAGTATCACTAGGTACCATCCTGTAATACTGCTGTGCATATTGCTCTCTAAGTACCTTCTTGGCTAGCTTTTTTTAATTTGTAAACTGCTCTGGGTTTAAACTGTGACTCCATTTTTGTCTCAGATGTTGTTGGGCTGTTACAAGTTTTCTCATTTTGACCCAAATGAATATTTTAATTTTCTGCACAAGTACTCAATTGCTTAAATTTAAGTGTGAAGAATTGAGGACCAGGTGCACGTGCTTTTATTGGCTGGGAATAGAAAAGATTGTACTCTTTTGGATGGACTTGTACTAAGAATATTATTCATACACACAGCAAGACATGAGTTTCATTTACTCTCAGTACCAGAACTTAAGAGCTCTTCTGAGCTTTCCAAACCAGACTGAGCTGCTAGGGGGAATGCAAAATCACTGATCATGTTGTTTCTTTGGGCTTCCTTAGCATTAAGTTCCATGGCTGATGCCAACCAAAGAATACATGAATTCCTTTATATTCCTGACACAATCTCCCTTATGTCACAGGTTTGAAATAAGATCCATGCAGACACAATAATTTACTCTTTCTGATCCAGCTGAGATAGCTTAACTTGTAATCATTACCGGAGACACACTGGAGAGTATTAATTGTTATGAGTGATCAGAAGGACCGAAAGCATACAAAAAAATGCAGGAGAAATTCGACACAAAAAACCAGCATCCTTTATTGTCCTAGCTGTTATAATTCAGTTCTAAGGACAGGGCCTAATTAAGTACTAAAAAATATTCCCTAATATTTATGTCGTAAGATAAACAAGGCTGAAAAAGATTGACTTTATTATACAAAGCTGTTGGAGAGTATACAGACCATTTTTTTGGTTTTGGTTTACATATTTATATTAGTCTTCACTTTTGGTAATAAAGTACCATTTTTACCTTATCTTTTCACTGAATAACTACTGGAATAAAGAAAATGTACTCCGATGATTTTTCTTTCATTTTTTGTTCTGGAATCCTTTTACCAGCTGCTTATAAAATGTGAGGTGGGGGGATTAGACTGTCACTGATGAGGTAGTAGGTAAGAAGTAACCTGAATTTAATTACTGTGTGTATCCTATCACGCTCATTAATTTCTCTTCATTGCATCAGTGGACATTTTCCTGGTTTACACTACTGTAAATGTAAATGTAAGTAAGATCAAAATCAGGCTGCAAAGATTTAAATAGCGTAAAACAAACATAAATTAGAAAATAAAGATACATTTTAATCTTTGTTTACAGTTTTAAGGAATAATCAGAACAGTTTACATTGTTTTAGTAGCTGTGTTTTAAATATGTCATGATAAATGGATAAATATAGGCCTTTTCACACATGCACTAAAGTCAACAGTAATAAGATCTTGCCTTCAGTGAGGGGAACACAGCCTTTACAAGCCTGAGCTAAGCATAGTAAGTGCCATTTTCTGTCAGCATGTCAGACCACTGCTTTAGCATTTTTTCCCATTTGCCATTTTTGTCTTTTTAGTTCCATTTAAAAATTAATGTAAAAATAAATGTGGTAAAGCAAGCAAAGGAGACATATTGAGAGGAGGGTGGGATCAGGGTAGGAATGTAAACTGTAGCAATAACTCTGACTTCCCTCTTTTTGCTCTGCCATTTGGAGTTTGCTAGGAAGGCACCAAAGCAATAGCTCTTTTATGCCATTCTGAGTAAAAAGCCATGCTGTAAACGTGTGACCAGTCCTGCAATGGACAAAGGGGGATATTTTTCCCATGACTTTATTTAATTGTTGTGTGCATCTGTGAGCTCACTTAAACCCCATCTGCACTCTACTTCACAAACACACAACTCAGCCTTCCCTGATCAGAATTAGGTACGTGTTGGACAACCCAACTTCTACATGAATTTCAGGCAAGTGTTTAGAAAGCTTTAAATATCCATGTTTGTAAATGTTCTGCTTATCAGTCAGAGCTCCTTGTGGAGGCTGCTGGTATCTGTTTCTTAGAGAAAATGATTTTCTGATACTATTCTGTGTCAAGTTGCATTAAGAAGGGGACCTTGATTGTTTTTGGTCCTTTTTGTTGTTGCTGTTGCCTTCTGAGTAGTTGATATTTTGTCAGTGACAGAGAATCTGCACTATTTATGGGTTTTGCACTATAAAACTACCGCAGCCCAGTCACATGGCTTCCTTTCCTAAGCCATCTGTCACAGAGGTCTGGAATTTTATGTGAATGTTGGTTGTGCAGACTTAACCCAAGTTTTTTTACTATGAAAAATGTCAGCAACTACAATATTTAGCATTTTACTTTACATTGGTCATTAAACTTGATTACTGTAGCTCTGTTTCATTGCTACAGTTACATATCAACTATGAAGCCAAAAAACACTGGGGCGATCATGGCAGAGCTATATTGTCAGATCCTGGAGTGTGTGCTTGGCACTGATATAGTTAATATCTTGGATTTTTGTAACTAAGGTTTATTAATGCTGGTGTAAAAATGTATTTGATATTATACAGATGGCATAAGATGTTGTGGTTACTAAGTTATTATCCAGGATAAGCTGCACTGTCAAATTCAGGGCTTAAAACTATCACAGGAGATTAAACTATTTACTAAAAAGGGGCAGAAAGATATAACCAAAGCGTCTTAGTATGAACATATTAGAAGTGTATTTACTTCCCATAAATATAATAAAACATCTCTCTCTTTAAGCTGCATGATTGAAAATGTGAACTTGGCTGTGTAGGAGAAGCAAACATAAGAGGTGCCTGAGTTTCTGAACCAGGGACAAGCAGATGGCTTGGTGGTGCTTCAGTCTAGGTGGGCATCTGTGTCAGGCTCATGGATGCAAAAAGGAGTCATGCTGGCTGAGTGAAGAGAGATTGTTGGGCCTTAAATTGTCATCTACCACCAATATTTTCCTTCTGATTCAGAAGATTTAATCAATCACATTTTACCTTTAAATGAGTCATCACTGGCAGTGGTAGAAGGCAAGACTGCATGAAGGAAGCTTGCCTCCTCAGTCCAGCCAGCGTGGCCATGTCACACTTCCAGCACAGGGGAGAAATCTTTTGTTTCACAACTCCTAAGATCCTCAGGCAAGGACAGGTTTCAGTGCCCTATCTTTACCAATTGAATGGCTGACTAATCATCATGCCCCAGCAATATTTAATGGGCAGAAAAAGAAAGAGACTCCCTCTGCCAGTGTCTTTCTGAGGAAGAGGTATAAGAAAGACAGACAAACTTGCCCCCTGGAAATACCTGACTCTTTTCTACTTACAACATAACATCTAGGTGATTCATTTACTATGAGTAAAAACTATGAGTTTTCTATTATATTACTCAAGGTAGGAAATCTTGGATTATACAACTGTCTCCCACAGTTACACAGCACCAAACACATCTACTCCAAATTCCCAAGTGTTATCCAAGCTTTGTGGTGACTCAAATTGAAAATAGTGGTGATGACAATAACAGGAAGACAGTGAGCAGTGTTAATTACAGTATTCTATGTGTAGATCTCTGACATCCCTATATGTCTCCATAGTCTTTGAATGTTTTCCACCTTATTCAGGAAAACACTGAACTAGACTACTGAGTAGTCCTCCAGAAGCCACGTTTCATCTTTTCCCCTACTTGCATTCAGTAAATGTTGGCAATAGCAAGGACTGGTCTTATATTCATCCCTATATAGAAAATATGTCAATATGCAGCGTAGCATATTAAGCATGAGAGCAAATTTGTTCTTGCCTACATTAATAAGATGCATTTTCAGCAGCTTTTTACCATTGCAAGAAGAGGAGTTTGTCCCCTTCTTCTGTGATCAAACAGTGTAAGGCAGAGCAGTGACCTTTCCTTCCTTTGTTCTTGTACAGCCAAGAAGCATTAGCCCCTTTTTGTGAGCAGGAGAGCTTCTCCCAGACCGGAAAGAGAGGTTGGGTCTCTCCCCAAACTGCACACACCTCTGCAATTATAGGCTGCTCTTTGCTGTACTCCCCAGGAAGCAAAGGGTTTGTTGACTTAGGCAGAATGTCTGCATTAGGGAGAACCTCCTGAAGATCCTCCTATACCTCCCAGTCTAGTGGTCTCAGTGCAGACCTGTGCCTTAGTGGACTAGCCAAATTATGATAAAGTCAGTATGTTATTTCGAGTGGTGTAGAAAACCCTAGTGAAAATTTCTCCTACTGTGCTACTTTTAGATGTATTTCTTTCCCCCTCCTTCTCCCCCTCCATGATGCAGATGTTGTAATGTTTCCAGGATGTGGGGGGAAGGGAGGATATGTAATAGTAATGCTGTTGATGACCTAAACAATGCATTAATGCTTTTAACTGTGAATTGGGGTCATAGTTCTCTGTAAGAGTGAAAAGATCAAGAAGATTTAAAGCTAAACTTTTTTTAAATAAAACTAGATTTAGGGTGTATAGGTTATGGTTTAGTGGCATCTTATTTAAATTCTACTTACTATGTTTAAGCTGAGATGCAGGGATACCATTACTGAAGCTACTCTTAAGTCTGCCTAAGAGTTGGACATTAACTGACATAAATCGAAAAGCTGGGTTTAGATTCAGATAAATTTAAATAAAAGCGTGCATTTATATTTATCCTTTAAAAGCACCACATGGTTATTTTACAGCCTTACCATGTCCACATCTAAACATGTCTCTGTTTCCTGTTGCATGTCAGGGAGCTGAGATAGAAGTGGATGAAAATGGCACACTGGATTTGAGCATGAAAAAGAATCGAAGCCAAGACAAAGTTATGCCTCTCACTTCTTCCAGCACAGCACTTCCCACTCCTTCCTCTTCTCCTTTCAAAGCAAGCAGCATCCTGGTAAATGCAGCCTTCTACCAGGCACTTTGTGAACAGGAAGGCTGGGATACACCAATCAACTACAGCAAGACCCATGGCAGGAAAGAAGAAGAAAAAGAGGTATTTTTTCAGTTTCTGAGTGACTTTTTCCCTTGCATGAGAGACCATCTGATAGTCTTTAGGACCATCTAGTACAGTTCAAAGGGAATCACTTCCCATAGGTAGAGGCTTGTGAACATTGACCTGGTTTTAATGGTCACATGGATGGGATATAAAAAAACCCTTACTCTGAAAAATCTTGCTTTCAGAGCCTACTTGTTAATGTCTGTAAGTCTCTAAGGTAAGGTAAACAAAGGTACCCATCATTAGAGTCTGCTTTTTAAATTTTGTTCCTAATGGCTCAGTCCTGCAACACAGACACCCAAATGGAGAGCAATCACCAGAGAAAAAAAGAAAAATAAAATAAAAATAACCCCAACAAATAAAATCAAACCAAGACAGTTCTTTCATGCTGAAACAAAAGACAATTTTTCCATACCAACTCTTCAGACTTCTAGATAACTTGCTATTTAGGCATTTAAACTCATGCTTAAAACCTTGACTGTAATATTCTTTCACTGAAAAACTTTTTATTTTACATACTGCAAGAAATTTCTGCCGCCGAGTCTTAGATCTCCAAATTGCAACTTATGCCATCAGTCTTCTAGAGTGTCACTTCCAAATCAATAATTGCCTTGATTTTGGTTGTTTCTGTTCTGCTCTTTCATGTCTGTTTACCCTGTTTTGAAAATAAGGCATAGACTATTATGGCCTTTCTTTCTTGTTCTTCTACTTTGCTGGCACGTTTGATTTTTTTTTTTTTTCTCTTGGGCCTGACTTTAAGGATATGGACTGCTTTCATTTTACTTAAATCAGGAAGGGACCACCAATTCTTTAAAAGGGTGATAAGATAAAGGCCTATGTTACAGCTTTCAGAAAAAACTAGAAGATGTCCTGGTTGGAAGGCTTTATACTACTTACTCCTTGTTTGGTTTCATATATCTAATATTAGAATTGGATCATTATATTAATATGAAATTATCTTATATTAATATGAAATATGAAACTATCACCTAGAATTAAAAGATAATTCAGTGATTATTCAGTAATTTTGTGAGGAAAAGATCTATTAGCACTGGGTAGTGAGTTGCAATGTATCCACCGTAAAAGCTTGCATTTCTTGGAGGCTGGGTTGTCTTGAGCCCTTTGCAGTCTCCTCTTTGTGGCTGATGAAGGTCTGTCAGAACAATGACAGAACAATCCCTGTGCCAGGGTTTTAGAGTGGGTTTGACATGAAGCAGGAGGCTGAGGGCTCAGGCCCTTCCCCATTCATGCTGCATGATGAGCAAGCACATCCAGCTTTGAGAGGATTGCCCTGCTGCTGGGATCAAGAGATGTCACAGACATGGCAGGGGACAGATCAAGACAGGAGCACCTCCACATCCCCCCAATCTATGCCTGGCTTTCACAAGGCTATGACGGTGTCTGGATGTTTCCCTGTCCCTTTCCAGTACAGAGAATTGGAGACAACTAAACAGGACATAATGGTCCAATGCACTCAGGCACTGGTGCCCCTTGCGCTCAGTGCTTTGACGCTGTGAGTTTTGTCCCTAATTAAGGATCTGGCCCCAGATCTCTGCTGTGAGATTTTGCTATCCCAGAGAGACTTGATAGGTCCAGTGATGTCAGGGCCAGAGGCTCTGTTTTCAAAATCAAAGACTGGCAGTTATCCTTATGCAAAGAAAATGACTGATTATATCTATTTCTAATTCATTGTTATCTGGTTCATATGCACAACAGTTGCTTAATTTTGGTGGTAATTTCCAGAAAATATTGTCTCTCTCTCTCTCAGCAAAATAGCCTGTCCAGATGCCCCCTTAAAAAAAAAAAAGCCTGAATTTGGAAAAAGCTCAAAATCTCTCCAAAAGGAAAGCGCTGAGAAATAACTAGAGCTGTCAGTTAGTTCAACTGTCAGTTCTCCAAAGATTTCAGGGCTTAAAAATGTTAAAAGTGCCAGATGCTATTATCTGTTATTCATGTTACCATTATGTTCTGGTCTTTGCTGAAATCAATATAAACTTCCATCTGTACATTAATGGAGTATCATTGCTTGCTTTCTTTCAGTAGTGTGCATGCATGAATACACACATGCTCTTTGCAGGAAATAGCAGTGCTTGGACCAATTGGTCTGGTTCCGATTTTTCTTTTGGTCTGAAATTCTTTAGATTTTAATAGCATTTAACTATAAATCCATTCAAATGGAAAAGGAAAAATTATTCATACTGTTGGGCTTGACTGGCTGTGATGATCATCACCCAACATACCAGAAAGAGAGAAGTGCTAAAGGTGTTTTCCCAAAGGATTATCTCTCCCTCTAAAGATAAATAGCTGGAGAAGCACACAAGCCAGGACATGATGCTCTACTTTTAGTCTTAAGTGTAGAGGATCAAAAAGCATTTGTTCTTTATTTATGACCTTCTGTGTTTCAGACAGATGCAACTCCTTTTGGGCCACATGTAGTGATGTAAGGTTTTAGAAAGGCAGAGTTTCAGTATGCCTTTGCCTGTATTTCCTTTGCACTGTCCTGATTTTGCAGCTTCTACATATATGAAGATTTTATGCTGCTTGAATAACACCAAGTGTCTCTTAAAGAACTAAGAAAATGCCGAAGAAGTCACCTGTTTTAATGTCTATATATCTCACTTACTCCTGGGAAATATACTAGGACAAAAACTGTATAAAATTGTTGATGTTTCTGTATGTATGTGTGTTTAAAAAACCTTTAGTTTAAAAAAATTACAAATCTTAATAGCTCAATTCAGGAAATTCCCCATTAAGATTTGAAAAAACCCCAATTATTTAAATATAGAAAATGAAAATACTGCAATTCTAAACCCTCTAATATCAGTGGCTGTAGGTGTACTCCTGTCAGTTTCACCATGAAATCTTGTTTTTATTAAATGACTCAGTGAAATGAAGCTGTGACCTGCAATATTGTTGCATTTTTTCAAGCCTTGGATATACATAATTCTGCATCAGTCTGCTCTGTCCGGCAGGTATCAGACAGTTACATGATGAATAACTCTCACACACACGCGCGCGCGCCCGCACACACACACACACACATAGTTTCTGGTCCATCACCAGAGAAAGATCACGGTATCTTTCATTTAAAATAAAGAACACAAGTTACACATATGAAAATACTAACATATCCTGCAGCACAAGCAGTTATGGCTACTCTGGTGTGCTGCAGGCGCATCCTGAGGTGCACACAAATCAGGATCACAGTGGAGTGCTAGAGGGTCCTTTTCACCACCCCCTACTCCAGGCTGCTCTCAGAAGTAGAAGAGGCTGATGTATGCCTGGTTTAAATACATAGGATCCAGGCAAGGCATGCTTTAAATTTCAGAAACACACATCAGTTCAGTGATGCAGATGTAGCCTGGCAGAGTTAGTTGTTAGACAGGAAACTGATAAACCACCCTTCTTTAACCTCCGTTAAATTAAGTGAAAACCATTTTACCTGTGTTTTTTTAAGTTATTTTGACATCTGATCCCTTCCAGCTGGCAACAGGGGGTTAGTATTTTTATTATTTCTTTGGGGAGTCTTTGATTTTACAGTAACTTGTACATGTGATGATCCCTGCTTGCACTTATGTGTTTGTAAGAAAGGTAGGTCAGAACTTGTGGACAGAAGTAGTCAGGAATTCAAATACCCATGGCAAAACCACCTCTATATGCCACTGCCAAAATCACCCCTCTATGCCACTGGGAACAAGATTTAACCCAACTTTGGAAAAGTATCTTTGATGTTTCTTGGATCTTGAACAGAGCTGACATCCATTTTTTGACTTTAGCATTTTAGCATTTTAGTTTCCATGTTTGGAAGACTTTCAATCATTTATTATTTCTGCACTAACATTTTATCAAGACCTTCTGTAGTTGCTAATTTTCTCTGGTGCTCCTTATCTGAAGTTCTCCTTCAGAAATATAATTCCCCAAGCCTGAAATATATGAGGGTTTTTCTATTTATTTAAAATAATTACTCATTAATTACTGTGAAAGAATGTTTAGTAAAGCTGAATATATGTATTTTTTCTTTCTATATTTGTAGCAGATTAGATTATTCTCAAACAAATTAACCCCACAAATGTGGTTGAAAAAATCAGTAGTAATTGATACAGCAATAATATGGCATCGTTTCTATATGTATGTGAAGTGTGAGTTACAGTAGGCAGTAGGCAGCCAGTAGCAGAAAGCAAAAGAAAGTCCTATTGAGGATCCAGCCTTCAAACAGGCAAAGATGAGCTGCCAGAATTGAAGACCATATGGAAGCTTTATCAGAAGAAACACCCCTGCAGAGCTTACAAGACCCAGGAGGAAGAAACTCCATTTTCAGTCCATATTCAACTCAGCCCTGCACAGTGTGTTCACAGCTCTGCAGACAACCCTGCTCCTCTGTCCTGGCACATTTGTCAGCTGCACAAGCCCAGAGCATCCGTGGCACCAGCACTGTGAGTTTAGCAGAGGCTGGGACCTTCCCCTCTCAACCACAGGCAGCAGTTTCTGCTCCTACAGATGGTAATCTCTCGGAAACACCTGAGTATTGGAATGGAATCACAAAACCAACATGAAGTCCAAGAAGGGATTAATAGAGGTCTGATAATTGATGCTATAAGCTTTGGAGAATTCTCAAATGATAAATTAGGTACAGAGCATCCCTCCAAAAAGAAAATATTTATCTTTCATAAAGTTAATAATAATTGAAGGCATTAAGTCTCCAAACAGTATAAACCAAGCTATTTTGAAGTGATCAAAGAAGATTTTTCAGAAAATAAAAATGTCATGTCCATCCAGGACTCCAAGTTTCTAAAATTCCTTCCCAAGGGAGTGAATGCTTGTGATTCATATCATCCACCAAACAGCATGGTACCAGTGATGATTTTGATCTACAAATAGTAGAAATCAAGAACTACCCTTAGCAGCCTGCTATTAAGAAAGTTTCAAAATTTTTTTTTTGTTCGTTATTATTTTTATTTGTAACAAGAATTTGCTCTTTCAATACGGTAACAGGACATTCCATTCCACAGACCCAAAAAACTTTGCATTTACATTTGCATACGTAAATAACACTTTTTTAAATTTATGCTTGCAATTTTGTAATTTATGGTGCAATGGTCACCACTTCAATTGTATTCAAAAGAGGGCAATGTACTTACACAGCAAATAAAAAGAACGTAACGGCCAATGTCTTATTTGGCTCTACCAACAACCATTTTTCTCTTCTCTGTGTACTTTTCCTTGGCCTTTATCACCATCTCATAAAACAAATGCAAATTTCTCCTATATATGCCTTAAACTAGCATCTGCTTTCAGAAATATTTACACAGCATTTTTAAAAGTCTGCCCATAAGAAACTGAAACTATGATACATTAAACTTTCTTAATTTCTTAATTTCCATAATTTCTTTTTAATTTCTTTCTTTTTTTTTTTTCTTTTTTTTTTTTTAATGTTTTACAAGAGGTTCTCTTCTTGCCATGGAAAATTGTTTCTTGAATCTGTGGGAGGATTTGAAGAGAGAAACCTTTAGTTACATTCTCATGTAATATTTCAGAAAGATCCAGTGGGCTCTCCAGAAAACATGGAGGAAAAGAAGTACCCAGGAGATGTCTCCATACCCAGTCCTAAACCCAAGATCCATTCAAGAGATCTCAAAAAGGAACTCATCACGTGAGTCACAAAAAATGCTGCATTTTCCTTTGCCCTGGTAAAGACTGGCTATGCTGCTGTTCTGACTTCTGTTTTGAAGTAGATTTGCAGGAACTTAGCAGGGATACTTGCACAATTCACTACCTGTATTTAGTTCCACATCATGGGTGTGCAGACATGATATTTGGAGCTGCAACAAGTCAGAGTGTGCCTGGGGGTCTGGATAGATTAATGACTAAATTAATACTGGATGCCACCCCTTATTCCTCAGACAGATAGGTAACAAGTGGACAACAAAGTGGCTCCAACAAAACACACGGTTTCATCACATGCTACAGATTGGCTCTGCTAATGCTTACATAATCAAATAAGCTTTAATTGAACAATCGTCATTATAGATCCATTGCTTAGAGCTTGTGTAGAAGCAGTCAGGATTCCTCAGACAGAAACATGCAGAGTTCATAAAAAGACAAAATACAAGACAGAATGGCATTTTCCAACCTGTAGGAAATGTCCTTCATCTGCTTCCTTCCAAGCAGAATTAGTTATTCAGTCCTGCTGAAAATCCAGTGGCAGTAGAAATTCATGCCCTGGGACTATAGGCTAATACCCTCTTTTCACAATTACCAAGATGCACTTGCTCTGTGTTAAGTTCCAAAACTTTACTATCTAGAACTGCAAATAGACTCTACTAAATCTGTCTGCACACAACAGCTTGCCTCAGTTTAGAATTGTTCTCTAAAATTATCCCAAGCGGCTCATAAACACAAGTCACTTTTTAAAAATCTCATCTACGGTCTTCACAAAATGCTTTTGAGTTCACATCAATACCATTTTGATATTAACACAGAGTTTTCACTATAATAGTCACATAGGACTCAGCAATCATTTATGGCACTTTTCTTTTTGTCCCAAGCCAGAGCAGATCTCTCTGAACAAGTGTGGTCCATATCACTTAGTGATGATAGCTCATAACACATCACTGCAGGCTCACCCATAAAGAAACGAGTCACGTCCCCCCAACTTGTGTCCTGCTCTCCAGACTCGGTGGCACTGAAGCATTTAGAGCTGCCTCTAGAATTTACATTTCCCTGGGACAAACTGCTGTGAAGAGCGATTCTTTCCCCTCATGTCATGCAGTCTGCATGTTGTCTACTCACCACATTATATCTGCAGTTGTAGTTCATGACCTAAATTGTTACAGGTCAGGTTGTTTTGCCTCTTTTTCTAAAACAAATGCATACAAAAATCACTGAGAGTTTATTTGCTGAAGAGTAATGGCTTTTCTTTTGTAATATTTATTCCTTTGTGATATTGACCTGTTTTGAGATACCTGTAATATACTTTTCTACTCTCCTAAATAATAACACCAAAGTATTTGCTAGGGCAATGACAAGCTTAGAGTGGTTGTACTCTACTATATTCAAACAGTACCTAAAAACAGGTATCTAAAATGTAATTGTGCCAAAAAATTAAATAAGGAATAGTTCTAATTCATCAGAAGAATCCATAGGCAACATAGGGATCAGATTATACTCCTATGATCCCACTGAGCTCAGATATTTTACTGAACAATTCAGTACAGTTGGCTCCATCATGAGGAAGCTTTTAAAATGACATAGGCACTTGCAGAGAAAAAATTTTGAACGTGGTTAGTGCAGTTGGAGCGAACTACTGTATGAATACGACCGTCTAGCATGTGCTTTCTATTTTTCCATGTTAATTCTGTTGGCCATAACAGCATCACTCAGGTTGAAATGAGCTGTGAAAATGAGGCTGATGTCTTCCTAAGGCTTTTTTACAGATTTGAAAAACTTCCTAGCATTCTGCCAGCTCAGAGAAAATAGCCAGGTGAGCATCTCAGGCACCCCTTTTTCATTAGCATGGAGCACTAGCTAACAGTTTTTGTGCAGCATCTGGTTAACCTTTCAATCAATATTCCTAGTTAGAGAAAACCAGCTTTTTATAAGGCAACTCTGCAGGGTTGGTGTTAGAGTGTTTTAAAGTACTGTACAAAAGTATATTTAATTCACCTCCCCCTCCATGCACAAGTTGCATTTCTTAGTATCTTTGCCCTTTTGCAGAGGAGTGGATCTCAGTTTGATAAATAACTTCAGTGTTACAACTGAAGAAGGGCTGAGGAAAAGGAGAAGCTATAACATCTTCTCCTGGTCAAGCATACCTGCATCTCTTGGTTTAAATGAGTATATCTGTTCTGTTAAACGTACACCATTGTCTTGGTTCCAGCCAGGACNACAGTCATCTGCAGAGTACCATTCCCAAACCACAACAACAACCTTTGTACCACTTCTCAGTTCCGCTGAGAAAGAGCTTGAGAAAGTTTTGTTCTCTTTCTGAACTTCAGATGTGTGATACTGACGTGCTTTCTGTTCTGCAAGCAACCCTAATACCTTTCTCACATTTATCAGTAAATAAATATTGAATATGTTTCTAAAAAAGGTGTCTTATTTTAGTCAGAAGTGAAAGGAATTATTTTAAATATCACAGTTCTCTGGCCTCCAGTATGTTATCAGAAACTTCAGCTCCAACATTTATGAATTGCTGTGAAAATTTTGTGCCAATAATAAAACAGTCTTTTTAAGAACCCACTTTGTAAGCAAAATACNTTTTGTGCAGCATCTGGTTAACCTTTCAATCAATATTCCCAGTTAGAGAAAACCAGCTTTTTATAAGGCAACTCTGCAGGGTTGGTGTTAGAGTGTTTTATAGTACTGTACAAAAGTATATTTAATTCACCTCCCCCTCCATGCACAAGTTGCATTTCTTAGTATCTTTGCCCTTTTGCAGAGGAGTGGATCTCAGTTTGATAAATAACTTCAGTGTTACAACTGAAGAAGGGCTGAGGAAAAGGAGAAGCTATAACATCTTCTCCTGGTCAAGCATACCTGCATCTCTTGGTTTAAATGAGTATATCTGTTCTGTTAAACGTACACCATTGTCTTGGTTCCAGCCAGGACAAGGTTAAATTTGGCAGTAGCCAGGAGGTGGGGTGGCTGGGACCTGGGGGTTATTTTATAACCTCACCCAGGGAGAAGGTTTTCCTCCCAGTCAAGTAAGCTTGTCAAAGGTTGTGTAACACCGGTTCTGTTCTGAGCAGTCATTTGCCTATCTTGTGAAATTAGGGATTAGAAATTTTTGGTGCTACCATTCATTTTGTTATCTCATTGCTATTTGCAGTAAATTGTTCTTATCTCNAAAAAATAAGAGTTTGAATTTTTTGCATTTTGGAAACAGGAGAAATTCTTTCCTTCTGTGCTTCAAGTAATAATTAAAAAACAGAAGTGAAGTTTTTCTAGATTTCTGCAGTGTCATGACAATGTGTAATGATGAACGTGATTACCCCAAGAATCATTACATAATTAACTGCAGAATATGGTGAGCTTTGTGGTGTATTATATATACTCTAATTTCTCATTCCTTCTTCTTTGCATAGCTGTCCAACCCCAGGATGTGATGGCAGCGGTCATGTAACAGGAAACTATGCCTCACATCGCAGGTAAGAAACAACAGGAAGCCTAAAACAGGAAATAGAGCTACTTCTAGCTCTTGTCATCTTTGAACATTTTTGTGCTAACTAAGGATAAGTATTCAGAAGCAATTTGCAGAAAATAATCCACAGAGAAATGTGGCTGTTTTTTCTGGTTTTCTTATATTTGTGAAGGTCTGGACTTAATATACTGAGGCAGTTAAGCAGCATTTGCTTATTACTGTAGCTGCATTTCTCAGCTGAGACCTGCAGATAAATCATTTAGTGAAGTTTGCATTTCCCTGAGTGTACAGGCAGTCTCTATACAGATGCTGTTGCATGTGATTATAAATGAGGTTTCTACATATCTCTCTATGAATGGCTTTGAAATTTATAATCTGCTATTATAACCTGAGGATATTAAATATTTTCCTCAAAATAGTCTACTGTCAAGCTAGGTGTTGAAACGATAATTTTCTGTTTTTCCCTTGGGAGCAGAATGGAAGTTTTTCCTGCTTTCTACCAACCATGTGAACCAGATCCCTTAGCTGTCCTTCATATAGGAAAAATAAAGGATGGATTCTGTGTACCACTGTCCCTCATAGCAAACTTTACAGGGGCTAGAAACCTTTGTCCCTAACCACATACTTCTTTGGTGATTTAAGAACCACAGCCTTATGTTGGCTGGTCCTTCTTTGCCAAGAATAATATTTGAGAGTATAATTTTAACTAATTTAAATCATAGATTGTCTGGATGTTGCTGTTTTAGATAAAAATAAATGCTTTGGTTCAGTAAAATATTTCACATCAGGTTTTCTTTTCAGTGTTTCTGGGTGCCCATTAGCTGACAAGACATTAAAATCCCTTATGGCTGCTAACTCTCAGGAGCTCAAGTAAGTATTGACAATAGCACAAATGTTATTGTTTTTTATCTTCGACAAACATGTTCCCTATGTTATTGAAGTCGTAAATTTGAATTGCTCTGAGCAGTATCAAACCTTTGTCTGAAAAGTGAAGTGAACAGCTTGAAAGCTTCTGAATGAAATAAAGTTTATTTTTCTCCATTTTTCTTTCCTCAGTCTTGTAGCCCTTCATTTTCATTAATTAATTAGGACCTGAGGGGGACAAATTTGTAAACACTAGGAAAGATGCAGTTTTCTCAGTATTTCTGAATCAGAGAGAAATAGAAAATATCTAATATGTAAGACTGATCTGGCAACTGATCCAGATAGAATTAATTGGAATTATTTCGATAGAAATAAATCTAGTTAGAATAAATCTAAAAATGAAACCAGAATACCGGTAAATCCTTTTTTATTATTCACTACTCTATACTATGTGTTTAATGTCACTGAAGCAGACATCAAGTCATATGATTTTGTGCTGGCATAATTCTCACCATGAAATGTCACTTACAAAAGGACTGTGCAGGCTTTGCTATATAGACAGATGTATAGGGACATATGAATATTTCAAAAATCTGTAGTCAAGAGAGGCACTGGCAACCAGTCATCTAGTTATTGAATTGGTTTTGTCAATAAGGATGTGGGGGAAAGGGAAGGATAATTAGAGTTCTTTCATAGCTTTCCCTCTGCAACTTGTAAATTGGAACCCATAATAGATGGCTTGGAAAAACTCATGAATGCATGCAAAAAGGGGAGAACCCCGTGACTGTCCTTTCTGTCCTTTAAGTTCCTCCCTAGTCCAGATAAAGAAAATAAAGTCTGATCATGGCATTATTTTCCTTTTCTAATGGTATTAATAGCGGAAGTGACTACATTTAGGCTTGGCGCAGTGTTTGGCTCCCCCAGATCAAACGTTAGTGGTCTTATTCCCCAACCTTACAACTTAAGTTATAATTGAAATGCTGAACTGATGGTAGCTATGAAGCTGAATGTACAGGACATGCAGCAAAATAGCAAAGTAAAACCATTTATATAGGCAGCTGTCCAAAGCAGTTCACAAAGCCAGTAGGTAAACTGGCACATTGGCACAATGCTTCGTTTTTTGACATCTCTGATTCTCAAAGATATAAAATTTAGGTTTAATTTGTTTTAAAAGAGCAGAATGGTTAGCAAGGAACTGACTTGCAAAATTGCTGACAAATTTGAAGTCATTTGCTGAGTCATATATATTTGTCCCTGCTTTTATTGGCTTTCTGCCATACAAAGACACTTACACAAATATTTTGAATAGTTGCTCCTCATGCATCACCCCCCCCCGCCCCATTCATGTGTGAATAAGTAAATTTGCATACCAATATGGTTATTTTTCCACTAAAGCTTCTAGAGTTTTGGTCATGCCATAAGGAAAGAGGAGCAACAGCATATGACTTAAATGACAAACTGCACACTGTACGCCATGTATAATAAGTGAGTTGTGAAAGACAAAGTCAAAGTTCATGGACATTTCACAGACAGAAATATGTTGCATAACGCAGTTAGCATTTAATTTCAATTAACTAGAAAAAGAGCAAAAATCAAAATCTGTTCACAGACAATTCGCAAAAGGAAAAAAGACTAAATAAAATTATTTTTCACAAATGTAGCACCTTAATTTAGGCTCCTGCAAACATAGTTCAGGTGATATTTTGAACAAAACTCTTCTTCTGTCTAAATTAAATCTTATTCCAAAATGCTGCATACATGCTTTTGCTGGTATAGAGATATCAATAGTTAATTTTAGCATTGCTATGTGAGCAGAGGGCATAAACGCTCATAGAATCAGGCCAGGAAAGTACCCTCATGTAGTTAGGCATGAATATGAAAAAGCTGTCTATTTTTTCCAAATGTTATTCATGTTTAATTTGCCAGAATCAAGATAAGATTTTGGCTTTAATTATGAAACTCTATGCCAGCAAAGATACAAGGCTTCCATGTGA
Organism: Illadopsis cleaveri; assembly: GCA_013399915.1. Taxonomy (NCBI): domain Eukaryota; kingdom Metazoa; phylum Chordata; class Aves; order Passeriformes; family Timaliidae; genus Illadopsis; species Illadopsis cleaveri. The sequence continues at coordinate 172,610 of VXBB01023741.1, forward strand.
TCCACAGTTTGGAAATAAGGAAGATCTGCTCAGAACATGGGCCCGCAATTCAGATCCAAGAAAATTTCTGTATGAGGATTCTTGCTGCTCAGAACAATCTGAAGTGGTCAATTTAAAACATAGTAAGCTTGATGATGAGTCAGATTTTAAAGATAAAAGGGATAACTGTGGCTGATATCTGATTTAATTGAAGAGCTTGCTTTTCAAGCCTTAAATAATTTTAAATGTGTACTTCAGAGAGGTATTTACTTAAAATTCAGAAACTTTTAGGAATACGTGGTCAGTCCTATCCTTAGACTAGTTTTTGCAGTGGTTATGTGTCAATTTAGGAGAGATTTGAGCAGTTTTTCTACATAAAACACACATAAAACATTGATACTGGTTTATATTCCACAGGCAGTATAACAAATATCAGAAAATGGTTTTCTCAGCTGACCTCTATGGGTTTGCCCAACTACAGTTCAAATCCAACACCTCTGGTGAGCTTTTGAGGGGGAAAAGTGCTCCTAAGAAGTGCTCCTAAACCTGCAGCTCAGTGTTTAAATTTTACATGCAGTTGTAGTTCATCTTCCTAAAGGCAAAGCAGTCCTCTTAGAGAAAGGGACAACATAGGAGGTACTCAGTGCCCATTTGCAAGAATTTATATGCCAAATCATTGAGAGATTTATTTTTGAATAACAAATTTTGAAGAACTGGAAAAGAACACCCACCTGAGGGTTGACATCTCTTAATTTGACGTCCTGAGACCTCTGGCCCTTCAATTTAAATCTTATTTTCTTGACTCTGCACAGGAATCCATTATAGAGGATGACTCCCTAAACTGGGATAGCAGTTCAAACACCACTTAAAAGCCGATGAAATCCCACAACATTACTGATTACAAGGAAATAGATTTTTGGTGTATTTTGTGTTCTGGAATTTCACAATCCGTACAAAGGTATAACCCATATTTAGAAAACCCAACCCAGTGGTCAAGATTAAGTCTTGCTAATGAAGCCTTTTACTTATTTGTAAGTAGCCCACCTGAAATATCCTTTTATAGTTTCATTAGTACTGACAATATCTCAGCCTCAAATCTTCAGTGCCCTCAGAACAGCCTGGACTCCAAACCAGCTGGAAATCTGTCTGCTGCCAGAAGTGGTAAATACAGATGGGGTGATATAAAATTTAGTTCAGTGTCCTTTTTAAGTATATTCACAACTCCCAGACTTTCAGATCTGAATGTCTCACACAAAGAGCTTTTCTTGAATTAAAGTCCACCTCCAGTCTATGCAGGGAGCCCTTCCATCTGTGATCATCTGATAAAACAAGTAGCCAAAATTAATTTCCTTAGTTTTTGGCAGGTGTTCTGGATTTACTTGTGAGGATTCACACTCTCCAGACATCTGCCCTTGCTGCCTGCTCCACATGACATTGTGCCCAGTCCTTGTCCCACACTTAAACAGGTCAACATTTAGTTTTACACAGTCAAGCATATTCTGGCAGTCTGCAAACCCCCACCTTTACCTTAGCTGTCAGTGTGAGGCAAGTCATTCTGCCAAAAATATTTTGTTCACTAAGCGTCGTCATGAAATGTTTTGACATTATCTTTAAAAAAAAAGTCACTCTTTTCTTCATTTGAAATTATTTGCTGAATTCTACTTGAATCAATGCATACATTTGTTCATGTCCAAAAGAAGTCAGATTTTTTGACAAATTAATTGTTCGCAGAAAACTAGTTTTAAATATTCTGTGAAGAGATGCACCTGCACACTCAGATGTGCTATTACAATTATATTTGTAGGTGTTTTCCATGGCAGCCTACCAAAGACTAGATGAAATCACGAATCTCTTTAACTCAGGAAAGATTCAGTAACAACTAAGACCCTTAAGAGCATATTGAACCCTGGAAGCTTTCTTAATGGTTCAGTAGAACATTATTTGCCACAACTCCTTATGTAATTCTGATACTCTGTAAAAACAATAGCATTTCAAAGTCCATTAGGGTTGCTTAGTATAAGAACTTCATGTTGTAGAATACAGAAACATAGAAAAGGCTGGCATAACTTCTAAGGCAAATGTTTTTTGGAGCTCCTTCGTTTGCTGAGGTATCCTTATATTCTGTGAAAAAATCTCAAACCAAACCATCCCACAAATACACAACAGCCTCAAATAAAAAAAAAAANAAAACAAAAAAAACCAAAAAAAAAAAAAAAAAAAAAAAAAAAAAAAAAAAAAAAAAAAAAAAAAAAAAAAAAAATAAAATCCCTATACTTCTGAGATGGAAGGTGTTACCAGTGAGGTCCTGCTCCAAACCCCACAGAAGTCAGTGGAAAGACCTACTGACTCATGTTAGCTTTTGGGTCACAGCAAGCCAGAACCCCCCCTGCCAGACTGGTGGCAAAAGCACAGTAACAGACAGGGTTTTTTTCTTTTTATTGTATGGATGTTTCAGTATTAAACATTCATACTTGAAAAGGCTTGTTTGTTGTATACACACAGAGAAATCCCTTAACTATGAGAAATAAGCATAATCCAATTGTTCAGCTGAACACCCAATTGAATCTCAAGCTAGGAAGAGGTGGTCCTGTGGTATGCTTTGCAGTGCTAGAATACACAAATTATTAAATTCAAATTCTGGCTATCGTCTACTGAAGCCCAAAAGTAAAACTGCTTCTCTGCTTTCATTTTCCCTTCCGTAAATACTGGCAAAGTGCTTATTTATATCTCTACCTGAGAACATCATACCAATAACAAACAAACAAACATGTAATAGCAAATTTACAGATAGATCTATATCAAGCTGCTTTTTCTCTTCTCTTTTTAATGTTGATTCTGTACAAGGAAAAATGTTTGATGCAAACATTGATATAAACCAATTAAATCTACACATCATATGCAATATATTTCACATTTCTTACTAAAACTCTATTTAAAAAAAAATTCCTCCCCAGAAAAAGAGAGTCTGCTTATTTAAGAAAAAAACAATTAGAGAGAGGTAGGTTTAGTTATTCAGCAAAAGCTCTGCTGTTCTTTCTTCCACTCTAGACAAAATATAGTTTGTAGACATTATTTACTCTGTATCTTTGTGACTGTATTTTGTAAGCTCCCTGTGTTATTCCACAGGTGCCCAACACCTGGCTGTGACGGCTCTGGCCATGTGACAGGGAACTATGCATCACACAGAAGGTAACAAGCACCCCATCACACGGGGCTGCAGTGCTCAGGGCTCTCAGCAGAAAGAGGTGGCTCTTATTCTGTGTGCTTCTTTCAGCTTATCTGGTTGTCCTCGTGCCAGGAAAGGAGGTATCAAAATCACTCCTACTAAGGAAGAAAAAGAAGACCCTGAACTTAAGTGAGTACAGAAGCAGGGGTCCACCACCAGTGGAGGAGGGGGGAAATGGCCTGTAAGAGTTCAGGACTTGGGGAATCACAGGGAGATGCCCCAGTTAATCTCAGCCATGTGAGAATATTTCCCAGAGCTGGAACCAAACCAAGCATTTCTGCTTCTGGTGGAGCTGGTGGAGTCCATCACCTAGGAGACTGAACAGTGAGGAAGGATTGCTGTATCTGCTTGCATTGCTCCAATTATTTTAAAGAGTGCTATGCAAGTGCCAATTGGTTGAAAAATTTGGCAAAATGAAGGCAAATTATTACTGACTGAGGTGAAACATGTCAGCTAATTAAATCAGTGATACCTTCAAAATATGTTCCAGAAGACTTAAGTATCTGTAAGTCTCATGTCTTTTCTCTATCTATGAATGAAAATTTCACTTAAAGTGAAAACTGGAAACTCAGTACATATTCACTACACTCCTGGTCTGAATGAACATTCTGTTAAAAATTGTTAATGATAACTGCCACAATATAAAAGTGAAGACTCTAGTTGTAGGGAATGTTGTCTTAATACTTCCTAATGATATATGTGAGACTGCATAACACTGACAGGGCAGTACAAAAAACTTCCTATCCTTCCTTTGCAAGTATTTGCATGAGTTCCCATGCAAGTTTTCCAGTTACAGGAACCCATCCTCTGCTTCATACCAGAAACTGAGATAGAAAGGAGACAATGTTGACTTTCCATACATTTGAAGGAGTGTGATTTATTGCCCGTGATAGAATTTCAATTTTCTTTTCTGGTAAAATACTATCTTAATGAATGTCTTATTTCCTTAGTTTCTACAACTGTATTTTAAATTGCCTTATTTTAAGATCAGCTGAACCCCCATAACCCAGCTTGACAAGAATTCGATGCCCTGGTACAATGTTCCACCAGGGACCAAGCCTTACTCCATTAAAGCAAAGTAGCAAAAGCAGCCAGAATGATTTTCTCAGAATTTTTTGAGACTGTCTTTGCCTGCTCTCTCCATTGAAAATGAGAGTTTTTTTGCTATGTTTCTGTAGATGTCCAGTGATAGGCTGTGATGGCCAAGGTCACATATCAGGTAAATACACTTCTCATCGCACTGCTTCTGGTTGTCCTTTGGCTGCCAAGAGACAGAAGGAGAGTCCTGTCAATGGGTCTTCACTATCCTGGAAACTGAACAAACAAGAGCTGCCACACTGTCCTTTGCCAGGCTGCAACGGGCTGGGTCATGTTAATAATGTTTTTGTCACCCACAGAAGGTATAACTTTGTGTTTTCTCTTTTCATTTTTCCTTAACATTCCACTTTGAATTGGCAACATGTGAGTTTAGAGTCAGAATAAATTGTCCTGAAGTCTTTTGAGTAATAACATTGCAGCTAAAGTAATACAAAACAGAATTACTTTGAGAGACTTAAACTTTTATGTCTTTTTCTATCTTCCCATTGAAGCATGACTTTCCAAGGTGTTCAGATTAGCACAGTGCCTATGCATTTTAAAATTAAGTAGAGTTCTTTCCTAGGGAAATATGGAGTTGTATCTGCATATCATTTAAAAAAAAAAAAAANAAAAAAAAAAAAAAAAAAAAAAAAAAAAAAAAGAGAAATATCATTGAATTGTCACCAAAAAAGTTTTAGCCAAGAGTCATTCATTTCATCTTTCTACCAGTGGAAAATTTGTACTCGTAAACTTTGCATTTATACAGCTAAAGTTAGACAAAGAAAAAACAATAAGCATGCAACACTCACATGGATTAAATAAGTTCAAAGTTATACCAACTTACGAAGAAAATTATCCTTACAGAGAAGGAGTCACACATATAACTGGCAACACTAAACACCATCTATCACTGTGAAAAATAATAATCTGACCATATTGAATCAAAAATAATCAAAAAGTCTGATTGGCAAGTTTGGTTTTCTATCTTTAATGGTAATTAAGTCTACATTCCCTATCTCCTTTGCTTTCTCCCTAACACTTTGAGCCAACTTCTCCTAAACAAGAAATGTCCAAGGCCATTTGAAAAACTTCAGTCAGAGACCAGTGTTACGCTAATTTTATTTCCTACATCCCATCTAACAGTCTTCTGATTTGGACACTACTGTAAATTGTGGCTAATTATGCAAGTAGGAAAAACTGTATGTTAGCTGGTAGCAATTCATAGTACAGGTGATTCCTGTCCTACATAAGACTGGGTCACTCTCAAGATCATATTAGTTAAAATGACATAGCAAATATAACTTTCTTTGATATCCTTTCCTAGGACATTTGAAACCTAACAAGTAACTCATGGCTATCAAACAAACTCCCAGCGATCTATCTACTCTGGGCAGAGATAAGCAGAAATTTAGAACTGAAGAACTCGCTTCTTTCCCTGTATAGCTCTTAGCCAAGCTAATGAAAGCTTAGGCTTTGCTGTATTGTTGGGTTTTTTTCTCTATGTGGAAATGCCATGTCTGTTAGGATTCTCATTTTAAAAAAATTTTTACATCCACACCCACCCATCCACCCTCACACACACATCCACGTATCAACCATTTTCCTGTGGAACAAAATTTTCTCTCACTCCTTACTCGGCTACACCTAAAAACAAATCCTTCTGCCAGTTCTTCAGCATATGGGTATTTCTTCTTTGTTATTTATAAAGATAGTATTAAGACAGTGCAATTCCTCTTAGCCCTTTAGTGGGCTATAAAAATTGCCTCAGATAATTACCAGCTGATGAAATTGTAAGCTTTGAAATAGCAAAATGTAATTTAATGTGAACAGTGGTTAAAAAGCAAACTGACTATATAATAGAACCATTCAAAAAAGCTATTACAGCCTATAGGGTATATCCAGAGTTATTATTGTATTGATCATTATTATGTATCAACAAAGTGATACAATAATTGTGCACTGTGGACATCATCCCATTAACTAATTTTTTTAGGATAGTAAACTTGTCATTTTAAAGGACCATACTCTACTCTCCTTTGGAGCAAAATCCCTTGATAAAAACAGTTTATAAGTGTTCAAACTTTAAGAATTCTGTAAATGCATCTTCATATAGCTTAACAGTAGCTGCTACTGCAATTTTCATTATTTTGAAATATGCTTAAGAGTTGTTTACTCATAGATTGAGATTTCTGTGCCAGTTTTCAAGCTGGAATATACAGCTAAATGACTCTTTATGAGTTATGTCATTCCCCAAAGCCATGCTATAATGGAGATACTGATATGACCTTAGGTACAGAGGTCTGTCCAAGTGCATGATAATATTGCCTGAAAGGATTGTTGCCATTTTCAAGTGGGTGCTAATGTTTTTTTTCCTATCCATTTCAGCCTGTCTGGTTGTCCTCTGAATGCACAAACCATAAAAAAGGGCAAAATTTCGGAAGAATTAATGACTATCAAGCTTAAAGCAAGTGGCGGTAAGGAGATCTGTAAAAAATGATGACATTTATTTAGATAGAAGGGCCCTGACTCCCATTTATGCTTGTGCCCCTTTATGCCATTCTGGCATTAATTCTCACTACTTTCAGTTGTCTCTAGCAATAGAAAATCTTGACTAACAAAAATATTTGCATGAGAGATTATAAAATTATTCTCATTTACATCTTGATAACTCAATACTGAGGATATGCTCTTGCCACAGAGCATAATTTCTTTATTGGGGTATGTTTTCAATATTGCTTTTATTAATAAACAAATAGTTACAGATCAGGAGGACTTCGCCATCTGATGAACAAGGTAAGAAGGGAGACATATTGTGGGCAGAAATTGACTCATCTCTCTAACTTCATTCCTACACAGTTTAGTATCTATGCAGCGCTCGTGCAATTTAGCTAACCTAAGTGCAAAGCAATAATTACCAAAGATGTGCAGGGGGAAATGTGTAGGAGTCTCCCTTCTTATACAATGTGCTTTAGCAAGTTGGGCATTAAGCCAGGATTCAGGAAATTTAGTCTTCAGCCTCCAACTGGTGAGGAAAACGGTTGCATTACTGCTTACAGATTTCCCAGGCTGCCTTCCCAGAAGACTCAGTTCTAGGCTTTAAAGCAGTAAAAACAGTGGCACAAATCTCCAGGAAGAGATGGGCTCAGAGTGATACTAAGCAGAAACAGTCTCATGTATTGCCAGCAGCTGCTACAGCTCAGTATTTTTCAGAATAAGACTTTCATTAAAGGACGGAAGCTTTTTTTCTTTGCTATCTAACTTGTTGGGATGAAAAAGACTGGCTTCCTTTTTTTTCTGTTTTTCTTCCCTGTAATACTTGTTAGCTTTCTGAAAATTTCACCCTTTTCTGTTATTTAAATTTCACTATTTATCAGATATAACTAAGGCTATGCTTATTGAAGCTATTCTGCACAGGAGCTTTCCCCCACAGAGATTCTTGCAAGATCAGAAAGAGGTATAGATGAGTGAGCAATTATAATACCACTGAAGATGTTACCCTGATGTTTTTCTGGAAAAATAAGGGTTGCTGTTGCATTCCTTTTAAAACAAACAAACAAACAAACACACCCAGGCACATAAATATCTCCTCAAGTTTTATGATAAATTTTCCTCTTTCTGGGCAATTTTTCCTTTCTGTACCCTCCAGTTTGTAGTTGCATGATGCTATGAAAAAGAAAGAAATTGTGAAAAAATGAGGACTAAGGTAGCCCCATCTATGTTTCAGCTTATGTAAATGTTTAACAGGTAGAAAAGAATTTTGACAGTAAAATCAAACTAAAAGACAATTAAAGGATCAATCATTTGTTGAAAAGATTTTTTTGCTACGGTTAATTAACAGGTAATGCAGCTTGTTACTCATACATCCATTTACATGTGGACATTTTAAATCTGATATTGTCATTTTCAACTATTTACAGGTATTGAGAGTGATGAAGAAATAAGACATTTGGATGAGGAAATAAAAGAACTGAATGAATCCAATCTAAAAATTGAAGCTGATATGATGAAACTTCAAACTCAGGTATGCCATAAATGTGAAACTTTTTCTTGTGCTATGTTTAAGCACAATAAATAAATTAAATGCTATGTAAATGCTGTGTTTAAAAACTTCTAGTCTCCTCTGCACTTGTTTTCCAAGCTCTTGGTTTTTTTGCTTTCTGTAAATAAGCAGCAGGTATTGTCTTAAAGAGCTGGTGAATGAAAAATTCAGGGCAGTTTGTAGCTAATCTTAGCAGGCAGAAATAAAATATACTTACCAAACAAAACATTCATTTTCCTTTGTTGACCAAACATTTGCCTACCAAACCGTGGAGGTCCTATGACTTGAGATTTAGGGATGATATTTCCTCTTACAAATCCATTCCAAGTCTTAACAAGAGTTGAATTTAATGAATTCTTATGGGTACCTAAGAAAATTTTTCTAGTTTATTTCACCCACTGTCAATTTTTCAAATAGTTTGAATTTTGCCTCCAGGCAACAGCTGGTAAAGAATGTATACCTTTTGCTAATTTGTGTAGCAGAGGATTTTGATGGGAGTTATGGAAAAGAGTAATTCTCTTTTATTATTTTGTATACTGGAGAGGTTAAGTTTGCTTTAATATGCTGACAGTGGTTCTATGGAGTGAGCTCTATAGCTTCATCCCTTCAGACTCCCATACGCATCTGGAAGTTAACCTGGGCAGACTGGGTAAAAGCATGAGCAGAAGCTTCAGAATTTTCAGAATAAGAGTGAAGTAAAATGAAATCTATGAACTGAATATAAACCTAGACTGATCTAAACCAAACTGAGTGTAACCATACCCCCCTGTATTTGCACCACATTGGAATGAGCAGTGTTGACTCATGCTCTTTTTGCAATAACCACTGTGTGTATGGTCTAAACAAGGTAGAAGCCCGTGCCACCTGTGCTGGATCTAAACAAATCTGGCTTCACACCCCAGCAGTTGTGGCGATATCCAGCCCAAACTGCACTGCAGGGGGGCTGTGCTCACTGTCTCAGGACACTTGGTTCTCTCTGGTGATCAACGTGCTATTTGCATGGAGATGGCCCAGTTTATGCAGTCAGATTTCTTCTCCCCAGACTTTCTCCCTGGTGAAGGCAGTTTGACCAGCAAAGCCTGAACTGAAGTACAGCAGAAGCCATGAATCTCCTACCTCCTTTTACTCTACCCTAGCCAGATGTTAGACTGCTATGAACACCCTCCAGAGAAGGGGTTGTAGTGGATGACAGGCATGCAAAAAGGGGTTTCTCACACTGGGAAGTTTTGCTGTGTGACTGTGTGTGAGCAAAGGAAGTAAAGTGGCCACAATTAAGCAGTGGCAATTAAGTAGTGCAAAGACATGCAAACTAATAAGGATAGGGTGGGCATGACAATGGTGGATATGACTGCACTGGTCAGTGCCTTGTGGAGCTGTGGCAGAGCATAGGGATGGCAGCCCTTGGTTCAACCCTGCCGAGCTGTCTGCTCCTGGGACAAGGAGTGGGGCAGGAGGGAACCAGACCCTGCTGTTGCTAGTTTTGATTTTTCAGCACTGAAAAATCAAAACTAGCAACATTTCACATCTAAGCTTTCAGATCTGAGTATATCCCAGAGATCTCACTCTCAACAGATACCATTTTTTCTACCTTGGCTGCTTTTTCCTGCTGTTTCCAAAACACTCCTTTCCATTCTCTTGGTCAGAGATGATCTTTGTGATAGTGCTCAGCCTCCCAGTTTTCTTTCCACTCTATTTTTTTTCCTATTGTTCCTAGCACCAGGCCTGTTGCTAATCCCAGCCAGCCTAGAGCTCACCCAGGAGCAGGGCAGGAAAGTAGCACAACAGCTAATACCCGTGCCCTCGCTATTGTGGTCGAGCAGCAGGGATGCTGTAAGAGTAGGACAGCAATGTAAACATCAGCCTCCTTTCTCCTTCCCTCTGCCAGCCCTGAGGCCACACTCTCCATCCCAGCTCCACAGTGACCTTCCTCTCCAAGCTCAATTCCCTCTTCCCACTCCGGGGCACTCTCTAGTGCCTTGTTGCCACAAGGTTTCTCCATGAACCAGCAGCAAAGTCCATTGTTTCAGAGCAAATACAACCTCTTCTTTGCTCTGAATATTCTGTGGAGAAGTTATGTCTCCTAAAAAAAGCATAGCTGAGTTTCGGATTCTTCATGGCCGCTCTCATAATCACCCAGGTGATCGTTTGGGTCCAAACTTCAGTAACAATGTTGCCAAGGGTTTGCCTGTCTGTGTTTGTGCCTGCCTGTCTCTTTTAGATCACATCTATGGAGAGCAATTTGAAAACAATAGAAGAAGAGAACAAACTCATAGAGCAGAACAACGAGAGCCTGTTGAAGGAGTTAGCTGGCTTAAGCCAAGCCCTTATCTCCAGTCTTGCTGACATTCAGCTTCCACAGATGGTAAGACCACAGCCAGCAGGTTATCTTCTTTTGAGACTGTCTTGGCAGCACTTGAAGCAGATGAGCAAGCTCAGGGACTGGCAGGAGCACTGGAGCTGCATTAGCAGAGAGCACTTTTAGGCTGATTTCCTTTGCAGAGATGCAGGTTCATGAAGTCTGTGTGGTAGTAGGTGGAGCTGCTTTCAGGAATGAGCCAGCCCTGGTATCCCTGCCCTGTACCACACTGTGCAAGGCAGGCTTTTCCCTCAAACCTCCCTGTCTGAACACCCACCCTGCACAAAGAGTGACAACTTGACTCTGATGAGAATCCTTATTTACTCAGTTCCCATATCAAAACTATAACCTGTTTCATACAGATGATTTTTCTGGAGACAACCAAGCTCTATTTTCTCAAAAATTTTGCATTTTATTCTTAAACACAGGCCAAATCCACAGAGGTGCTGGTGTTTCCAGTCCCCTTTCCAAATGCCACTGGAAGATTAAGAAAGGACAGTTAAGGGGAATGTCAGTCACAATCCCAGAGACAAATTGGCCACAAAAACAAAAAACAAAATAACAAAATAACAAACCAAAACAAACCCTTACACTAATCATAATATTGCCAACTCCTTTTCTTGCTTGAAGACAGTGTGGATTTCCCAGGACATTCAACTCCTGTAATTTCCACAATCCCTCCATTAATTTGGATGGCTGCCCTGTTTACGACTTCTCCCCAGTTGCCATATCACTCCTTTGACATGCTTTGGGGTTGGGTGTTTGGGTTTTTTGGCCTTAATTTTACCTCCTACAATTATAATCTGTTTTGTCTCCATTTAGGGGCCAATCAGTGAGCAGAATTTCGAAGCATATGTAAATACACTCACAGACATGTACAGCAATCTGGAACGGGACTATTCCCCCGAATGCAAAGCTCTGCTGGAAAGTATCAAACAGGCAGTGAAGGGCATCCATGTGTAGGATGTGAAAGCTGCTGGGCAACAGAAATTACTTAACAGCAGTAAACTCCAGATGGATCTGTTAGGAGTTCATGTACTGCTAAGGGGTGTAGGTTGCCATGCTGCATTTACAATTGCAACATTGCACTAATTTTTTCCCAGCTGACATAAAAAAAGAATAAAACCACAACAGACTATTTGTATTAACAGCAATGCACTCTGTTAGTATATTGTATTTATTTCAGTACAATTTCTTTTTTTTTCTTCTTTTGCACTCAGTTTTTGTAAAGTGAATGTAAAAAGTGTGTGCGACTATTTTTTATATTTTTTATTTATTTCTAATCAAAGAGTTGTTTTTTTTATCTTTTAACAGCATTTTTGCGGCCTGCCATATTTTTACAAATGTGTTTATTAATTTATTTTCCAATGGGATTTTAAATAGACTGAAAGCTATACTGTAAATTAAATAACTTGCTGGGTTTGTACAGGAAGAAAAAAAAACCTATGAAAGTAACAAATGACTGAACCGTAGTTCTAGTTTTATTTTCCTCACATCCTGCTTTTTTATAATGGCTTTGTATCAGAAATGGGTTTGCAGTAACATGAGATGTGAAGATGCATGGAATGAGAAGATAAATGGTGCCCACTAGTGGGGAACTTGGGCTCTTAAAAGCACAGTATGCTGGAAAACAGTGTGTTAAAGAATATGTTAGCAATAATGAAATATAGCAATCAGCAAAGCACTTGACTTGGCTGTGTGATTTAGCCTATGAGAATGATTATTTAAAATGTTTCAAGAGAACTTCAGATTTATTTTACCACTGCAGTTTTTGTTCAGAGTTAGCTCATGGAGGGAAATGACAAAGATCTCAAAACAAGAAGGGTAATTAGGTAGGTACTGGTACTTTTTTAGTATGAGACGTTGAGGTTTTAAGCAAGTGACCAGTATTGCAATGGATTTCGATTTAAAAAAACACAAACACATCCCAAGCTAAAGGCTTTGTACATAATGAGTCGAACATATCTCCCCTGAAATGGCATTTAATACTGGCTTGAAGGTGATGGCAGCTGAGAAGGCAGCAGTCTGGAGGGCAACAACAACAGCACCCCTCTGGCACCACGGTGGTCGCTTGTCCCTTTGAACGTCCGGTAGCAACACCGTGACTGGTTTCTCCCATCCTTATTCACTAAGACTAGGCTGATACTGAATTTGTCACCAGTCTTCTGGTAGGGTCCCAAGTGCTACAGAGCAGGCAGACAGGTGGAGGTGTGGACAGACAAGCACTTGTGCAGAGGTGTGGGTGTGCACCTCGGTATCCGGTTAGCCTGGGTGTGGAACTTCTGAATCCGTCAGAAACTAGCGGTTGCTATAACAGAGGCAATGTCTATTTCAGGGATTGTAAGTAATTAAGCATTGTTTCAGAAGTTTTTTTTATATTTATTTTTTTTAAGAAAAAGGTATAAACAACCAGCTAAACTGCCTTTTTTGTATGCACACACACCTCATGTGCATATGTGCCTCAGTGTAAATGTATACATGGATCTAGCGTGTGTTTAATTTTTCCGTGCTATAATGAAAGTGTTTATTTTTATTAGCCGCATTTATATTTAGATTGAATATGATGGCATTCACAGGCTTGACATATACAATTATATTATTACTGTTCCTGCACAAAAGTACTATTCTGAAGTGATTCAACACTCATGCACTGTGGTCACTGTTCTGCATTAGGTGGGGCTTGCTTTTTGTTGGGGGGTTGATTCAACTCTCCGACCTTAGTTTAGACAGGGGAAAATGTGTGTTCTTAGGAGCTGTGTTTATTTTTAAATTGATTTTTCAAAAGCTACCATATGTGCTGTCTAATATAAATAGGAGAACACCAAACAAAAATTTGCTATTAAAGTTATTGTTCTTGCTAAAAGCGTTAAAAGCAAACATTTGTTATACTTGTAAAATGCATACAAAATGAGTTCACTCATTACAAAGACTAAAATTTAATTTACTAAATATTTTAACAAATTTGTTATATATTTTATTTAAGTAAAAAAAATCTCTTACTGACCTATGTATTTATTTTTATGATTTACTATGGCTTCAGGTTAATTTATCTGTGTTTGGTTGTTTGCTCAGGATGTTCTGTGAAGTATGTTTGTATTTATTTGCCTCCCTTGTACTTGATGTGTTTTGTAATGCGCACTGTTTTTTTTTTTCTTTCTGGGGTTTTGTTTATTTTGTTTTTTTTTTTTTGCGTTTAAATGCATTGATGAGCTATACTGTAAATTAGACCTTTTGTAAAGAGCAATGATGTATGCATTTTTTAATTTGGAGTAGTTTGTATACTGTTTCTTCATACAATTAATATTTCTTACATCAAAACAACAAAATTGTGTTCTGTGCTGTACATTTGGTGTATGGTAGGAAATAAAATTGATAATGAAATATTGCAGCAAGTTTGTTGAGTTTTTTAGCCTCTAGATGCCAATTTATATTACACTTTCTTAACTGCACCTGGCACTATACGATGTGTCAGATGTTTCACTTGCTTTGTGTACAAAATGTGTCATCCTCGTAAGTAAATTTCTGATATGAATAATTTAATTAGTGTTTTACTTTGTCAATTTGAAATAAGGAGGAGAAAAATAGAACCACTTAAGAGGTCTTTTTCACTTCTGAAGCAAAAAAAAATTCAAGATGATAATCACCGCATTATTTAATGCATTCTTTTCTTGGCAGTTGTAGACTTCATTTATACTGATAAAGTACTGGATTTGTGCTGACCTTTAACAGCTGCTAAATGATGTTTAAACATAAAAGCCATTGTAAAGTTTCCAGCAATTCGGAACCGCCCACTGTTCCAGTGCAATTTTCTGCTGAGAATTGCAGTGCTTAGACACTGCAGAAATAAAAATCTGCTAGTTTTAGAAAGACAATATTTCCATCTAATGGACTTTCTTTTTCCACTGCTCATTGTAGCAAAAACAGGCCAGTTTTATTTAGGATGCATGCTGATGGCTTCAGGAGCATTTCTTGTCTCAGATTCCAACTTTCCACAGATAGAGAATAATTTTCATTTGGAAAATAAGTCAAATTTAAATGCCATAAAGTAGCTGATAATTATTTATTTGAATAGACATATTTAGATAAAATGGACTGACACATAAAAAAATGACATGTCCTGCATTTAGCTAGAAGGGAATTTAAAAATTTGCATTACATGAATCTGGGATGCCCACAAATCTTGCCAGGTTTGAAGCTGTAGAGTCAGTAAAAGGTTGGAATGAAAACACATCTGAGCTGGGAATCTCTGCTCCAGTGGAGTTCAGAGTTTTCTTTGTTCTAGGACATTTATCCAAGGGCACCATTAACTGGTTCTTTTTAATAAGCCAGTTATTAGTCATTTATGTAATATGAAAATTAATGTAAAATAATATTTTTAAGGGTTCTTAAAATTTACTAATAAACTGCTGTGGATCTTCATATCATGAGACACTAGTGGGTCAGTCTCTTCTCGCACATCACAGATGAAGCAGAAACAAGTCTGTCTTAGCAATGTGCCTTAATGCTAAACAGATAAAGACTGAGGCCAACATTTTCATTTTGTTTGGCTGCCCAAATTCAAATCACAAATTTAGAAGGCCTTATTATCCAACAAACAACTCTTCTCACGTCATTTTCAAAGTTCAATACTAAATATGATTATCTGCTCTTTATAAGACTGGGGAAGGGCAGTGGTATGAGGAGGTTGGGCTCTACATACACCTATGAAAACTATGCTTGAATCTCAAATATTTCCAGCAACCTGAGACAAGGATTGTGAGCAGAATAACACTTCCTAGTGGTTTTGGATAGGATTATACTATCCACAGTTAAGTGATTAAATTATTTTCTAAAGACAATCTACATTAAACAACTTGCTCTGATAATGTTTCGGTGGTGAAATTATGGCCTTTTTCCATTAAAAAAAAATAAACACTTCAGCAACATTCATTATTAAACTAATATAAGCTAAGGAGTTGGGGATATCCAAAAAAACCCCCAAACCCATCGTTCTTGAACAAACTTTCAAACCATTTTCATCCTGTGAAGTTTTCATTTTTAACAAATGTTCTGTGACTATGCCTATAGAAAGTGTAAAAGTACTTAATTCAGAAAAAATACATAAATTCCAATTTTTGAATTAACTTGAAAGGAATTGAAGCTTTAAATATGAAGGAGAAAGAAGGGGAGCAAGAACAGTCAACATCTGCTGTCCTGACAGCTTAGGAAGCCTTTCCTCTCTCATAACTAACCACAATGAAGAGTTTTGAGTCTATGATGTAGAAAATAGATTCTGTAGAAAACAGATTCTGTTTTCTACTGCAATTTTATCTCTATTTACTAATTAAGCATCTCTTCTTTCTTGCTGACTTAGGGTATCTATCTAACTGTGTCATGGCTTTTCTACTCAATGCCTCTTTGTCCTACTTACACTGTACTTTTAATAAGTCACAGGATTTGATGGGAATTTGTCATCATGCAGTGACACAGAGTTATGACACAAGTCCTCTCTTTGGTTTCCTCCTGTGCTCATTCAGTGCAATACATTCTACCTGTCCTGGAAATTCTGTTATGCCTAAACTGTTTTTATGATTTATGCCGCTGCGTAACTTGGATGCTGCCAGGAGATCTGCACCAGACAAAGTCCTTTGTTCAACTTGCCCAGGATACTGTGGGTTGATAGAGCTCCATTTAGCTTTTGTGTAATGTAGGACAGTGACCTACTTTCAGTACCTTTCAATATCTAATTCTGGCTTGGTTTTCTTCTGTCTCTTTTGCTCTAGTAAATCTTAGACAGTCAAGCCTACACATAATTGCATCAGGGATTAGTCTGATTTCCTGTCTGACTTCATGGTACAAATTGCTTCAACTGCACTTCATTCTTAACGAATGTTCCCAGGGACATTGTCTAAGTAAATCTCAGGACTTTTCAGTTATGTGATAGCAATTACTATTTAGGTTGCTGCTGTCTGCTCCTGAAACTGTTACTGCACAAGACTTTGTCCAACCAGCTTTTGATGCCCAGCACCAGCTTTTGGTGCCCAGCTTCACATCCGTTGAACGAACCTAATTTTTAGAAGCTAAATGCACAGCTGTTTTTGCCAAGCAGGGCCTTTTCCAAATTCCCTTCTCTGGCCAATCCAAATTACCAGCTATGAAGTTTTCATATTATTTCATAGCATTGTTATATAGATCTAGATCTATAGATATCTTGTTAACACTTGTTTGCACAAACAATACAATAAAATTCCAGGTGGGTACTTGTACTCATCCCAGGTATTGAAGAAAACATCACTTTTGTTTCCCCAAACCTGGTTCTAAACCGTACCAAGCTTCTCATTTACTGTTTGTGCACATCTTTTTTTATTTTATTTTTTTAGCTTTGTTTTTCCTTCTGACAGAAAATAAAATTAAAAAAAGAAGAAAAATGAAAGGAATTAATCTCATTCTTTCTTTAACTGATGATACTGTCTGTCCAAACATTTCCCTGAAGCTGGGCCTAGGGTTGAAGCTATCTGGCTAGAAATATTCCCTAATTAGAGTAACATATAGCATCTTACATGCATCCTGTGCTTACGTCTAAAACAATAAACAAAACCTGAATTAGGATCCAGGTTCTATCCTGATTTCAAAATTATTGGGATGAAATTGATCTGATCCTTTGAAGCAGGATGAGCTTAGCTCCTTTGGGAGGGAAGTGCCTAGAATTGAGAGTTGTTTTCTTTAATTCTGATGTATAGTCAAAAAGGTTTTAGAGAAGGAATGAAGGTTTTAAAAAGCTCATAAAAACTTACCAGGAAATGGGTGCAAATGGAATTGCTGCAGTGGAAGTGCAGTGCCATCTCCACAGGCTGAAGAGCTGAGTTCTTTGCATAGAGAGGTGGCAGAGGAACCGCCCATGGAACAGCAGTGCTGAAGCCTGTGAGGGGACATCTTGTGTTTTCCAGCTGGCAGGAGAAAAAATGGCACCTCAGAAACCCCAGACTGAGTCCATACTCAGGCTTCTAGGTAACCCTGAGCTAGACACTTGATTCTAGCTCTGTTTCCACATCTGGGAAATGAAAATTACTCCAAAGTGCTTTGGGAATGAGCAATGCCAGTCTTACACGGGAGCATGAGGTACAGACATGTGTGTACAGTGAGGAAGAAAGAGCCAGAGCAGATGTGTAAGGGCATATAACACCCCTCCCCCCTTTTTAAAATTATTTCTAAGACATTATAACAGTCTTCATTTTATTACCCTGCTTCTTACATGGTTTACCTTGAAGATATCTTCCAGTCAGTGCTGCTGGCCAGTCTCAAACTAAATTTCCAAAATGCAGAAGCTAAATTTCAAAACAACAGAAGCAAAGGCTATAAAAGCAGAAGTATTTTTATTGAGATAATGGAGCTCCTACAGATTTTGTGAAAAATCAGCTGATTGCTATGAGAGCAAAATTATGATTCATGAGAAGAGGGAAGAGGAGGGAGGTTCAGCTGTTAGAGCTTCTGTTTGGCAAGGGCCAGCTCCAGATCAGCATGACGTACTACTCAGAGTAGCAGCAAGAGTTAGTGCAAGGCTGGCCAGAAAACTGTACTTGTGTGCTTGGTACAGCGTTACAGGATGTAAACAGTACAAGTCGTATGTGTGAGTAAATATTTGAGCAAGAATTAAGATAGACAAGCAGTGACTATAGCCCTGTGTTTACAGTGACACCTACAGGGTTGAGGCACAGGGCACAAAACCACAGGAGCCCCTTGGGTGCCATACCGCATCAGCTCCACTCAGTGCAGAACAGGCCTGTTTTCCAAATGTGGGTCTTTACCCATTCTGTCACACAAAATACCCTCTCCAGCTTGCTATGAGATGATCAGGAGTAGTGTTACTAACACTCCTTCCTGGGGAAGCACATGCTGCCTCTGGGCTCTGGTTGAACTTGGGATGAGTTTATATCTGGACGAATGAAGGTATTACCCAGCATCAGCAGGGCAGGCTAAGCCTTGCTGGGGAAAACCCCAGAGGTGCAAAACTCCAATGGCCAGCATGTCTGCGTTTGCAGGATGATGTTTGGTGAGGATGGCTGGTGGTTAGGAGGAACCGAGGTGCTGGCTGCGTGTGTTGTGTCCTCTGCCTGCTGGCACCTTCCCACGTACTGCCAGCTCCAACCAGGTAGCAGCCGTCCAGCTGCGTTTCCTCCCTTTTCTCTCTCCACAGTCAGGCCAGGCTGGAGGAAATTCTTGCTGGGTTTTTTTTTTCTGCAAGAGGCTTAAATCTCCTTTCACCATCTTGGGAGCATAGCGTGACTGCAGCCTTCTCTGGCTGGCCCGGCTGCCACCGCTCATGATGCCCTTTTTATTGCCAGATTAGAGGACATTGTCGTGGTGCACATGAAGCCTTCCAGATAAGGCGCTGTACAAGTTCCAGCAGGTTCCAAATACAACAGCGCGGCTTTCGCATCCAGCCCGCAGGATCAGAGTTTATTTCCCCAATGCAGACAGCTTTGAGCTGCCTTCCTGTTAATTAAAGTAGTGATTACAATGCTGCACTGTTTACATGTAAGATTTTGCATGGTCTTGGCCATTCACGTGCAAATGAACTTGTAAGCCTTTCTGTGCCCTAAAATCTGCTGATGTCAGTCTTCCAATTCTAACCCCATGTTGTAGGACATGTGGCTTTCTATAGCTTAGCTTTGATGCCCTCAAGTCATATTATCTCTATTCTGAGCTTCATTATGATAAATCTTTTGCTGGTTTTAAATCAAAAACTTTAATTGTACCGTACTTATTCAGCTTAGGTTTTGGCTCCTGAAGGCAGCAGTTTTAATTGCATCATTTGTATAGTGGCCCAATATGTTTTGGTGTGAAAAGTGCATTATCACTTTTAATTTTGCATTATTTTCCCCATATGTTTTGGTTACACTGAAACTTCAGATGGGAAGTGATGAGGCTTTCCCACTGTTCCCTCATTCTCTCTTCAGTGTTTTTTAATGAGCTAAGACCACACTATTTTCTTTTGTTCTCATCAGTTGAGATTTTAGGGAGCTGTTTATTTGTAGGGTAATTCTTGTATTTATGTAGAGCAAGGCATTAGACATTTTTATCCTCTACTTATTAACAAGCCAGATGGTACCGGCTGCTACCCACACAATTCCAATTATCAGATGGCAAACTGAAATATACATGGGGCAAATGAGAAGATGTATATTAAAGAAGCCTCATGTAGAATTGGCTTCTCGGAGATGTTGATTCACAAAGGGGTAGTAGCAATTAGGGTATGACAGCCTGCTGCTGAATGTACAGCATTGGCCTGAGGGCACAAGTGTTCAGCTTCCAAAATTTTCATACTCACTCTCTTTCCCCCATGGTATGAATATACATCATTGAAATATGATTCAGGTCTTTCATCATTTAGACTTCTTGTCCACTTCAGAGTGATGTGTAATATCAAAGCCAGTCAGTAAGTTATCTCAGAAAGATGTAGAAGAGCTGAAAATCAGCATGAAGTCTGTTCAACACATCCCCATTATAATACACTCTCATGTGTATTAGGAGGTACATGTACTGAGGTACACTTGGCATGTACCTCAGTAACACAGGAATAGCTCTAACACTGAAATCTAGGATCCAACCAAGTATTACTATTCCAGGTCTCAAATTTACCTAGCAGTTACAATATACACATGGATTTTTGCTTAAGAGAAACTCTTAACTTCAGGTTTAAACATAAGGAGGTCTGGTCATGCCAGTTATGGTTGGCTTCATGATCTTTAAAAGAAATTTTGAAAATTCACAACCTAGACCCAGTCCTTACATAGGGATTCAGCCTACATCAGTGACACAGGCTGATAATAAAGAATGAGTGTTTTAATGGAGGTGTTTTAATGGTTTTAATGGGAGATTTTATATTGCTTTGTTGTGTTGGAGGTTTCCTTTGGTGGTTGTTTTTTGGGTTTTTGTTTGGTTGTTGTTTGTTTGTTTGTTTGTTTGTTTTCTGTCCAGAAGACAGAATCTCTATATGAAGTGTTTGAGGAAAAACTGTGCTCTTGTGCCTCCTTTATTTTGGCATAGAAATAACAAATTGGCTTGGAAGTTGGTGAATTATGTGGGAAACTTTTTTGTGACATTTTTAATCCTTTTCTCTACTGGCTCAAGCTGAAAGCCCTAAGCCAAATCAAACTGTGAAGAAATTGATGTCCTCAGGTCAGATCAGCTAAAGGAAAAAAATATTTATGCTAAAGTAATGGCTTTCTAAAGTTCTTCAGTTTCATATGGGCTACTAGCAGATTATCTAGATGACTGGATTTTGCAAAAGTTGCAATGTGAAGCATTTCTGATTGTTTCTAGTTTCTGTTTATAGTATGCAATCAGGAGAACACCTCTTTCAACAGCTGCTCTCACAATGCAAGGGGAAAGGTACTCTCCTTGCAGCTGTTCCTGGCTCTAACACGACCTATAAGTCTTGGCCAAAATGTCTTAATGGAATGAGTTTGAAAAGCAAATTGCATGGTCTAACACCATTTACACTTCAAACAGCTGGCCACATGCAAATGGCACATGTGCAAATTCTCACTCCTGTTCATGGGGGAGTGAAAGATGTGCACAGGCATTTGTCTGCCATTTGGTTACACAAGTGTATGAATCTGCAACTGTGGAGAAGCTGCTGCTGCTTCTTTCTCACCTTACATCTGTGAAATGGGGGCTAATAACATTCCTTTCATCTAGCTGTTAGCAATAGACTTGAGCAAGACCTGCAGTGGTCTCTAGAATGCTCTCAGTGAGATCCTAAGTGTAAATCAGTGGTACAGCTATTAACACAGTCTTGAGGAGTTCTGAGCTTTGTACCTGGCTTAATAGGTGCAAAAACTCCCAAACCAAACCCAAACCATTGTCTAGTACTTGTTCATTCCAGTGAAAGAAGCTGATTGCCCTCTTTATGTTATAAATATTCCTCAAAAGGTTTAGGCAAAGTAGAGACGTTCAAAATAAGTGTCTCCTTGTAGATCCAAAGTGCAATTGCCAGTTTCTCCCAGTCTACACAACTACCACTTTTTGCTTCAGTACCCTAAAATCTACCAGGTCAAAGTTTAATTTGATTTCTCAAAATAAGAAAGCCAACACTGAATCAGGTGCTTGGAGATCACTGACATCCTAATTATTGTCAGGTCTGGATTGCAAAGAAGTGATTCAATAGCTGAACATCTGTGTACTTGCTCACATAGAGTTGCTGTTTCACCCACAAGCAGCTGTGGAGTAGACAGGCAAAATTCTCTGCATGGTGATAATTACAGTGTGCATTACAAAGGAGGCATAGACATAAGAGCATGCAATCAGATTGGGGTTTTTAACTTTGGAACAGAGAAACACTGCTAGATCCAAGGCTAATATACATAAAATAGGTTTCTCAGTCAAAAGAGAGGAACATTTAGTTAGATCTGAATGAGGAATGCGGAAATTCACTTACTAAACAGGAAACTTTCTCCAGTCTTAGTTTTGTTTCTATAGAAGCAATGGTTAAGAACTACCCAAGCAGACAAAATCTTCCAGAGACTGAAATACAATTGATTGTCTATGGATTGGCAATTTTCTTTATTGTGCTTTTATTGCGCTTTTATTGCTTGCTACATGTGCCTGCCTGCTCTGTCAGAGGCAATGGTGTTAGCTATTATATTATCATTTCTGACCACCATGGTAGTGGTGCCAGCTGAGTATCCTTATCAGAGCTCATGATCTTTTCATCTCCTATCTTATGCTCTTTCAGCCCCTCAGTCATTTCTTTAGATGAACATTACTGCATATCAGAAAAAAAAAAAAAAATCAGTGAAATCTTTTTTTTAGGGCAATCTTTCAAGACAAGCAGCTATGTGCTGCTGAAAGACTACAGAGCTTTAATGAAACAAAATGGAATTTCATCCTTGCGTGCAGGACTACCCTTCCCCTACATTCTGGATCTAGAAACTCAACTTTCTTTTTCATTGCTAGGAGCTGAAAGGCATTCAAGTATGAACAGTGCCTTCCTTGGGTTAATTCTGGCACTTTGAATTCACTGATCCAAGGTTCACATGGGAGTAAGAATGTGCTAGTGTGGTGTTTTTGGGATCACTACCTCCACAGCCAGAGAGAACAGCCTCACCTCAGGTAAACAGAGCATCCTGGATGGTGGCAGGAGTGAAGATATCATAAAACATAAGGATTATGGCAAAGTGCAAGAAAATTAAATGGTGTCAGGGGTCCAACATTTACTGCAAAATGGCTGCATTTCATTATCACAGGGATTTCTGGTATGATAATGACTGCACAGAAAATTCCTTTTCTAAGCAGTAGTTTAGTCCGCGTGTTTACATTACGTTTATGGAGAAGAGAAACAGAAATCAAGTTTCTACTGTTTTTTTTACAAAAGCAACTCTTGTTGTTGCACCTGAAATATTCAGGAACTGAATTTTATTTGTCATCTGAATAGGTTCCAAAATGTCACAATTTTTTCTCTGAGGGAAGATATTAGGCACAGCAAGATTTGTTACAGAACAAAAAGGATACATCACTGTATAAAAAGCAAACCGGCTGTCAAGGTTTTGGTTGTTCCCTTAATAGGTAGTTGTGGAAAAGAATTGTTTGGATAGAATAACTGCAAATCTGGGATTGTGGCACTAAGCAGGGTGCGCAGGAGGAAAATAAGGAAATGGACGATTTAATTTAAAGTAAAAAAAAATAAAGGGAAAACCCACTGGAGCAGAAGACAGATGAGGAGGGTAACAGGAGCCCCCCTCCTGCCTGCAGCCAGGGCCAGGTAGAAGACAAAGGTTGGGCACTGACTAAGTAGAATGTGTCTCTGCTGAGACTAAATATAATATTCTGACACACCTGGAACAAAGCTGTGTGTGGTCAGTGGGTGCCCACCAATGGCTCTGGGTGCTTAAAACAGAGGGTATCCAGCACTGACGGTGGTGTGGGTGTCCCACCAGGCAAAGCTGATGGAGTGGGTGCAGGCAGCCACTGGCTACATGGAGGGGCCCTCCGGGTGTGCTGGGACAGGAACAGACCTGCAGGGCCCAGATTTGGCCCAGATTGCTCACTTAAAGCCTGCAGAAAAATGCTGGTCCATCATTGCCTGCACCCAAGTGGTACTCAACACTCTTGTGTGAGCAATCCCCAGGGGGCTTGTAACGATTTATATTAGCTGGGGTTCATCCCCTTGTGTTTTGTATCCCACAGCAGAGAACAAATATTCAGCAAGATGCTTAAACGTGTTCGTGTGAGTTACCACAGTTGTTCTGCTGACCTTAATGGTGCTATTCACATGCTTAGAGCAAGGCCTGTGCTCAAGTACACTGCTGAATCAGCTCTTGTGTGTGTACTGAAATATAACAGTGATTTCTGCAATCAAGGCCAGTGCCAAGCTCTGGTACATCCCTGCCTAGAGTCAAGATATTAGACCAATGCCGCTGTGTGTAATAGCTGGCATTGCAACTCCTCTTCCCAGGGCTGCTGAAGATGAGCAGGAAGCATCCACACAAATTGGCTCATGCTGCTTCTTTAATAATTCATGTATTTTTGCTCTCTTCAATAGTTAATGAACCTCCCCCACTCTCACCCTCGTTCTCTCTCCTTCTCCCATTCAGTCAGTTTGTTGTGGTTTCATGTATCCAATCCATCTGTCACTCGATTATAGCTATCGAGCACCTGTTATGGATTTCTAGAGTTTCATTCAAGCTGTTGACAAGTTATTCACAAATTGGCCCTTGTCACACTGTCATCGTGTGGAGTGCACTTTAGTGAATTCTTTTGGGTACACAAAATAATGAACAGAAGACAGCAAGGCTTCTGAATTAAGCAGTTTCCTATCCCCAATATTTAAAGAACTGTTAACTGATTGGAAGTTTCTTGTGGGTGATATAATTTTTAAGCTCTTTTCTTAAAATATTTTGCCTTTTTCATGCAGACTCTTTTGCATGAATAAGCATAACACAACTTGATTGAGCTGTCAGGGCAAGCTTTGTTGACAATGATGCCTTATTCTATAGAGTCTATGTTGCAGCTGTGACAAGTTGATCACTGCTTCTTCTGTACAATACTTGCCTACACTGCTTTGGTACTAGCAGGGAAAGCAGAGGGCTGGCTGAATGACCAGCCCTCAGTAGCTGCAAGTCTCTTCTCCTCAGGAGGTTATTTGTTTTATTTTGCCCTGAAGGATATCAGGCAGAAATCAGGCAGTGGAGGTGATAAAGGTCACTGTCCAAAAGTGAAACAGCTCCTGAAAAAAGCATTAAGAAAAGTTAAGGTTAAAAGCAGGTTCAGCTGTGTCTGACTTTCATAGCAAAATTTCAACTATCTCAGTACCAGAAGGTTTAGAAATACACTTTTTCACCCAGTTTTTACTTCTGCTCCCATATAGGCGATACTTACTCCTTAGACTTTTGTCCTGCACTGCTAATGTAACTCTTAACTTCTGTCTGTGCTCTGCTTTCACTACCCAGATACTCTTATTCTTACCAGTTTTTAGTATTGTGGTAAGGAGCTTGAAAGTAATGTGGTACCAGGATAACATTAATATAGGCTACAAGAGGATTCTAACATATTCACCCAGTGCAGTGTATTAGTGGTACAGAAGAAGGCATTTGCAAATACAGGCAAAGTGATTGATCTGTTTGCAGCTATGAGAGAAGTTATTTATCCACAATTTGGCTCAAAACAAGTAAATGTAGTGCATGCATATCTGTATATTTAAAAACTATTTTGCATCAATGAACATATGTACATTTTTTCTAGTGTAGTCTGCAAATCCTTTGAATAAGATTCCAGGGCTTCAGTGTTTTGATCTTTGAAGAGGATTTTTTTTTTTTTTTTTTAAATTCAAAAGGAGAGAAACTAAGGTTTAGCAATTGCCTTGTCCATATGGGGTGCAAATATAGCACTACAAAATTATCTGGCAATTGCAAAGGGGCTAAATTACTTCTGCTTACTTGTTAGACTTCTTAGTGCTTAGGGGTTTGGTGCTGTAAGATCCATTTTCCTTTGTGGTTTCACATGGAGACATCCAGCTGCCCTGATCATTGCTCTGATAAACCAATAGGTGGCAGGACTTCAAAACAAACTGTGAAATAATAAATCCATGTTACATGATAAAGAAGTTTAAAATAGAAAGTGCAGCTGCCTCAATAGTCAATAGCTTAACAGTTATCTCAGAAGAAGCTATTTTTAGATTTTTTTGAGTATGTTTATAATAATTTAATGTTCAAATCTGTGAACTGCAATTCAGATGGTCAGAACAACTTTCAATTAAAAAAATGGAACTTCCTAGAGTTTCAGGGAAGTTATGGGTTACATTTATAAGGACATTTAGGTATTAGAGGATGCTGACAGGCATGCATGATTTTTAAAGCATGCAGGATTCAGATTCACACAAATACTTAGATACCTAAATATTTAGTCACTTATGCTGTGTGATACTGTGATATTGATTACCTTGAGGGATCCCAGAATTAATAGGTTATGATACTAAATTCCATTTCCAAAAACAACTTCCCTTGAGCCAGGTCATACAATCAAACTATGCACCTGAAGAGGCTTTACCGAGCATTTGAAAACCAGATCACGGTGAATCCATCAGTGCAAATCAGTAATGATAACTTCTCACTCGCTGCTATCCAGCACATTCAAATCAGCCCAATCTCAACTTCAGCACCACAGTAATGAGCTGCTCTGAGCCCTGCCTGAAGCAAAGATCCTGCAAAGCCTGACACCAGGGTTTTAGTCTGGATATCTAAACGTATTCATCCTTCTATCGAAACAATATCCTTCTATTACTGGCTTACCCATCCAGCAGTGTCCTCAGCATGCCTGAGGCTGCCTGTCTCCCAGAACCACAGCAGAAAAATAAATGCAGGGACACCTCTAGATGGAAGAAAAGCCAACTCCAGACTACCTGACAGCTGAGAGATGAGAATAATAGAATAAGTGAGCAGAGACAGCCTTCAAGATGAGCAGAGGTTTTGACAACTAGGGCACAGGGTGCTTAAGTTGTTGACTTGGCTGTGGTACCCACGTCCAGCAGAGCTCCCAGCCAAGGATCCTGGGCGAGGGGAGCCACCTCTAAACTGGCATCACATCAGTTGCTCAGACACATAAGCCCCATTCTTCAGCCTTGCACTATTGGCTAATTCAGGCAGCTTCCTCGCTCAGCTGTTTGCCTTAAAAAGCTGCAAATCCCTTTCTTACAAGCTTAGCAATTCCCATGTAGGGATCCCAAGCTGCAAATAGACACTCAAGTTGGTGCTGAAATTCCAAGCTGTGAGCGGTCGAGGAGTTGTGTTGTGCATCTCTGCCAAACAATGCTGAAAACCATCTAAATAAATCCCTTCAAATCCTAAATCTTTCTGGCTGTCAGGAAACTAGGCTAAGGGGGCTTAAATCACTTTTGAAAATTAGTGTAGGATCCTAAGTCACTTATGTGCCTTTGAAAAATTTATCCCTAAAAGTTGGAGGCTCAAAAGTGATTTTCATTCACAAGTACCACTGCTAACTTCAGAAATCATCCCTGAAGTGAGCATGAATAAAAAATTATTCATAGAAATAAGGGTATCACTAGCTGTCTGAAAAAAAAGGGAAGCATAAAACAGGCCCAACACCATATTGGTGTTTAGGCTTTTTCAATGAATCGCTTTGAAACAAATTAGTTTTCATTTGCTTTAAAAAACTCCCCAACATCATAATGTGTTCCTTTTAATTTTTTTAAATACATAAATCCAAATATTTTCTGAGTATCACTCATGGGCACTGTGAGCCTTTGATTACAGGATATTTTGGCCCTTTAAATTATTTGTATTGTTTTTTTGAGTGACGCTAAAAAGAAGTGTCATGTTTTATAGCTGCAGAAGTATTGTACTGTAAGAACTGTCGCAACACCTCTAATCTTATTTTTTGCATAAAAAATAAATAAAGGTTTACAAAAAATGATATGTTTTACCTTCATTTCAGTTTTTGCTCATCTTTCAGTGTGGTTTAGGGTTTTTTCTATCTACTCTGAAATGGTTCAATGAGTGAATAGCGTTGAGGAAAAGAAATAAGTATCATTCCAAGACACAACTGATGAAGATTTAGCTAGAACTATACAAATCTGGTCTAGATTCAACTGTTGGTTACACCAATGAAAAATCAGCACAGATTTCATTCTTATACATGCTTCTGATGTTGCTGCATTTCTATAATATGGCATCTGTAGTGAGACATGAGGCTGAGCAGAACACCTTGTCTTAGTTGCCGACTCTCTTGAGCAAAAGTAGCTTTGTATATCTACTCATTTCCTTCAAATGCTTTTCTTCTCAGCAGCTCCCACGCATTTTAAAAATGGGCTTTTTTTCTTTAATAATTTGGGCATTTCTTATGGTCTCATGTACGGGAGTATTCTACATATAGTGACATCTCTAGCACACCCCAAAATTTACGTCCTAATCTCCATCTCACTTCCCATTTTCATGGTGTCTTCTCCCCCTAAAATAACTTTTTTCCATATTCTAGAAAAGCCACCACTGACAAAGCAAGTCCATGTGGTCTCAGGAACCCAGCCCAGAACTGCTTTGGAAAAGGGAAATCTGTGAGAAGGTTGTCAGAACAGAACATGGGGGGAAAGTGAGCCAAGACAAAAACAAAACCAAACAAATGAAAAAAAAAATACCCCACAAAAAAGTCCTCGAAACAAAGGAAAAAAAATCTTTAGATCTTCTCCTGCCCTGAAGATTTATAGAGTCTTTCCTGTACATCACCATTTCAAGCACTGTTGGTCTGAGTTCTCTCTTTGAGTTATACAAGCAGTTGTGGGGCAGAGATGGCTTTGTGGCAGGCAGTTGTGCTATTTCTTCCACTTGACGAGTATAATCTTCTGCCATGTCTTTTTCCATTTGCTTCTTTTGTTACTGAAGAAATGCTCGGTTTCATAAAAGCTGACATGCCCTGAGAAATTCCATGTATTCTTTCTTTTACAGAGCCTGTGCATGTAGATCTCTGAAGACATACAGGAGATTTTTGACTTTGCATAGAACAAAGGCTCCCAAATCCATTCCTAGGGAATACCTGTGGGGGAGAGAAAAACACCAACAAAACCCATCCTACTTGCCTTTTGAAATGTACTATAAAAAGACTGAGTTAGTGAGAAATAGCTTATGTGCACAAAATAAAAAATGTACTGTATCAGCCTTTTTATTTGGGGATTAGCAGAATGAAAACTGGTTTATTTTTGGTGGCATTTCCTCCCCTGGGCCTAGAGAAAATCAAAACTCTAGATCATCCCAGGTAAGGGTTTTAAAAAGTGCATGTGTGTATTTTTTTTTCCTTAGTTAATATTGTTGAATTTAAAGCTTCCATTAACTAATTGCTAAGGCTTAAATGTGGACTACTTCCTCATAAATTTCTATTAAAATATTAAAAATATTATTAGCATTTAAATAAACATTGAAATAAACATTGTGCTTATTGCTTAGTGCTTATTTTGCTTTCTTTAATTCAGTGATCAACCACAGTCTTAGATGGAGGGGTTCACAGTAATACAAAAAATGTAGCAGCTGAGGTCTAGAAGTATTTCTGTGCAGATGGCAGGGTGGATCACTGTTCCCAAATACATGTATATATATGCATATATATATATATATGTATATATATATATAAATAACTTGAGCAACTATCAAACATATATATATGTTAGTTATGGTACTCTCATGGCTTTATGTATAAACATAAATACATATATTCTGATTTTGATGAGAATTATTTTCATTACCACTCTATCTTAAGACACTTGCACAAACAGGACCATGCCTTTTCTGCAGAAGAGTTTAGAAACAATATCAAAACCCACACAGGAGTGATGAATCAGGCTTGTCACAGGAATTTTGACTCATTAGTGGGCCAGGTATACAGAAGGATGAGTGCATGTTTTTAACAAAAATTTAAAGCCACCGTTTAAAGTATTTATTCTAACTCACTTGCTTACGAGTACATTAAAATCAGCCAGGTAGGTAATAGGTAAGATTCTCTTTCAATGACTTCTCACAGCCAAAGACTTTCACTGTCTCTATGCATTGACCTTTCAGCAAACACAGGGTGCCATTAAAGGTTTTTTTGGACATTACTGGTGAGTGCAATTTTTTTACTTTAATTTTCATGCTACTTTGCTTTTGACTATGCACTAGGGATATTTTTAGATTATTGATGACTGCACCATCTGGCTGTATTCTATTAATATCAGTATAACTGAGTTTTGCAAACTCTTTCTCCTTCAGTTCAAACCCTTAGGCAACACATCTTCCCACAGCTACAGCAGGTACTCCAGAGTGAATGACCTTGGTTGCATTAAGCAAAAGAAAGGATTTGCTCATGTTTCAAGCAGTATTTCTACCTGTGCTTTTTGACCGTTGTGAATACAGGACTTGAAAGTAAGAGGATAGAAACAGATTTCAAGGTTAATTATCTCATACCCTCAACTCTGAATCCATCTGGATTTTGCTGAATGCAGAAACTTGATGGCTGGGGTGTTGTTAGGAGTGTCATTGTCCTAGGAAACTCTAAAGGACCTTGCCTCTATGACGAGCTGCAAGGAGGCCCTCACCAAGGAAGCTCAGAATCAGATTTTTCAGTCAAGAGGTGGAGCTAGACATGGAGAAATTCCAATTTTTTCAGCCTGGAAAAATTCCTGACCAGAAAGCAGTGTAGAGCATCTGGATTGAGATTTTTGCAAGCTCTTTTTCTCATAGTTTCCAACCACCCCTTTAAGAGAAGGATTCAAATATTTCAGTGCTCATTGCTTTGCTTTTAGCACCAGTTTCATGTGGCCTGCCAGTTTAGTTTTCAAGTTCTGGCTACACTACATGCTATTTTCAGTACTTCCATAATTTTTTTTTCTTTTTTAAACCATAGTAATTGATGGAATTCCCAAGAATAATGGATTAGCCACTTGACAACCTAGTTGTAACAAATTCTGTACTTTGTTTTCACTGGTAATAATGCAACCGTTTAACCACAGTTTTATAATCCTTAGAATTGTGATGTTTTCCTGACTTGCTTTCCTGAGACTTAATCACTGAAAGCAAAAATTTGTTGACACAAGGAGTTTTGATACCACAGTGCTGAATAGCCATGAAACTAAAAACAAATTCATAAAATGAATTGCAAATAATGAGTGTTCTAGTTCTTCTGCTCCCCATATTCTAAGGAATATTTAGAAAAAATAATATTAAAAAACCTCACAGAAGCTTTTGTAGGAAATTTATTAAGAGAGAAAAGTTTTGCTATTGATACTGAATTTTTTGAGAAGCTTCATAAATTATTTGTCAAGCTCAACTCTGAACAAACCAAATGTAGTGGTGTTGTCATCTGGATATACTGCTGTGTATCAAAGATAGCAATCTTTTTCAGGATGGTGACAACAAGACTTGAAACAAGGATATTTCTGCTGTATGAGCTGCAAAACAACTTCCTTTATCTGAGAGATGGGCTTTACCAACTTCTATTCATCCACACTGCAGAAACAGTTGGCTGAAAACACAGTATTTTGTCTTTGTGTTGCTCATAAGCCTATGAATGTAATTCTTATGAAAATCATTTTTATCTTCTCCAAAGACAAAATGTTTTGGAAACTCCCTGTGGGTTTCTCAGACTGTTGGTTCATTATCTGGATTACTCCTGCAGTGTTTTAGGCTCTCACAGTCTGGACTGAGTTGTAACTCTATACCTATCTCCATTTCTTTCTTTTGCTGCCTCTTCCATTCTCCAATCCACATTTTTCCCCAATGGGAAATAAATTGTTACATATTTTTCATTTGAAGCTAAGGCTCCTTAAATTACTTCCATTGAGTTTTTCCAAATCAGGTTTCATTAGCAAAACAAAAATGAAAACAATTCCTGCTGTGGTGAGCCTTAAGAAATGTTTTGTGTAATGAACCAAGACAATGGGTGATTGACAGTCAAGAATTTATGAAGCCAGGATATATACAAAAAAACCTCACTAACAAATGGACTTCCATGTCTTTCCTAATGTCAGAAAACAGTCTACCTTACCAGGTAAATAAATACTCAGGCTTAAGGATTTTGATAGTGTATGTCCCCAACAATGAAAAAACATGATTAATACTCTTTCTTGGGGTTAAAGAAAGAAAATTAACTTCAGAGCTACTATTGCAAACTCTTGTGATTTAGGACTAGGGCACAAGCAATAGTCAGATGGGGAAAGACCTAATGTGGGTATTGCTAAAAGCACAAGGAACTGACTGTTAGTACAGCAAGAGATCCCCAAGAATTTATGGAGGTGAAAATGAACGGAGCTAGCTGAGCTCTTTCATGCTGGCCCACTGCTAGCACTTCAGGACACAAGGTAGGGTCCTGCAGAGCCATTTCGGTGTGTGGTTCCCAGAGGAGCTGACACTTTATCTTCAGGGCTAGCCTGACAGAGGTTGCCTGACAGCACCTGCACAAGGATCAAGTCATGTGATGTTCTGAACCACATAATCTTCCCAGAACAGGTCTTGTGACAGACTCTACTGCTAAGGCAAACCAAAGGCACTTCAGAAACTGGGCTTAAAGCAGTAGAAATTAGATATTCTAGTAAACCTCAACCTACAAGCATTGCACCAGTGATGGCAGACACAGGATGGCTCTACAGAGAACTGCTCTAATGTGTTGCACAGAGATCCCCCACAGCATTAGCAAGGTACTCATTTCATTCTGCATGTCTTCCTTGCATGTTTGCACAACTAGACCTGTGAAGCATGAGAAACACCTGAGCTGGAAAGGACCTTAAAGATAATCTAGTTATTACCCCCATGCCATTGACAGCTCCTCTGGGCAACCTGTTCCAGTCCCTCACCATCCTCACAGTAAAGAATTTCTCCCTAATATCTAATCTAAACCAGCCCTCTTTCATTTCGAAGCCATTGCCCCTTGTCACTACACACTCTTGTGAATTGCCTCTCTCCATCATTCTTGTGGCTCCCTTTAGACCCTAGAAGGCCTCAGTTATGACACCCTGAAACCTTCTCTTCTGCAGGCTGAACAATTCAAATTCTCTCAGCCTTTCAGTCTTTCTAGATAAAATGTTGCCATTTTCTGAAAATCTGTCTTTGATATGCTTCAAATAGTCACTTAAAACCTGGAGTGGCAATGATAGATGACTCCAAAAAGTCTGATCTAGGCTTTATGAAATGGTATAGTTTATCAACTAACAGATAATCTATTAAATTTACAATCATGGTGTATGGAAATTTTAACTGCCATTTAAAGTGTTTGGTTCCTTTCTTTTTCCCTTTTTTTTTTTTTTTTTTCTCAAATGAGAATATAATATTGCAGGTGGAGATCAGATCAGCATTTGAAGAGGAAAGGAATTAATTTGGGAAGGAGTGAGTAGACTTTTTGGTCCTGACAGTTCACACTGGGGGTTATATCAATTATACCATCCCACAAAATGTTCCCATGGGAATCTCTGAGTATCTTTTGTAGGCAGTGAATGCTTACAACTGCCATAGATACAGAGGAAACAGAAAACCTGCAGCATTTCATGGAATAGGCCCATTCATTTGCATTTTTTCTACCCTAAAGTGTAAACTATTATCTGCTGTGTTTTGGTTGCTTGTTACTGGACTCCTCAAGATTCTACCTTAGCATCTGGAGAGACTCAGATCTTAGCATTCAAAGTCAGCTTTTAATCACAGGCAAGGAGGAAAGAAGTGTGATGCTGCAAAATGGGGTCATGCAGCTCTTTTATACCACAACTGAATTTTATTCAGACAACTGGACTACTACAGCTTTTCACAGGGAACTACGCCACACTCCAAGAGTACTACCAGAAACCATTTGCTAAGAAGCCCTTCTCTTTTCTTGCTCCATTTCACTTCATCAGGCTTTATATGTAATGCTTTTGTCTCTAATTGCCCTTCAAAAGTTTACAACCATATTTATGCTTGTAAGAAGTCAGGCAACTGGAACAGGCAGAGAGTCTTCAGCATAAATTATGAAAGGATTAGGCTGTAATTGAAAGGAAAGCCTAACCAGCAGAGAGGAATTTCTTGTACTTATGCATCCAATGCATCTTGATCACCTCAACCACTTTGATCTACACCTGCTAACTGTAGCAGAACTGGAGAAAAAACCTTTCCTCTTTTTAGAAACCTTTCCTCTTCTCCCATGAGAAGGGATTGCTCTCTGCAAAGCTGTGCGCCTACAGAGATGCTCTGAACTCAGAGCTTTGGCACAGCTTTTGCCACATACATTTGCTACATAAAGTGATAAAGCTTGTTTTGCACATCCCACATGTGAGACTTCATGAGAAACCCAATCAGGCTGGCAAAAACAGGATGAAGTGGAGACAAACTTAATTTACTTCTAGAAAAGTGGACTAGAAGCATAGGCTTTGAAAACATCCATGTCAAACAAGGTTGAGCTGTCAAATATAAATATCCCCATGATTAGGGAGGACTATTTTACATCTCAATTTGGGATTTGGGAAGCCTTCATTCTAGCCAAGTCTTTCTGGAGGATGTCCTAAACTCCATAGCAGGTAATTATTTCAACTAATTACAGACAATCTGTTCTGGAGAAAATGAGTATTAGTACAGGACTGAAATGCAATAGAAGACACATATGAGCCTCTATGCAACATTCCCACTTTAAAAAAGCATCAGAAATTTTTGTTCATTATCTGAAAAGGAACCTCAAGTCACCTGACAATATAAGTAGCCCTGCCTTCAAACTTCAAAAGCCACAAACCTCCCCCAAGCTTCTGGCTCTCATCATCTTGTTTCTTTTGAAAATTTTCTGTGATTCTTTTTCTGATGATAAATATAAACTCACAGAATGAAAACAAGGCAACCATGAGAGTGCCCCTGATTCAAGTGGAAAGCGCAATCATGTGCCTCCTGCAAATTTCAGGTTGTAGTGTAGGATCTATAAAAAGCCCATCCAACAGACATGAAGGAGTTATCCTAATCTGAGAGTATTACCCCCCACATCATGACTTGTGCTTCTCTGCAGGTGTGCTGGATACAAACTGCTAATATTTTTAAAGTCTGCACTCCATGAAGTTAAAAAAAAATATGACTGTGATAAAAATAGAAAGATTAAAATACCACTTGTTCTTGAAAAAATCCATTGGAAATTAATTTTATAGTACTCAAATAATTTCTACTGAGTTAAACACAAAGTAAGCACTGGTGAGACCCCACCTGCAATGCTGCATCCAGCTCTGGGGTCGCCAGCACAGGAAGGACATGGACCTGTTGAAGCAAGTTCAGAGGAGGCCACCAAGACAATTAGATGGATAGAGCACCCCTCCTATGAGGAAATGCTGAGAGAGATGGGATTATTTGGCCTGGAGAAGAGAAGGCTTCAGAGTGACCTAATTGTGACCTTCCAGTGTCTGAAGGCAGCCTGTAAGAAAGATGGAGACTATTTACAAGAGCATGTGATGACAGAATAAGGGGTAATGGATTCAAACTGAGAGTAGTCTCTGGTTTAGTGAAAGGTGTTCCTGTCCATAGCAGGGGATTGAAACTAGATAATCTTTTAGGTCCCTCCCACCATGAGTGTAAGGAAAGATACCTAAAACCAAGTCATAGACCAACATTTTATTAGTTCTGCAGTTGTAGCATATTCCATAAAATGTCAAAAAATTATCAAAGATAACGGTTGACTACAGCATCCTAATAAAACTTCAGAACTAAATTTTAAGGAATTTTTACAAATCTCATCAGAGTGCATACTGCAATGCATTACATAAATCCTTTCCAGAGTAGGTAATTTACATGCACAAATAATTGCTTTGAAGGAAGTGAAGCAATAAAGTTTAAAGCACCAGACCTAGGAACACTACTGTTTCCTCAGGCAAGCTGGTAGTAAAGGCTCCTAATTGTCCTTAGGATAACGATGGGCCATAGAATGCCACAAGTAGAGATAATATAAGGATTACTCATCTGACATAAAATTCTGAAACATAAAGCATGATCTCCATTCTACTGCCCAAGTTTTATCCTGAATTTACTCGCTTTAGTATACTAGAGATATTCTGCTATAAGGACATCCACATTTTTTATTTATTAAAAAAAAGGGTAATATCTATATGTTGTAATGCTAGACCATAGTGCATTTCATTTACTTTGTGCAATGAAGGTGTATCAATGCCAAAAGCACAATGCTAATAATCTAAGAACATTCATGCTACAACAGTGAAAGGTGGATAAAGATGCATTTCACTACCAGACAGGAGAATTTCTTCAACATTCTTTGGCTGATCTGCAAAGTCCTTCATTGAAATTTGCATTAAAGTTGTCATCTTACCTTTAATACAGATCCTCATCATTCAGTCGATTTTCTCCTCTCTCTCTCTCTCCCTTTCTCTCAAATATCCTGAAAATAACCTTCAGCTTCTTTAAAACATAAAGCTTTGGTGTTTTGGAGAAACCGTAATGAGCCAATAAAGCCAATTTGGAGGCTGGTTAGTACCACATAAATTAATTTCCCTGCTAAATGATCAGAGTCACATCCACCTTTTTCACTACCATCTGCCTCACAACAAAGTTGGCACTGTACTCCTTTGAGAGGTGGACTGTAAAAGTGTCATTTAGGAAAGGCTTATTAACAAAATCCTTTCTAAGTTCCAATTTTCCTGTTCCAGGGTAATGATCACAGGCAGCATATATATACTGTTAGCAGGAAAACAGTCAAATGTCCATATGGCATGCACTTAAATAAATAATATTTTTTTAAAAAAAAAGTTAATGGAATGTGTGTATGGATCTATACAAATATGCACCTTCATTTTCAGGGATTTTCCTATGTAGCTGATCACAATTCTGCTAGTTGTTAGTTCTGCCTATGAAGGAACAGTCCCTGCCAGCTGGGGTATTTCCCACTTGCCTGTGGACTATGTAAACAAGCCTTTTTCCACACCTATAAAATGGCACCAGAACAAAGCACTTTTCCTGAGCTTGCTCTTAATTCCATGTCCCCATTCTGATGTGTGACAGACATTCAGTGACTCACTCGGCCATCTGATTTAGTTCCTTACCAGGTGTTGTAAAACCAGAAAGCATCCAAACGTGGTTGCTAAATTCTGATGAAAAACATTGTTCTGCAATTTTTTACTTCTTGTGAGTACACATACCTGGAGACTAAGGTTTTCTTTATATTGAAAAGCCTGCAGTGAAGGCAAGGAAGACTTAAATTTTGGCAAAGACTTTCATTTTATTTTTCCAGCAGTGAAAACTATAGGGTGACAAAACTGATTCATGGGATAGTAGAGTAATAAATTTTTCCATGTGAAGAAGGAAGAAGTTGAATACTCAAGTTAAAATGTACTTTTATGTGTTTTGCTTTTATGGAGCAGAGTCAGAATTAAGCAGTTCCACCAAAACGGATTTTACTTGCAACGAAGTTATTTTGTAGTTAATGGTGCTGATCCTTCCCAGGCCAAGGTGCCAGTAGCTTGAGGCCTTGAGCTTTCAGACAGGGGACCAATACCAACGTCACATACAAACATCATGTTATTTTGTTCTCTTTCACTAAACATCCTACAGCCTGCTGTTGTTCTACCACACAAAGTGTAGATAGTAGCCTGTTTGTTTTCAGAAAGATGTATTTTTTTTTGGCCAAATTTTCAAAACATCCATTTTCCCCCCCTTAACACTAGCCCCAAATTCTGAAGTAGACCTCAAGGCTCTTTGGGTTTCAATGTTCTCACCTTTCTAAATAACTGGAAAAGACACCATTAAAATAGTTTCCATAACTTTCTATCTTTTTAAGTATAATTAGATTCTTTAGTATTGTTTTTCCCACTTAATACCTACTTCATCTGTTTTGTTTATGTAGGTGTTCTAGGGAAAACTGTTTTTTAAGCAATGATTTTTAATAAATCTACTTAAGAAACTCATCAGACAGTTTGCACAAAAAATACCCAGTAGCAGTAATCATGTGAGTAAAATTTAACTTCAAAGAAACTTTTGAAACCACATTGTGGATTTCTAATTTTTCTGTCCTCAAAATTGAATCTAAAAGACTTTAATGTAAATTAAAAATAGCAAACTATACGACTGCAAAGTGCAAAATCTACACCACAGAATTACTGTCTTTCATTCAGATCTATTGTCTCTCTACCTTTAGAAAGAAGCAAAAACTTCCTTTATCTCCACTGCAAATTAGCACTGCTAGTAGATCATCCAATAAACTTATTATATTAAATCTTTAATTCACCTTTCTCAAGGCCAAAATGATACTAGTAACTCCAGAGTACATGCATGTTGCAGTATAACATCAACATTAGGTAATAACAAATCCAAACTATCTCCATGTCTCAGATGCAGTAAACTGAAGAGGCAGAAGCTTCTGTTTGCTCCTTCCAGTAGCTCAGGAGGATCTTCTCTATTTCATCATTCTGGAGATCAGTGCAGGTTTACCTGTTCATTATGGGAGAACATTCTTGTTCTTACCCTGCCTTCACTGCATCCTGCCTCCCAGATCCTGAAAACATGGATACGCCTATTTTAAGAAAGGAGAGTTTGCTTAAAAATCATCACTGGTACTATTAGCTAAACTCTGGGCTCTAGGGCTGGGATGAGCATCTTGAGGTCTCTTCAGTTTGGTTAGGTCTGAAAACTGGCAAAATAATTGTCCTGCATTTTCCAGGAATTCCAAATAATTTCCACGTGAATGAGGCTTAACTGAACTCTCTGGACTCCTCACAGATAGTTTCTGTTTCTGCACGTGAATTATAGAGTTCTCCAATGTCACAGAATGGAAATTAATCCTGGGACAGAAAACTCAGGGAAGGTTTCTGTCCGAACCCATGAAAAAATGTGAAAAGTGTTTTCAAGTTACAAAAAGTAGCTTTTTTTACAGCAGGAAGTGTAGCCATCTATCCCTTCATAGCCACCTCTTCGTTAAATGCTGGGTGGTTGAGAGCTCTTTGCTACCTGGCAGCACTGTTGAGCCACATTTCCTCCCCCAAGGAACAGGGCACACTGCACTTCTTAAGAAAATTTAAAAATACATTTTCCTGGGGTTTGTGGTTGAGTTTGAGTTATGGGAAACATTCTACCAATGCTTTAAAATCACTGCTTGGCTTTCTCTTATTTCTATCCTCAACATCTTACAAAAACAGACTATTTCATTCCTGTTTTACAGTTTCAGAGCCATTTCACTGCTGGCTAAAAACATAGGATGTGTTTACACTGGTCATTAAAACACTGATCAGAGTATGCAAAATCTCAGTTTGTCAAGACTACATTAATCTGGTCAATTTTCCACCATGTATATGATCAAAAGAAGCAGAACTCTGCTACCCCGTCATGCAAATAAAATTATGTTCACAAGGCACACTATTGGTATTATCACCAGAAACATACTGTGTATTCCTATAAGGTATTTTAATGTTTCTGGTGTATCATACCTTTTTATAGACATGGTTTCTGAATTTAAAACAAAGCCTTTTCTGTTAGCCTGCTAAAAAACAAACCTAAGTCTTGGAAATATAACTACTATTTCTGTGTACATAGTTTTGGCACAAATACAAATTCTTTTAGGGTACATTACTTGGCATCCTGCAGATGAAAATGAGCCTGGTCTTTGCATGTTTTCAGCTGAATGGATGCAAATCTTTGAAGATGCAGAAGCTACATAACAATATTTAACATGACATACTATTTGGAAAGCTTGCAAGATTTATTAACCTGACCACAGCACCATGTAAAATGTGGGTCTGTCATATCTTATTTTGTTCTGAGCATATCCAGACATGAGATATCCTGGAAAGCTACGTTTTGAAATACAATTGTGAATATACAATGCTCAGAGAGAAGGAAGGCATAAACAAGTCCAATCTTAAGTCTCTGCGTTGTTGTCTGCTCAGTTTCTACAGTCAACTGACTTAAGCAAAACAAGCAGAAGGATGAAGCTGCAGAACCTGAACCTGTTTCCTCCTTCTGGAGCACAGTGAAAGGCTCAAGTTACTGTCATCAAGAAGTACTGGAGATATATTTTGGAACTGTTTAGATGCTCATCCTGAATACACCACAATGTAACGTAGATATGTAAAAATCTCTTGGAAGTAACCATGCTCAGATTAAAAAAGGAGTTTTATATGTATATATACATACATATATATGAAGAATATATATATATATGAAGAATATATGTATATGAAGAATATATATATATGAAGAATATATATATAAAAATATATATATATATATAAAGTCAGTTTCTTTCTGAACAGATGCTGGAAGAGTATACTTTTAAATCTGAGAAAACTCGAAACTGAAAGGGAAGACAGAAGACAATTTGAGGGTGTTCCAGTCCCAAGTATCACAGTAGAGGCAGCCTTCACATCCAGTCTGGGTTGCAAACTCACAACTCAGTGACTTTCCAAGGGCCCACACTGCCCTCTTTCAAACCTTAGGGAAGGGTGATTTTTTAGCTCATCTCCTGTTTTGGCTATGATTTTGATTTTGGTCTCTTCAGGAGCCATCCATGCCTGTTTTCCATGCTATTTCCTTGCTGGATCTTCCATTTATCTTTCTGTCTGACCTGTTCTTCAGTTATGAATCCTCCATTCTCAGATCACTTCCATGAATTTCTGGGGAAAGTGGCAATTCCAGAAAGCAGAGGAAGACCTAGTGTGTGAAGCTAGGACCGGGCAAGGAGACTTCCTTTCCACTGACGTGCCACACACTTTTGAAAGAATATAACTGACAAACTTCTGACATACTGATATACTCCCCATATAGCCTAAAAATCTTCTAAATCTTACCATAATGCATCTTTAAAATTAAAAAAAATAAAAAGAAAAAAATTCCAAAAATACATCTAAGATGATACAAAATTACAACAAAGCTTAATATAGTTGAGCAAATGTGCCATGACAGTATGTACTGGTACATCTAAGAGATTCCTTCTCAGCTGGAGCACAGAACAAATGGAGTGAATAGGCAGGCAGAAAAAGGAGAAGATAATTCCTTTCCAAGCATCATTATATTCCTCCTCTCCCCCACACANTTGGCTATGATTTTGATTTTGGTCTCTTCAGGAGCCATCCATGCCTGTTTTCCATGCTATTTCCTTGCTGGATCTTCCATTTATCTTTCTGTCTGCCCTGTTCTTCAGTTATGAATCCTCCATTCTCAGATCACTTCCATGAATTTCTGGGGAAAGTGGCAATTCCAGAAAGCAGAGGAAGACCTAGTGTGTGAAGCTAGGACCGGGCAAGGAGACTTCCTTTCCACTGACGTGCCACACACTTTTGAAAGAATATAACTGACAAACTTCTGACATACTGATATACTCCCCATATAGCCTAAAAATCTTCTAAATCTTACCATAATGCATCTTTAAAATTAAAAAAAATAAAAAGAAAAAAAATTTCAAAAATACATCTAAGATGATACAAAATTACAACAAAGCTTAATATAGTTGAGCAAATGTGCCATGACAGTATGTACTGGTACATCTAAGAGATTCCTTCTCAGCTGGAGCACAGAACAAATGGAGTGAATAGGCAGGCAGAAAAAGGAGAAGATAATTCCTTTCCAAGCATCATTATATTCCTCCTCTCCCCCACACACATGAACCCTAAAGCAGTGATGCCTGAGCTGTGCTCATGTCAGGCTCTCCAAGTCTTGAAGCTTGCATGTCTGCATATCCCACACATGACATCAAGTCCCTGGTGCACAGGACATTTCCTATGTACACAGACACGCACACAGATTCACTTGGTTGGAAGAGACCTTCAAGATCATTAAGACCAACCCAGCCATA
Organism: Illadopsis cleaveri; assembly: GCA_013399915.1. Taxonomy (NCBI): domain Eukaryota; kingdom Metazoa; phylum Chordata; class Aves; order Passeriformes; family Timaliidae; genus Illadopsis; species Illadopsis cleaveri. The sequence goes on from VXBB01023741.1 coordinate 214,022, forward strand.
ACACCACGACTAAACCATGGCACCAAGTGCCACATCCAGTCCTTTTTTAAACACATCCAGGGATGGTGACTCCACCATCTCCCCAGGCAGACCATGCCAGTACTTTATCACTCTTTCCGTGAAAAACTTTTTCCTAATATCCAACTTGTATTTCCCTTGGTGCAGGGAAATATGTGACTCATTTCCTATGTGTCTCATTCAGCATTTCAGTGGTGCCTACTCAGCTTTGATACATCAGTGCCCTGCTGAGTGATCTATTCATGCCACCTGGAGCAAATTGTAGGTCATACCACCAGGGCAAGTCATTTACACCAAGCCCTACAGCTCTGGGCCTCACACAAAAGAAACAAGCTCAAATAAAACCATCAAATCTATTTGAAACAGCTCAGCTTTACCAGATATAAGAATATGGTCTTAAGAACAACGTTCCATGAATAGAAGAGAGCTGTTTAACAGCTAGGTTTGAAAAAAACTCTTTTTAAACTGACTGGGGACCATGTCCGAGGAGAGACTGAGGTCCTGCTTCATACATCTTGGTGCATTTTCTCCACTTGTATTATGACCAAAGCACAGCTATCCAGGGCTGAAAATAATATACCTGGTGGATGTGGGCTGATCCTTGTTGCTGAAACAAGCCCTGCGGGGCAGGACTAAATACTGTGAGTGCATCACAGGTATCCACACACATGGACCTGCCTGGCTTCAGGTGCAGGTTGGCTGTGGTTCAGCTGGCCCCTGGCACTGACTGAGCACAAACACCACTGCCTGCTCCCTGTCAGTCATACCCAAAGAGAATTTGGCTTGTTTAACATAGAACAACAAAAGCCAAGAGATCATTTGTCTTCTAAATACATAAACTATGTAAACTCGGGGACAAACATCTGCTTAAGTTTAAAATTAACCTTTGATCAGAGACAGGCATAGTCTGGGCTCATAAACTTGGATATAAACACGCGCACAGTGAGGATCTGAACCAGCCTTTTGGTGGGAATTGCAGGCAGCTGTGGAGGGGAAGGCAGGAGAGCACAAGAGGAAGACAAAGCTATACTAAAGCTGTTTATGGACTGTCATAAGGGATGAATCAAAAGCTGTGAAGGAAAAACAACCAAACAACCCAAACAAATGGTAAAACCAAGATGAAAGTAAAAAAGGTGGTAATGGTTAAGCTAACAGAATACCAGCCTGCAAACTGTTTACAGTCTGCCTGCTATAATAGATATATTTTGCTGGGATTGGAAGCCTTAAGTCAGAGAGACACAGAACTGGTGAGTGCATAAATGTTAGTCTGTGTAAGAGTGAGGAGGCAATGACTGTGCAGGGAACAAGTTTCTCAGATCCTGCTGCCACTCAGGAAAATGTAAAGCTTATTTGGCTAAGAGGTAAAGATGGTGTTTTCTGTGTACACAGGATGGGACCAACTATGTCACTATTCTAAAATCCCTGCTTCCTTTGGTTTTTCAGGGTTTTATTGCCTTGAAAAAATTCAGTAGTAAGTTTTCAAATACCTGATCTATGGTGATTTTTTGGTTTGGACTGAAATACGTTGGGTTGGGGTTTGGGGGTTTGATGGCGTTTGGTTGGTTGGTAGGTTTCAGTTTTGTTTTGTTGCTGTTGGTTTTTTGAGGTAAAAGCTTGAACTTCGGTGTGTAAGGGAAATAAATCAGTTAGGGCAACAGCAAAGCTACTCCGAGCATCTTGTTCTCCCTTATAGTTTTGAGGAGCAGTCAGGAATATCACCATCTCTCCCAAAGACACAGGACATACACAGGGAAAGAAATTCAGTGGGGATAAAATATAGGGAACAGATAGCTGCTGCTGTTCCTGTTGTGTTAAGAATTCACTTGTTTTGGACTTATTTTTGCTGGTGGTGAGTTTTGGGGTTTTGCTGCTTGGGATTTTCTTTTTCTGTTTGACTTCTTGATGTAGCTGCAGCTAGGGAGTGGCTCCGAAAATGAGCGAAGGTGGTTACCTCTGTAGATGCCCTGTAGAGTTACCTCTGGAGGCCTTCAAGACATGCCAATAATCCACCTACAGCAGGGACAGTGATCCTCAGTGAAGTACACTGTATTTGGCCTCTCTGTGGTGGAAAGATAAACACTGTCAGTCCTGCTGACTTCTGCAGTTAACCCAGTGCTTCCTAGATGATAGTTTGTTGAATTTTTTCCCTGAAATATATTGCCATTATGTATGTCTGTGATAAAATATATTACCCTTGACTGGTTAAATTGTCCTCTCTGATTCTCTGCATTGATGTATCATGACATTGAACCACCAGGTACTGAAGGTGTTGTGCTCAGATATTAGAATGGTAGGGAACTTAAATATCTAGAAAGATCCCTGATAAATGATACACTCTGCAGACAAACCTTTGCCAAATTCTATTCAAATAGCAAAGGGATAATGTGAATATGACTCTAATGAAGGAAGGCTGGAGTTGCCATAATGCATGCAGGTGCAATTGCTCCAAATCTCTCTTAAAATCCATTTTCCTGCCAGTGCTCATTCTTCCTTTAAACAGAAGTTAACACTCTGCTGACATTACTGAACTCCATCATGCTCATTATCTCAGGCTAGCATTTAGATCAGATTTTTGGAGGTGAAAGACCAATTCATTAACTCTATTGTGTCACTCAATGACTTCCTGTGGAGAGATGATAAGTCAGATGGGGGTGTCACTGCTGGAAGATAAAAGACAGCGATAAAGTAGGAAGACAACTGGTATAATTCACAAAAATGAGGAAAAAATTAGTCTATAGCCTTTAATTTCTATTCATAGTTCAGGTTTTAAGTATGTTGTTTAGATGACAGTGCATCTGAGATTTTTTTTATGAGTTTCAGATATGGAATGGAAGAGGTTATTGGTTGGTTATTTGTTTTTGATTTAAAGGAGAAAATTTATATAGGCAACAAGTAACACAGTAAACACTGTAAAAAAAAAAATTAAAATACATGCTTTAAAACTTGGTGTGTTGAAAAGCCTGCATACATTAATTTGTTTTGGCTTAAACAAAAAAAAAGTGTTTGGAATTTGGGAAATTATTACTTTGTCAAAAAGAAAATATTATGAAATTGTTTTGTTGATAAATAAAGAAATGACTGCCAGGAATCAAAAATTGTTTTATTTGATTAAAATAAAATCCCCATACTGTTTTTTAAGGTTAAAGAAAATGTTTATTTTTGGAACACTCTCTCAAGTACTCTAAAATAATTTTTTTCTCTGAAAGAAAGAAAAATTCTCTCTGAAAGAATTTTCTAGGACTTTTATATAAAAAATAGTTTCCTATTGCTACTACTTATGACTGCACATGAAGTTTCTCAGTTTGCACATGGAAAGTAAACACACAAAAATTACTTTTTGTGCTTTGAGTTTTTTGTAGAAAATTTTCAAATATGAGACTTTGCCACTGTAATTAAAAACTACTTAACATGAAGAAGCAGTGTCAAATAAGGAATGCCTTTGCCAGAGAGCTTTGCAGCCTCTCTTCAGCTTCCTTCTACCTGTTGCTCAATAAAACTGTGGGTCATCATAGAATCCTAGAATGGTTTGGCTTTGAAGGGACCTTAAAGATCATCTGATTCCAACCCCCTTGCCATTGGCAAGGACACCTTCCTCTAGACCAGGTTGATCAGAGCCCCATCCTGTGGGAAGACAGAGATAGTGCTGAAGGCAATCTTGCCCCCAGTATATTGCAGCTATGTTAATTACCAAAGAGTGGGTACTGCCTTGCTCTCACAGCCATGGATGTGATAAAAAGAGTGAGTTAGCTGGGCGGGAGTTGGTCAGAGTCTGCTGGCCATGCTGTGAGGAGGAAGGGACAGGAAGTTGTGTGAGGGACAGACAGGGCTAGGTGGCTGTGCCAGGGACAGGAAGGAGCGAGCTGGAACCGCAGAAGGAAGAGAGAAGAATGAGAGAAAGCCAGAGCTGTGTGGAGCTGCCCATGGAAGGCTAGATAGAAAAGGTAAAAGAGGGACTTTTATATAACAAGGTGCTGATGCTTGAAGCCTTCTTTGGTGTCAGTCCTACCTCCTCTGCCACCATTCAACCTGGCCTTGAATACCACCAGAGATGGGGCAACCACAGCTCTCTGGGAGAAGCGGGGCAATCGGTTCCAGGGTCTCACCATCCTCACATTAAAGATACCTAATCTAAACCTATTCTCTTGCAGTTTTAAAGTCATTTCCCCTCCTTTTATCACTACCAGACCTGGTAAAAAGTCCCTCTCCAGATCTCTTGCAGGCACTGGAAGGCTGCTCTAAGGTCTGCCAGAGCTTTCTCTTCTCCAGGCTGAAGAATTCCAAACCTCTCAGCCCTTCCTCATAGGGCGATCCTTGGTGTGACTCTCTCTTCACTAGGCTGTAAGAAGCACAGGGGGAGATGCAGGATGGGAATGAAGGTGGGAGGGGCGTGGGATGTGATCTGTAACACGATCCAACACCTGCAGGTGAAGCAATGGGAAAGAATCCTGGTAGGAAAATGCCAACATCAAAACATCTAAACATATCACGGAATCTCCTTGTATTTCAGTACCTTTTGGTAAACTCTCGCCTTTCAGCTGATGGCACTGGGATTTCCAGCAGGTAACACAGGCCAAGGGCTGGAAGAAAACATGAAACCAGCAGCTGTTTATCAGTCATTGCATGAAAAGCAACAGCACCACTCTTACAACTTTTAAGGTCTCGAGCTATCCAAAAAACCCTCACGACTTGGGAAATCAAAGATCTTCATTTTCTAATGTACTCACAGAACAGGTCAGGTTTGAAGGGACCACAGTGGGTCATCAGGTCCAACCTCCCTGCTCAAGCAGGCTCATTCTAGAGCACGTGGCACAGGATTGTGTGATGATGGTTCTTGAGTATGTCTGGTGATGGAGACTCCACAACCTCTCTGGACAATCTGTTTCATTGAATGATCACTCTCACAGTGAAGAAGCTCTTCCTCATATTCAGGTGGAAATTTATGAGCATCAGTTTCTGCCCATTGTCTCTTGTCGTATTGCTTGGCATCACTGAGAAGAGCCTGGCTCCATTTTCTTGTCACCCTCCCTTCAGGTATTTATATATTATGAGGTGCTCAAACCCTCTTACTCCAATAAATTCTGGGATTTTTTTTCCTATTTTTCTCTTCGTATTCATTATTGATAAAAATTAGTGCAGTTTCCAAGCTGTACATAAAAGAAGTAAGTTTTCCTTTCTCCTAGCTGGTTTGGAAACAGCTACCTTCTCCTCCTCACCCTACCCCCACTTCAGCTGACTCTCTTTAATGCTAAGATATTCCTACCTTAAGTGAGAATCCCTTTCTCAGATCCTTTACAAATGAAAACAACAGTTGAGAGGAAACATAAAAAAAAAAAGAAAATCCAAACTAGTATCAATCTTCCTGTTATTAATGTAGTTATTGATCAATTTGTTTCCCCTTACTGTATTATCTGGAAGCATCCTTTGCTCTATTTTTCATCTGGATTGAAGCACTCTTCACAAAACCTTGCTTTACAGCTTATCCATGTTATCTCTTTTGTCCCCCCTCCCCACACCCTGTTATGTTAGGCCACACTCATTTGAAATATTTTCTGATATTAACAGACTGGTTGAATTTTTTTTTCATCAGGTAGCAGCTTGGTAATTGGAAACCTAAGAGTCACTTAACATAAAGATCACTGAGAATCATAAACCATTTTCTTCTTGACCTTTTCCACCAAAACATTAGCTTCTGAGTCAGCCTGCTTTGAAGCTACAGAAGCATTACATATTGTTATGTTGGTTTCTGACTTCAAGCAATTCTTTTCTTCTATTTCCTCCTATTTTTAGCATCTGAAGGCTGAAATTTTACAATATGCTATTGCTCTTCTTTTTTTCTCAGGAACAAATGTCAGCGCATCAAAAGCTCACTATTTTAGTATGTGTCACTTGAGATCACTAGGAAAAAATACTTTGTAAGCCTCCTTATTGAATCATTAACCGTGGGCACTACTATAAATAGTTTTCACAAAAGTTCTGTGATCAGTTATTTCAGCATCATTCCACTACTAGGTAAAATTCATAAAGACCCTCAACACTGAGCAAGGGGACAAAAAAACCACATTATCCCAAAGGTGACGAGGTATACAATCAAAAAATTTCTCTTGTATGTAGCCTTTGTATGTGTTTTGGTATATATCTTGTGGTATCACATCAATTTCTATCAATTATATAGTATTTGCAATGAAAATAACTCTACAAACTCATACACATATGCTTGAGTTGTTCAGCTCCTCTCTCTGTTTAGATGCCAGTCTTAAAGCTTTCACACCTGAAATGCTTTCTGTAGCAATCCAGTCCTCTCAGACAACCACAGAATAGTTGTTTATTAGGAAAAAAACCTTTGAATTTCTAGAAAAACTATTCATACCATCTTTCTGATCTACAGTTATTGAGGCGAGGGGGTTGTGGGGTTACTGCAAACACATTTGGCAGATACCGACAAAGGCCACAGTAGCTCTCCTGTTGCCCTTGGTGTGCTGCCACAGAAATTCACTTTCAGTGTATGCAGATAGTTATGTCATGGTCTTATAGCTGTGGCTGTGGCCAGGGTCAATCTCCTCATGGCATATACAACTACGACTTCTATACAGCCTGCAACACACAGTATTTATTAAAGAGCTAGAAGGATTCTTATTTTTTCTTGATAATCAATTACCTTTGCTGCCACCTGGCCAGAGGTGCTCACTGAGTGCTCAGAGGCATTCACTGAATTTAATGAATCTCTGGGAGAGGTGTGATAAGCAGAAAGACTTTGATATATCTGGCAGGAACAACCAGTGCAGGTTTTCCAGGATGCTGTTCAATTTGCCATTCATTAAGTTTGTATCTAAAGCAACAAAGAAATGCAATATATTATACATCTAAAACAGGGCTACTAAATTGCCACCTAGTGGTCTTGTAATGAAGCTAGTACCTCCAGCCTGCTGATCTGGCTGAAAAAATATCAGTGTGAGTTTTGTACTTTTGTCAGGGTCCCAGTGTGAATGTTCACTGATGCCTTGCACCTAGCGTGATCGGAGCAGAGGGGTGTCAGGGCACAACTTCCAAGCCAATACAAGACAGAACCACTGGGACTGCTGGGGTACCAGGGGCAGCTCGTACAGGACATAAGATACCAAAATGGAATTTCTCAGCCAGACAGCCAGCCTGTGCATAGGGTAAAAAATGCTGCTAGATAGGAGCCCTAGTCTATTTATTAGCTGTACTACTTTTTAATTTTTCCTTTCTAACAAAACAAACACAAGTAAATAATTTGACATAAAAAGTTTTCTGACTGTTGATAAATTAGTTAGGAATTTTGTTCTTCTGAGGCTCAGTAATACCCAGAGAGATGGTAGTGGCCTTTCAGTACCTATGGGGGCTATGCAAGAAAACTGGAGAGGCACTTCTTACAAGGACAATGGAGTGACAGGAGAAGGGAAAACAGCTTTAAACTGAAAAGTAGGTTTAGGTGAGATACGAGGAAGAAATTCTCTACTATGAGGGTGGTGAGGCACTGGAAGAAATTGTCCAGAGAAGCTGTTGATGTCCCATCTCTGAAAGTGTTCAGGACTGGGCTGGACAGGGCTGTGCGCAACCTGATCTATTGGAAAGTGGCAGAGGGGGTTGGAAGTAGATAATCTTTAAGGTCCTTTCCTACCCAAACCGTTCTATGGTTCTATGATGACTCCAGATGAGGAAGCACTTTGCTCTGCTGGGGTGTTCTCCCACCTTCTGGTCTCAGTCTGCCTGAGCCATATGTTCACAGCCAAGCAGATGAGAAACAATAAAGAAGCACAGGTGGAAGAGTAAGTTTTGCAGTTCTGCTTTTGTGATTAGTCTGCCCAGAAGCAGCTAAGAGAGACTGAAAATAATTTGCAACATGATGAACTGCATAAGCAAATTCTCCGGGGACTAATGCATCCTCAATGATTTTACCAATAATCAGCTGGGGGAGTGCTGGACTGCACACTGACAAAGCTGATGCTCACAGGAGGTGGAGGAGGCAGAGGCCTCATGTTAGGAAGCGCCCTGGAGCGGGGGCTGCTGGCTACATCCCCGGGAGGACACATCAGTTGCTTCACAGATAAGTCAGAGATAAGTCAGTCCACGGCAGCAGAATCCAAATGATTCATCTTCCTCCTCCATCCTGTCACCTGCTGGGATCTAGTACAGTTAGTGGCTGAAGGAGAAACATCAGCCCTGAAAAACAAACTGAGAACTCTTACTGCACCTTTACTGAGCTGGGTAGAAAAGGTGTCACATGAGCATTGGTCTGAGGATGCTGCATAAACTGAAAGTTTTACCCTGGCCAAAACACATCCCCTTGCAGAGCAATACCTTGATTAAGGTATTGGCAATTCTTGTGTCTTCTCTCCTCTTGGGATGAACTGAGAGCCCTGCAAGCAAAGGTCATTGCTTCCCATAGAATATGGGATGAGACAGGTCAGGAAAACTAGATGAAGAAGAAAAAACAAACATGGCTGGGGCAAAGGGTAGGACTTGGGTAGCAGTAAAAATAATTACTGACATGAATATTGTCTTCCTACACTTCAGATTTTATGATTAAAGTACAACTCACCATATAAAGCACCATATATAGTTCTATTTTTCCTTTCATAATACATTTGACCTAGTTGACATTAATCTATTTTAAGATAAATCTGATTTTTATTTGTGGGCATTTCCCCCCCTTTTTTTTTTTTTGCATTCACCTGTAATTCTCTTGTTTCACATTGTTCTTTATTCTTGTCCAGAGAAATTTGCACCTTGTTTTTCTTTGTTTCAAAGATTTGATTTGCACACTGTTTAGTTTTAAACAAGTATCTATTGTAATACTAGGGTATTACCTCACACCATTAACTTAATCATATTTGAGTCAATGAAGTTCTCAGTAGAGTGAATAGCTATCTAAGTTGATTTACTTTTTTTTTTTTAAGACCTCAGCTTCCCTTCCTCTAGTTATTATGGAAGCACAGTAATAGAGGAAGCTGTAAACACACTCTGCACACTGATATGCCACTAATCCAAACTACCTAGAATAATAAAAAGGCACTCAATTAAAAGCTAGTTTACTCCTTAATGTACTCATGGTGATGTGATCTTTAAGGAGTAACAGTATAAGGTGAAAGGTAATCAATACAGTACTGTCTGAGAAATTGGAGATTTAACTGCATACCTGTTGTCAATAAAATTATCCAGGGACAGAATGCCCTGTAATTGCAACCAGCTTTTTCAAAAAATAAATGTTCTGCTCCAAACCTGAGAGGCTGGTAAGCCACAAAATAGAATCCACATGACAATTACTCATTTGAACTTTAATGCGTGCCACGAGTTTCTGTTTCCCCTAACCTTTTCTGAGTTAGTCTCTTCAGAGCTTATTAGGATCGCCTTTGACTAAGGGATTTACCACACCATCAATCTGTCACTGTTCTGCTATCCTAGTAGCTTCTTGAGTTTCCAGATTCTGTTCAAATTGCCATGCCAAATGGCATCCACATAACCCTGGAAGACATACCTTTGATTTCTGGGGCCTCATGCCCACTGTAGGTAATAGCGAACACCTTTCACATACATCTCTTGACATGTTTTACACTTTCCAGGAAAGAAGTTCTAGATCCTCCTGTCTTCATTCCCACAAATAAGCAGTTAATGGCTTGGGAGTGTGCTAGATGGATCATTCAGTACATTTTTTACTTGATGTTTATACATTTACAAAATCACTGAAGGCTTTCAGGAGGACAAAAGCACCATCCAGCAGTACTGTGCCAGCATTGAGTAAGAAGAATTAACTATTCAGGTGACATGTATAGAGAACATGCAGTGAGAATTTATTTATATTGGCTCTGGAATTGTACATTGTGTGTATTCTCTTCATCTTATGGGCTATGCAACTTTTACTCAGCTCAGAGCAGTCAGACTGAACTTGTGCCTGCCCTAAAATACCTGAAGATCTGCTGTAAGGGGCAAGTTATCTACACTTACTGCTCTGGCAGAGAACTACCTTAAAGCTTTTAAAAATTGAAGTACAGTCAGGCACTTAAAAATGGACTGTAGTTTTCTCACCCAGTTGACACATCTCAGGTTAAATGACAAAATAGGGCTTTCACAGGAATTTCTTTGAGAGGTCTTAAAAGACAGAGCAGGGTACTCACAGTACCAGAGCAGTCGTGATCTGAAATAAGATTGTTCTCTGAATACATGGAATGGTATTCAGTCAAAGGGATGTAAAAGTTGAAGTAAACTGAATATTGTGGGGTTTTTAAACAAGTTTAAATCAAAATTGAGTGAAACAAGCTTGACCTTTTACAAAGCAAAGTTGCTTTTATTTATTCTTTATTTATTTTCACTTTGCGTGTGTGTGTCTGTCACCTCCAGGAATAAAAACACTGCAGTCAGTTCCCTTCTGCCTTTCTTTATATGGAGCTGGTATTTATAATGAGCCTCCAGTCAGCTCTGTCATGTTAAAATGAACTTTCTGAATTATTGTTGTTCGCCTGATTTCACAATCAGCCCTTTGCAACCCACAACACTGTCACTAGCAATCTAACCAAAGGCAAAAAATTCTTTAATGTCTAGATCAGTTTATGTTGAATAATATCAACACCTTTCAGCAGTAGAAGTATATAAATACAGCTGGAGTGGAACAAAACAGAATGCCTGAATATTTAAAAAGCCTTATACATCCATGCTTCTTTCCTTCCTCCTGGAATCATGTAAGTTATAAATGTTGGGGGCTCTTTTCCTCCTCTATGTCTTGCTAATACTTGGTGTTTTGCCTTGGGTGTAAAGGTTAAAAACTTTGAAGGTTGATGTTCTTTGCCATAGGAAAGTGACTTCTCCATTAGAATGCCAGTATTTATAAAGTTATATAAAAATTCCTTATTTAACAACTTGGGTCAAGAAAAAATATTTTTCTAGCATGTACGTCTCTGTTATCCTTTTGATAGATAGAGCAAAAAAAAAAAATACTGTCTTTTGAAACACTGAGGGAATAAAACAGCCAGAGATAGTAGCTTTACTTGCAGCTTGAAGTCCATTTCCAGTTGCCATTTAGTATTTTTTCTTTATTTTTTCCATTACTATTTCTACTTACAGTTTTTCAAAGAAAGACAGTATCAGATACAAAGGACTGGAGGGGTAGGGTGGGGAGGGAGGATAGGGGAAGGGATTGCCTATATCCATTCTCTATTCATCATTTTTACAATCATCTTTTCATCTCCTAAAAAAATGGAAATCTTCACCAAAAACACAAGCTATATTACTCTTCTTCCCATGTGTTTACCTGTTGGAGTAAAGAAATATTTACACTATCTGATTCCAATAACTGTGTTAAAAAAAGACTGATATAGATTCACAACAGGTGATTTTAAGAACATGTGTTGGTGTATATAGCATTGATAAGGTTTAGAAAATAATTTAAAAAAACCCCAACTTATCTTTGGCAGCAACAGAACTCTTCAATTTCTATGCTCCAGGTTGAGATGAACTTTGAAAAAATGCTAAAGACAGGCCCCTGTGCATATTACCATGTATATAGTCCTCTGTGTGCAATAAAGATACATGGGAGTAAATTCTGAGTAAGATATGTGTTTTATTTCTAGTCCTATGGTAGAGCAATTTGGAGTACAATCTGACTGAAACTCTGCTTCAGCACTGGCAGGACTCTCACCTATTCCAAGGGCAATGCCAGTTGCCCACAGCAGGGCTGCAGGTGCTTTGTAGCTCATCGAGGCAGCTCTGACTAAAGCCTCGCTACTAACCTCAGCCACTTGCCAAAAGTTATCACAACTGCAGATCGCTGGAAAAGCTCCGCCACTGAGCTAAAACACAGAGCAGAAGAGAGGCTGCAAACTCAACTCTTAATTCCCGTTTTTCCAGGACTTTAACTTGCCATAAAGCTTGTGTGCCACCAGAGGGCATTCCATGCCTCAATAAAAAATGCAGATCGGTAAAAACTTCTAAGGAAGCAAGGGGAAATAATTCCTCTAGTCTTCTTAGGATATTGGACATTTCATATTATTAATCAAAAGCCTACTAAAAACTAGACTATGCCAAGTGCAGCGTCTATCCGGTATTTCTCTGCTCTTTCATTCCAGTAGCTCCTTTACTGGGAAAAATAGTAAATTAATTAGTTCTCACTTGTAAACAAAGATGGAAACTAAACTATTAGAACTGAAAACATATTTTCCCTTCACAACAAATTCATACGAGAAAAAATTAAGAGTATGTTGATTTTTCAGATATTAATTGCATAATTTTAGGTTTCATTTCTCCCAATGCTTTGCTAACACAATGCAGACTTTTTTCTAGTTAGTGAGCCACATGTTTGTGTAGATTTTGCTTTACTAGTGTCAATTAATACTGAAATCCACCAGCTGAGGAGCCAGCCTTTTGCATATTATTAGTTACAGAAATATGGCACAGCTGGAAGTACATTTGTCCTTTAAAAATTTTATTAGAAAAATATGCTTTCATTTTACAACTCTGCAATCTTGTATAAGGATTCTGAACATCTTTTCCATCTCAAAGAACTTAATATGTAGACAGCCTCTAAATTGATACCTATAAATTCTAATTTTCCATAAATCAAGCAAAATGAATGCTCTCACTAAAACGGAAAGGAAACGACTGAGGGAAAGACAAAGAAAACAGCATTTTTCATACTTCTGTGCAGCTTTTCATTGCAATTGGCTTAATGTTTGCATTTTTTTTTTTTTTAAAGTCTGATAATTTTAGGAGCATTTGTAACGATCCCTTAGCTTCCCACATGAAAACAACTTTATTGTCCATTATTAAGATTCAAAAGTAAGTTGTCTCAAACTCTTGTTTACCATGAAATGTCTTGCTACTTCGTAATATTATTGCATTTCTGTTCTTCAGGTAGAAATAGGGTCTTCAGGGAAAGCAATACAACAGTAGAATTCACATACTAATGGATCAATGCATAATTATATGTTTTATGTGTTACCAGATGCTCTAATAGCCACTTCTTCAGTGTATCATACTAGAAATTTTCTAGAATGTTCTTAAAAAAAAGAAAGAAATGGAGTAAACATTTTTTTTTAATTCAACCTATCAGACAAAGTTTGGAATCATCTATATTTCTGAAAAGCAGTAAAATGAAAGATTATTGAATAAACTACTTAAAATAATACATTTATTTTTTAAAAAAATACTGAATTATCATTGAGGTCATTGATTAAACTTTGTTATGTAAGAAAAGAAAAATGCCTAAAATGTGGGTAAGTCATCAAATAGTAAGAATGGAAAGTATTTTCTTCAGCACAACACTTATTTTTTCACAAGGATCTAAAGGATACAGCAGCCAATGATCTTCACATTACACAAAGCATTCAGCTTTTCAGGTTTGCAGATAAGCACCTAACTTCAGATGTCAGAATGTAAACATAACATAATAAATGCTTGTGTGTTTACAAGGCAAGGGTGTGCAGTGACTTAAATCTGTTCCTTGGATAACAGAAGCCCATTGGGTCATTTTCAAAGTGATTTTCAGAATATCATTACAGCCTAGGATGCATTCAGTTGCCTGTTCATCCAGTATGAGTTTGCTTCCTTACCTGAATACTGGCATAGCTAATTACTAGCTTAGAATAATGTCTATAGCAGAATTCTACGATTTGGAAGTATACTGTTTACATATAAGTCCAGTCCTAAAATTAAAATATTATTTCACTCTGCTTCAGTGGATCAGAGGAAAAATACCCTTCCAAGAGAAGGATAAATGTCCAGAGGCATCTACACAAATGACTCACTGACACTTTCTGTACATTTTCCTTCTGGTTGTTTCAGAACTCAGCAAAACACCTTGTTGGTCACAGATGAGAGAAGTCCTTTTCCAGCTTAGCCTAAAATGATCTCAACTTTCAGCATCATCTAGGCTGCTCTATGAACAGGAAGGACTGTGCTAAGAAGCAAAGACTAATTTGTCTGAAAAGCAGATGTTCTGATAGGCAGAATATATATGAACTGGAAACTATGGGACATTAATTCAAACTCTAAGGTTAATAGGAACAGTATTTAAGTTGTGCAAGTCTCTAACACAAATAAAAAGTGCTTTGAGTTTAAGCACACTGATTTCTACCCAAAAAGTCCTCAAGTCATAGAACTACAACTTGGCTGAAAGCCCATTTCTGGATATGGACCTGCATATGGTCCCTTGCTATGTTGCTATAAAAACTTAGGCAGGTGCTCTGAAATTTGAGCTATCAAAGTCAAGGAGACTGCTCTCAGGAATTTAAAAAAAAAAGTCTTCTATTTCATGTTGGAAGGAATGGGTGGCAGAAAGCTTCCAAAATGCATTATAGTTCTTACTACTTTTGCTGATACTTTTTTTTTAATGCCACCTGTTTATACAAACACAGGGTAACCCAGCTGGGATGTAAAGAGATTAATTTGCCTCAAGTGAGCCAGATATTCTTAAGTAAAACTTTCTGCAGAAACTATAAAGAAAGTTTAGGGATGCATCCACATCTTAACCAGTAATTAATTAACTGAAAAGGTATGCTCTCTAGCCAAAAGGTTGGCTTTCAACAAATGTTTTGAATCATTATGGTTACTACATGCTTATTTGATCTATGATTTCTGAGTGTGTTTGGGGTGGCTTTGTTTGTCTTTCATGTAACAGGTTTGGTGGTTTGTTTTTTTTTTTCTTTTCTTTTTGAAAACAATTGATAGAAGAGAGTTGCTAAGAGTCATCCCAGATTATAGCAAAGCCTGGAAAAAAGAGAAAATTAGCCTCAATCAAAAGGGGGAAGTTACGTTGCCCCTATCACTGGTGCAAAGAATAAAAAGTGCAGGCCAATAGCAGCAGCTGGACGGAGTCAAAAAAAGAGTGAGAGAATGGAAGTCACATGGTCAAGGAAGAGACGCCTCTGCAACAACTTGTAAACAAACACTTTAATCATGTTTGCTATTTCATTAGCATTTGAACAATTCAGATTGAAATATGAAAGATGGTTTTATCTCCCTTCTCTTTCATGCAGGCTCTGGACAGCTTTAAGCAAAACACTTCTCATCTGAATGATGAGGATAACAATAACATTTCTCTGTCTCAAAGGGCTGATAATGAAAATAAATTAGATGCTCAGATGTTATAGCAACGAATCCCAGTAAATTAAAAAGAATTTTCAAAACAAAATAACCACATTTATGTTATTTTTTAGATATCTTGATTTCAAAAAATTTTTTTGGAAATCTAAGCTGTTTGTATGTAAGCAAGAAATTTCTGGATGGTTAACCCCAGAAATGTGAAGAACACTTATTGGGAAATACTTCAGCTAGTTGACAGCAGAACAGATAAAGAGGAGACTGCTAAATTATTAAATGACCTACAATACAGCTTCTCATATGCAGTTTTGCAGCTGGAGGAGAAGTGACTGCTAGAATGCTTAGTTTGGTGTCTTCAAAATGTCTACAGCAAGGCTCTGGTTTGAAAAGTGATTATGTAAAAATAGCACTTCCTACTCAGCAGATCTGTTCTTGTATGCTTTAGTAGGGAGAGAGAAAAAAACCCAACAAACCAGTGCGTGTCTCCACTGCTGAGCCACCATACCTCAGGGTGGGGGTGGAAGAAACTGCATTATACTCTAGTTTATGCAACTTCATCAAAATCACCGATTTAAAGCTATAATGTACCTAAGCAAAACTCATCATTTCAGAATTGTGCCCTTTGAAATCAGACCTGCATAACCTCATTACCTCCAGCTGAATGTAAATGAATGAAATGAAAGGAAATAAACCCTTCAGATTGAAAAATCATGATTGGATTTCCTCCAGCTTCCTATCATCACCCAAACTAATCAAGCTATTTTCTCCCCAGGTGGAAAATGAAAAGAAAGAGAGAGGTGATGATGATTCTTTTTTTTAAGTATTTGGCAGGTAATCTCAGAGCATGGAGCCCATAAAAGTTTCAAGAGGTTACATGAGGACTACATAAGGCTAATACTATGATAACAGCTGTTAGCACAGGGATGTAAGCAATGAAAATATCAGATTCATGCAGTTTGGCCAGCCTGTTTCCAGGGTTGTCAGACTCCTAAGTAAGTGATGGAGTGGGCTTTGCCACTATCAGCTGCTTCCAAAGGATCAATATGTCATAACAAATGCTCCTCTTTAAGCTTTTCAAAAAAAGTCTTCTTTGTCAGTATGATTTTTTTCCTGAAGAAGGGCAGATGAAGAGGCTCTTGTAAAAAAAAAAAAAAAAAAGAAAGTAAAATTCTGAACAGGGAAAATACATACTTAGTATCTGTCTAGAGATTTGAAAAGATACTTTGATCATTCTTGCCAATTACATACCTGTTATAGGCGAGTATATTTACATATTTAATATTCAGCTAATCTCCAAGAACTTTGATCAAAAAGACATGCCATTTATCCTCAAACACTGTGCCAAAATTTCATCTCTAGATAGCCTAATGTGTGAAGTGATGAATTTGTTTTCAAGTCTTTTACAGAATGCCTTCCATTTTTCACTTCAGATTAAAACACCTACCCTTTTAACAAGTGTAGTGCTTCTCCTGAACACTATCTTTAAATATAAAAGAAATCATAGCACAATGGTTCCCTCAGGGTTTTGCCTTTTGACATTTCTCTACTTAGAAAACATCTCGGAAAGAAAACTAATGGCATTATGCTTGCAGACACAATCCTTTTCTAAATGAACAGCAATGTCTACATATTTCTTCTCATCTGTGACATGTTTTATAGACCCAGATACTGAGTGACCTTCATTAAGTCCCTGCACAAGAAACCTGACTAGCTCTAGAACTGCAAGCTCTGAGTGTGGGCTTGTGCATTAATGGAAAATGGGAAGATCACCGCATAAATTTGCAGAAAACCTCAACATCAGTTCCATCACAAGACAGCCCAGCAGCAGAGGTTTTGCAACCTCTGAGTCCACTCTGGACTCAGGTATGTTATGTTAGATGTAGATATAACAAATCCCAATAGAAAGTGATGTTTTTTCTTTTAAAAATCGTGTTCTTATAGAACGTATGCTTTCCAAGCAACGTCTAACCTTGTAATTATTTTCTTCTTTGTACCAAGATTTATCCTAAATCTCTTAAAACATCTTTCCTAAAATAAGAATCCTTCCAGGAGTGCTTTATTCAACAAAGAGAGAGATGCAAATGCCACATCACAATTCCTCTACTGATAAAGAATGCAGCATATGCTTTGAACCTGAGACTAGATCTTGGAGATGTTTCAAGCACGGTCTACATGTTTACTGAAGTACCAGACATTCCTTCCAGTGCCAAGGATTCTAACAGCAGGGTGTTAAGACCTCCGGCAAGTAAGATGTATAGTCTGGTAACAAAACTCTAATATATCTGGAGCAACTGTCAGAACAGCACTACTTGTTTACAGTCCTAAAATTGAACTATCATGACACAGTCTCTCGTGAAAAAATAAGTAAAAAAAAGATTTTATTTTCTAGTCTTACCTGAATTACTCTAGTAATATTCCTTAGCGTTGCTGCTTTGGGGAGCCAGTGTAGGAATGAAGCTCAGTAGGGAGGCAGCTCTGACCCTTCCTTCCACCATGGGAAGGTGGGGTGCACTCTGGCAGCGCGCGCCTCACTAGCGGCATTTGGGGCTTGAAGGAAGAACTGATTTTGTAGAATCGTTTTCAGGCTTCAAGGTGCAACTGGACAGACTTATTTAAGCATGGACTACAGAGCTCACTATCCTACAAGATGAAAAACAGGCAGTAGGAATATGGGAGAAAAACATTTTACTACAGAAGAAATTATCTTTCATAGGGAGTAGTGGCCTTTTCATCCTCATCTATCACAGAAATATTTTGGAGGTCATAAAGAATTTTTTTCTTACCAATGATTAGATCAATAAACAGGAGAGCTTCTTACAAGGTTATAAATAATAGTCTTTAAAAATGTACAAAGATAAAATTAATTAGCCTTTAGCAAGAACACTGTTTTTCTTTCCCCATCACTAGATTTGTTACTTTTTTTCCCTTCAGTCATAAGACTCATTTTCTTTGCAAATGTTTTTTCTACCTGGGAAAAATTTGTAGAAACTGATTTACTGAGAAGAATTCTGACACTTTCCTGGCAACTTGCAGTGATGTCTGGTGAAAACAGCTAAATTTTGCCATAGAAGAAAATTGCAAAAACTCACAAAAACAGCTTTTGAACTCATCCAAATGTGATCTCCCTAAAGAAAAAATCTAAATAGAAATGTCAGGATTAAAGTTTTTAACTCACTTCAGGAACCCTATTTGGTATACTGGCTATACAGCTTTAATATGAAGCTGCTTTTTGTTTGGTTGGATTTATTTCCCCATAGAAAAACAAATAGAACACTGTAAGACTTATTTTTCTTGTAAAACTGCTATATCTATCATACAAATTTGCCAGGAGACTGTTTTGCTTCTAGCAATTTCACCTTGAAGTCTACAAAATCTGATAAAATCTACCGAAGAATAAGAAAACCATAAATGCTGGGTATCCCTGTTTTGCCCAACTACCCATAATCAGACAGGAGGAAGTAAAAGTGGGCCCAAAGAAAAGCCCAGAGTTCTGTTCCCGCATGCCATAAATCACAGATCACTCTCCTTCGCCTTGAGAAAAATGTAAGGCTTGTAGTGCAAAAGCTACCAGAGGACATTATCACTATTTTGGGTTCCCTACAACGGCAGGAAACTTGTTCTGCTTAAGGGAACACAGACACACCACAACTTAGGTGTTTCTCCTATATAATGACATTTTGGATTTTGTTTTGGTAAGCACTCCAGCCATGAAAAGAAAACCCACAAGAAATTTGCATCCAAGCAAGCAGCATGACAGGGACTTCAAACTGTGTATACCTGACAAAACTCATCATGAGTACAATGCTTTTTATATCTCCTGTCTTGGCAGTTAATTGCCTAAATAAACTTTTGAAGCCTCTAATTTAAAATTTTCATGGGTATAACCTGTTAAAGGTGCTTCAGATGACAACTTAATAAAGGCTGATCTTGTGAAAACAGAACAGAACAAGATGACAAGAAATTAGAGTGCTATTCTTGGTTTTCCTTAGTTTTTTCTAGTTCTGAAAAATTTGTTTAACCTTGCTGTACTTCACTGTACTCGAAGTCTAATGATCCATGCCTATTCTACAGAGAACTGGGAAAATAATTATCTTTACATTTCAAAGCTATGGGAATGAAAAGTATCATTACTTCACTGTTATTTAATTGTATTAAAAATTATCCTTCAACTTCCATTAAAATCTTCTGTATTTAATATAATGAGAGAGCAGAAGTAATGAATACCTTAGTCCCTTATTTTCTCTACGGGTAGAGGTACTTACATGAATTGATTGGCAAAGCCCAGTCTTTGTAGAGGAAACAGAGGTTATCTTCTGTCTAAAGGACATCAAACTCATACCATCAGTTTAGTTTAGGTTCTTCAGTGTAATTTTGTAGTGTTTCAGGTCTGGGAGCTTTTAGGTTCTGTGAACATTACAATGCTGCTCTAGTAATTACACTGCAAAGAAAAAAATTCTAAAAATTATCTAAAGAAATCAAGCTCTATGGTGTTGATGTCCCAGATGGGAAAAGAACGACAGTAGGAAGCTGACTAAACACAAATCTCTCTACAGAATTTTAATAAAATTTCCTCAATACCATGCTGACTTAAATAAGGTATTTCAGAGAATTTCCTGTCAAACAGAAATCAGATCTAAGGGCTCACTGAAAAATAGCAACAATTATTAGTGCCACATAACTTCCTCCTTCCTTTGCACTAATCAATGACTGTGCTTCTGGAAACATCTCTTGCAAAATCAGAAGAATTGTCAGCAGACAGGTGACTACAACAGTGACATCAGAAGCTAAGTGATATATTAAAAGGGAACATTCTGATAGTTAAACCATATAGGTGAGATGCAGTAATAAAACCATGTAAAGACATCCCTGGTTTCCAAAGAATTTACATACCAAAGTATGTAGGCAGAGGAAATAGTGAAGATATTTTGGATATTGTACTTTGCAATAACACCACCTTTGGGTGTTACTGACCCCTGTGACTATTGGGGGGAAAAAAAAAAAAGTGTGCCACAATAACAATAATATAAGAATATTTATAGTTGTTTAAATAGTAACCATCAAGAAAGAAATTTATCAGCAGTATTTTTATTATTTTAAATTGTTATTTAAAGTTTTTATGGTTTTGGATAAAATGTAGGTATTGAGAAGGTTGGTCTGAAATTTTTGAAACTGGTTATAGTAAGTCACATCTTAGCATGCTAAGCATGTAAAGGTTTACATTATGACTCATTAAGAAGGCAACATTATTCAAATGCTGGGTCTTTACCTTTATGTGTTTCCATGTCTTTTTTTTTTTTCCTATGAAATGAAGTGTTGGAGTCCAGGGCNGGAAGAGGAAATAATGAAGATATTTTGGATATTGTACTTCGCAATAACCCCACCTTTGGGTGTTACTGACCCCTGTGACTATTGGGGGAAAAAAAAAAAAAAGTGTGCCACAATAATATAAGAATATTTATAGTTGTTTAAATAGTAACCATCAAGAAAGAAATTTATCAGCAGTATTTTTATTATTTTAAATTGTTATTTAAAGTTTTTATGGTTTTGGATAAAATGTAGGTATTGAGAAGGTTGGTCTGAAATTTTTGAAACTGGTTATAGTAAGTCACATCTTAGCATGCTAAGCATGTAAAGGTTTACATTATGACTCATTAAGAAGGCAACATTATTCAAATGCTGGGTCTTTACCTTTATGTGTTTCCATGTCTTTTTTTTTTTTCCTATGAAATNAACTCCATTTCTTTCTTGTGTCTGGGGCCTTTCAGAGGACAAAAGGCTCTCAACCACCAGAATCTCAGGGGTAAAACCCGAGAATGAAGAATGTATTTCATCCTCTAACTATTAGAGTCTTCAGACATTACAGTCACCTGCAGTTCTGAGTCACAAAACAAGTATTTATTACAGTCTGGACTCTCAGTATCCAATTGTGTTTTGATTCCCCAGTTCTGACTGCAATGAATGGTGTCACTCTTCTGCAACAGCTCAACTAGTTTTAAATAGCCACACAAACACCACAACCATATAGTTTGTCTTTGTTGTGGAAAACTAATTTAACACGTGACAAATTCTTATGTTTGAAGGAGGTCAGTGAATGAATTAAATGAAGGGGTCTGTGAGACATCTCTTACATTAAACACCAGAATGAGTTACTGTTATTGTCTGAAATGACCCCTCTTGGCTGCAGGTGGAAAGTCAATAAAGAAAGGTAGTGCATTGACTTTATTAATATCAGTGATAGTGCAGATGGTACCAAAGGAAAGGCAATGAGAAAAGCCTCAGGGTCATTTGGCTAAATGAACTTTTAACAGAAGCATACCCACAGTACATGAGAAACTGAAGGTACTCTGACAGTCAGGGTCTAAAGTTCCAAGCAGAAAATTTCACAGAAATTTTAAGTATCTGGGATAAAGTAGGAATAAACAGTCAAAAGCTGCTTCTGTGGCAGCAGAGAAGAAAAAATCCTAACCTAGAATCCAAGGAAATGTGACATTTGTAAAATTATTCAGAAAAACTCTTAGGTATCTAGGATGCATTTTCCATTGTGACTTTCCAAAATCTGTTTCTTCTGAATTATTCCAGAAAATAAGATGCTTCTACTCTTTCCTCTTCACAGCTGAGGTTCAGGAAACTATTGTTATTTCTTTTTCTTTTATATTCTAAAACTTCATCTAAAAATTCTGGCAACTTTTGGAAAGCAGAACATTATAGGAAGAGCTATGCAGTAGCCTTCATCCAAATTTCTGATGTTAGAAGAGGTGTATAAACAAAATGGAGCAAGATTAAATAACCTGAGTTCTGTGGGGTGTTTTTGTTTTGCCATTGTATATATTGTACACCTATTCTTTTGATATATCTATGGAATTTTCCCCTTCATACAGATGTATTTGAAGAATCCCCATGAACCCAGCTGGATACCAAATAATTTCATTTGTCATACAAGTTTGGTCTATGTGATTACTTACATGCTGGGTAGTGCCCAAAGACTGTTGTTGTTCTAGAGACTTAAATCATTTGGATATAATTCTATTCATAGGTCTTAATTACTAACTTTGTGTACATTATGGGTTGAGTTTTCTATTATATTGTATAAAAACACAAGTAGCTTTATTCAGGTAAAACAAAACACAACAAGAAAAAGCACCATTTATTTTTACCAAACAGGTAAGGTTGGAATGGACCACTGAAGGTCATTTAGTGCATGTTGTGTCCAGACAGCTTTTGAATATGTCCACAGAAAGAGACTCCACAACCTCTCTGGGCAGCCTGTTCCTTTCTACACTTTTCCACAGAAAAGGAAGTTCTTGAGCTTCATTTTCTTTCTACAGCATCAACCTTCTTTTCAGAGAACAGAAGTACCAAATCAGCAGAGTTCTGCAATTACAACTACCTAGAAGCCAAAGTGAGACTTAAGTGTAAATGTTCATTGACCAAAGCTGATGCTGGCACAATCTAAATATGTATGTTTACCTGCCACTGCTAGATTTACCTGTGATCTAGAGTATGATTTGAGTTCTACTTTTTCAATAGGAAATGGTTATGTGAAGCACTGAAGCACACAAGAATGACCTAGACAGACTTCAAAAACAGCAAGTCCAATAGAGATAATTAGTGAGTATTCTATAGCAATAACACGTTGCTATCTACACACTGTAAGACATTTTCATAAGTGCAAATTCCAATTAATTGTATGCTACAAAATGCAAAAAAGCACATCAGTTAAATACAGTTCATACCTTGGGGGAGGAAAATGAACTTTGTATTATCACTGTCTTTCTACCTCCTTCAGCAGCAGCTATCAAGTCATACAGAGGCAAACTTAGCACGTAAAACAAAGAATTGTAGGGGTTTTGTATACTGAGATTTTAATTGTTCCAGGACCAGATTCTGCCACTACTACAATATATAGCATACAGTTAGCAGAAAACATTTATACTTTTCTCACTTAGAGTCCTCTAAACACCTTCTGGCCACTCAAAGTCTCAACAGGCACTCAAGAAGAAAGGCTCTGTAAGGTACACCCTCACACTTGTGTGTTGCCTCTTTAATTTCAGGCTGTTATTTTACTTGAGAAGTCACAGACTTTAGCAGAGTAATTTTCCCACTCTGTCATGCCTGTGTTTTTTCAAAGCCTTTTTCTTTTTCATTGCATGTAATTGTATGAAAAATTAGAGATTGGGTAATACAGTTAAAGGCATATAACCCCTATGAAGATTTATAGTTTTTTATTGACAAAGAGTTGATTATTTAGGTTTTTTTATTTCTTTAGGTTAGTAGAAAATTGAGAATTGCCAAGAAGCAAGATGAAACAAACATAGAACAATATAATGAAGGGAACTTAGAGATGACTTGGTCCAACTTCCCTGCCATGGCCAAGCACAGTTCCCACTAAAACCAGGTTACTCAGAGCCCCATCCACCGTCGCTCTGAACAGTTCAGGGCATCTACAGCTTCTCTGGGCAACTTCTTCCACTGTCACCCTGATGCAATCTTTCACATGATTTAAAGGGTGGAGATTTAGGCACTCATGCAGATCTTTTGGAGAACAGAATGTTCAGTCCTGTCATTGCATGCAAGAACGAGCTGGCTTTAACAAGATCTTCCACTACTACACGTATGCACTAAGGGGAAAATATTGGCCTTCAGCATTTGCTCAAGGCTTAACACAAGCTTACTCATCCTTGTCTTGTACATGAAGATAGATGCATTAGGTCAAATTAAAAAAAAATGGGAGAGATCATAAACCTATTTCTTATTACAACAGTAAGACATCATTTTTTACAAGAGACTAAATGCCTACCTAAGGCTGCTGAAACTATCAGAACCTTTTTAACTTGGCGTACCTTAACCATGACAAATCAGTAGAATCCTCATCTGTTATTACACCCTGTAATTAGGTATTCACTGCAAAATTTGGCCTGCTAAGCTATGTATTTTAAGAGCTTCACTTGGGTTTGATCAGTTAAAAAGCTCAATGTCATGGTCTAGAGCACCAAGAGGCTGTAAAGGTCCTTATGGGAGTCCACTCATAAGCCCTGCCTGTGGCCTGAGAAGATTCAGTTAGCCTCAGGTTGCTTGATCCTATAGGTGTTACCTCCCATCCCCACATCAGTGTTCTGGTTTGCTGCCTTGCTTTTGCTCTATGATCTCTCCACAAACTCCATTGCTATTACCACTCTCCTTTGCCTATCCAGCTCAGGTGTGATCAGACTGTGCCCTGGCAATGAGAGCACTGCTCATCCTCTGCTGCGGCTGCTCTCAGCCCTTCATTCCCCTTTAGCTTCCGAGTCCTTCTCTTGCTGCTGGTACTTGGTGGCCACTATTCCTATCAAAATGAATCTCTCTTAGAAGTGAGGCCCCTGAAAGTATTCAGCATATCATGCAAACAGCTGTGCATGGAGCAGCTCAAATCTACCACTCACTATGAGCATACTCAGTTACAATATTTACCTTCAGTATCTTGTATCCTCCTCCCACTTTAGCCACTCCTTTCCAAAATACTCTAATAACGCTTCCTCCAACATGCACACACACTTGCAGGATGCTCTGCCTGGAATGGGCTAAAACAACTTGAACAACATTCTGTTTGCAAAGCTACCAGTGGTAAATAAAGAAAGGGGCATCATACTGCTTTTGGTGTTGAATAAAGCTGAAACCAGTCTGACTGATCAATCCCAAAACTAAGCGTTCTGATAGTGAGATGAAGACGTAGTAGGACTGTAAAGTACCCAGATAAAGGAATAAAGAAGTGATATTACCAACAACTTATCTAAAGCTGCTGAACTGACACAGCTGGCCTGGAGACATATGACTGACAGTCAGTCACTCTATGCTATAAAAGCCCAGTCCAGAATTTTAGTGGCAGAGTCTTCTAACACATTCTTTCTTGGAGTCTATGTGTGGAGGTTCCTCCCATGAGTGGAGATCTCCCTCCAGGTTACTTCTCCAGGCTAAGCAAAAGAGATTTGCCCACATCTATAGGTGTCAGTGAATAACATCAATCTCTACTTAATAATTGTTTTTGCTAGCTTTAATACAAGTGCTTTAATATAATTGCTTGTACATTGTTTTATAATGCACTATATTATAATAGTTGCTACAGCTCCTACACTGTCTAGTAAATAATTCTGATTAAGATCTTTTTGTCTAATCATTTATCATATACATTTATATAAATATATCTGGTTTACCACCCTTAATCTTGCAGGACAAAGTTCAATTACAATAATTATAATCCTTTAGACATAAACTGTTGACAAATCTGGGACTAAGATTGCATCCAGCCACACCCATGCTCCTCTCTAAGAAGGCATTTAGAGAGCAAAGGAGTCCTTTCTGCACCCTGTGACTCAATAGGAGGGCTTCTTTAATAAACTTTATATGAAGCTCCCACTACCTACAACAAAGCTTCAATCTGTATGGCTTTGTGTGAGAACATCTGAAGGCAGAAAAGATCTTGCCACTAGTGCTAGGGAAAACAGCTGCAAAAATAGCCAGAGAGACTCACGTAGCCAGGAAGAGAAACACATATTGTTCCCCATAGCCATAGGCAATTAATTGATTTCAGTGATCATATCTTACCTAGCTAACATCTCAAAATTTTTACCTTTCTCACAATTGCTCCAAGAGCCAGGGGATAAAATGGGCGAATATTCAGATCATTTAATTCCTTTCACAGTATACCTAAGCCTGTAGTGCACAGCTGCAGATGAGGGACTCTAAGAAAACACTAATTAATTGGTTGAGAATACATCTGCTCTAGAGATACTTTGCAGCTCTCCTAACAATGAAGTTGCGTCTAACTTACTAAATAAAGTGCTTCTGAGACACAGTTATGAAGTTTCACTTTTAGTGCCTTTGTCATCTGCATATATATCAAAGACTTAACAATAGCCAATTGCATCATCCAAAAAAAAGAAAAAAAAAAAAAGTGCTAAACCTCTGCCAAATCTGGAGAAAAAGATCAATTTTTTTTTTAAGCATAAGGAGTTTGGAGGAGGCTAAAAGAAAAGATTATGTTCTGTTAGAACACTTTTCCAAATGCAACCTGCATGCTGCATCTTAAGCCCAAATCTTTTGGTAAGCCTGTTGGGTATAATGTAATATTTGTCCATGTCTCACAAAAAATATTTAACTGGAGAATTTTATATAATATGAACTTAATTAATATTAATATATTTTCAGTATCTATAAAATAAATTTTTTCCTTGTCTTTTCAGTAGTCTGTTGATAAAGGATGCTTTAATACAATAAAAAGAAAACTAAGTTTATGTCTCTAACAACTCAATCCTACTGATTAGGAGATTTAAATTCTCTTAGGGGGAAAAAAATATATAAACATAACCTTTTCACTTTGCCAAAAATATTAAATGTGTTAGAAATGGAACTAGAAGCATTTTTTGACACATTTACAACATGCAGATAGCTTTCATCATCCTTCCTACTTAAAAGTTGCATGTAAGAAATAGAGTATTTGGAGACTATCAGGTATCTGGTAATCAGTTGATCTTAAAAGCCTCCAAAATTATGGAACGTAGGCCAGCTGACTATCAGTAACAGGACTAGTGTACACTGTATACACTAACACACTACAGGGTATTATCAGCCCAAATACAGAAGAGAGCCTCCACAAGTTAAATTTTAATTCATATAAATTAAATTACATATTGTTCCACATGTGATTAGCAAAATCAGGCAAAAATAAAGTGAAAACATTTATTATTTTCAGAATAATATTTCTGCTGTTAATTTGCTACAAATATAGCAACTTCCTTTAAATACGACTCATGCAAGGAAAGCTCAGACTGTCTTTAAAATATTAACCATGGTGGCATATAATTTTTCTTGGTTTGAAGGACTGTGTTCCTTCTAAAAAAAGAACATTATAAATTTAGAAAAACACCCTACTGATTTGAGAAAAGGATGACATAAAGAGTATGTTGTTGACTCACTGTTAGCTACATCTAGAGACAAATCAACATATTTCCATGGAGAATGTCTCGTGCTTGCAGTTTACAATCAATAAGGAGGACAGAAGTGATAATATATGACACTTTCTGCTTACATATTCATTTTGTATCCTAATATACCTCTGAGACTAGTTACAAATGGCTTAAAGCAAAAATACTGAAGGAAGACATTTCTTTTTCCATCATGGGTCATGGAAAAAATAAAAAGCAATATAAATAACTGACACTTGCCTTAGTACCAAATTCTAAAAGATTTTTTAATAGTTGATTGTGTGACTAGATTTTGTAGTATGTCAATCATTATCTAGGTGTGCTCAGTTTGTTCTATTTATGAGCAACATTTGGTTAAGCACTTGGCAGTGACTACAGGCCACAGGAACCCTTCTGTTGCCACAACCTCAGCCTTGTTCTTAACAGAGAAAAAAAAACTAGGAAGGCACACACAAGAAATTAGAAGAGTAACCTGATGGTGGCCAAACAGCTGATCATGAGAGACATATCCTTAAGACCAGTGTCTATGGCCACAGACTCCATTTAATTTCTTTCTTAATTTCATTCACTCATTTGCAGCTTTAAGTTAAAATATGGGTTTCATTGCTCTGGTATTTTTCTTTTTCTAGTATGTGCTTTCAGTGTCTTAAAATCTGAACCGAGCTCAGCTTATGTTCTGACAACTAAGATACTTCTAGCTCCATATCATGCTTTGCCTACTGCCACAAGCTCTCCCAAAAACTGCTGCAGAGGGGCTGAGAGTGCTAATATCACCCTAGCAGAGGATTTCATGGCAAGGAAAAAAAGCCTCATGCACTCTCCTAACCACTTTTATGCAGGCATATCACTTTTGAAGATTATCACTGCAATTCCTGCCCACCTGGGGCATCAAAAGAAGATTTTTTTGCTACGGTTGTACCACATTTCTTTAACCAAAGTTGATAAAAATTGTGGCCACTTAGATGGGGTGTGAGAGGTGGGATGCACAGATAAGATTACAGGCATCCCAAATAAATACATGTAACTCAAACCCCAGTGCATTTTATTTGGTGTGATTCAGAGGAGTATGATTGTGATGCACAGCATTAAAAACATTGTTCAATTGGTTAATGCAATTCATATTTGCAAAAAGTGCATTTCAAAATCCACAGCAATGAAAATCTCTATCCCTAAAAACTCAAAATGCCTTAGCAAGTTACAGTAACAAACTGTCTCTCTGAAGGGGGCTAGAGAGGAGAAAGGATGTGCAGATGTCAAAGAAAAAGGGGCAAGTCTTAATGACCAGTAGGAATACTCAATGAAGGAATCTGGCACATTGACAAGGCCTGTAGTAAAGGTTGATTTACTCCTTTTAAAGGCACTCTCTTCAATCACCTAGCTCTGGAGCTTTGGGAAATGTTGTTCTGATCCAAAGCTTGATTAGCATACAAGCACTTTTATCTAAGACAGTGATGCTGGGTTTGTTTATCCAAACTGCAGATTAACAAGGTCACAGATGCAGAGACACTACACACTGTGTATGTAGATCTTACCAGTTCTACAGGTGAAATCTTTCCAGTCTCACCTGTCAAAGCAACATTGTACAAATGTGACTAAACTGCTTTCAGAGCCAGGCCACACCTCAAAGTGCAGCTGCTGGTTCCAGAGACCCACACCAACAGCCTATGGATGATGGTTTGCCAGGCTTGTCTGGCCACTCATGGGGACTGCAGGTGACACTCTGACCAGCCCATTACAGCTTAGCTACGGGTGTGTTCATCCTGTACATGCAACCTGAAGGGACTCAGCTTGGGCTTGGCACTCTCTGAGGGATGACCCAGTTCTGTTCCCGGGAACTTGAACATTACTTACCACAAATCTTTGTAAATGGCATGATGACTGCTGGGATACAGATGAGAGCTGCAGAAGGTACGTTCCTACACCTGTGAGCAAAGAATGCAAAAATAGAATATTTAAAAAATACAAAAAGTAGGCCAAAAATTCAGAACAAATTAAATTGCTTTCCAGAAGTTATTACATTATTTTTTCCTTTGCATTACTTCTGTTGTTTTCAATAACACAGCACTTTTACTCTTTGAGATAATACAATAATGCAGGAAGACCAAGGCTGCAAGACAGGGGAAGCCACTGCATCACTTCTCCATTTCAGGCTCTCTTCCTACAACAAGCTACACCAATGGAATATGTGAAGTACATGCTCATTGTATGCAATTGACAGAAGTGGTATCTGTTGTACAGAGCAGAGGACAACGTCTGAAAACTGGAGCTGCTACTTCTGTAGCACATCTTTGAAGTTCTACACCTGTAAAACCAACTGGTCAAAATCTGTCAGGAAAGAAAATCTACCAAAAATAAAGGAAAAGAAAGAAGGCAATCAAAAGAAAAATTAAGAAGGCAAAGAAAGAGCTCAGTGGATGAAAGGTAAGTGTCACAAAGTTATCAACATGAGAGTATATAAAATAGATATAGGAAATTAGCTATAATTCTTAAATGCCTGATAATTAAAGATGAAACAAAAGTAGAGATGGAAATTTGTCTAGGGAAAGGAAATCTAATAAGATTGTGCAAACTAGAGAAAAAAGTAGTTGCATGCAAAATGAATGACGAAGAAAAAGCAGAATCTTAAAACAGTTACTTCAAAATGACAGTGAGTTACAAATATTTTCTAAAAAGTTCCATCAACATACAAATGTATGCACCACAATGTGAAATAACGAATTACACACAGAGCTAAAGTCTCTAATAGCCTTATCCTTGAACTGACTTTCCAGAGCTAAACAACGGAGTAAATTAGTTCTTCACTTGGTAGGAATAATCCCAACCTTAAGAAATCCTACAAAACATTATACTGTCTCAACATTAGTGAAATTAGATTGGATTGCAGAACATAAAAAAATATTTTAAACAGTATCAGCTTAAGCTCCACCAAAAATTTTACAAATTTAGGATTTACTAGATTAAGAAAATGGCATATATGTTTAAAATTAAATGTTAATGAAAAATACTTTAATACTTGTTTTGTATGTTTTCTGTAGCATTTAAAAATATTTTAAACTGCTTATTCAACAACAGAACCTAGAGTTGAAACTGATTCAAATCCAAGTACCTTAAATGTAATGATATATAAACAGTTTTCATTAATTAGAGATGTGTAAAAAATATAAGCAGTGCAAATGATGCATTATTTGTTAGCTTTATGCCAAAAGGATTGTATTCAGGGAATGTAATTTGTACCACTCTACTTTTAAGCTATTGCCATTGTTAGGAAGGCCAATATGTCTAAAGGACAACTTTTTCCTACATAAATAAGAAATTAAATATGCCTAATAATACGCCTACTCAGTATTTATGACATGATCTTTATTTGAAACAGTTTTCATTATAGATTGCTGTGTATATGCAATTTTCTGTTCATTATAATAACAGTTAAGTCCAAATACTTAACCTTAATGACCCCTGGTAGCAAATTTTAAATTTATCCAAAAATGGCAGTCTTGAGTACTTATCTATTAGATATCTGACTGTTATAACCATCATCAGCAGCACAGAATGAAGATTCACTGGAGTCTTCCACATAGTTCAGACTTTATCTGCATGATCATGAAAAAAATAAAGCAGCAGGACGAAATACTGAAAAAGTAAATTATGCTTAAATCTGCAGATTCAAAACTTGCACAGAATAATGAAGTTTGGGAGGAACTTCAGCCTAGCCCATTGTTTTATGAGGGTGAAAGAATGCTCACTGTGCTTCAGTTAAGAAGTGGGTTTCATTATTTCAATTACATTCAGTTAAGAGGTGGGAAATGTGGGTTTTGAACTCAGCAAGCGTATACAGAGCTTTGATGGGCCTGTCACATAACACTTTAGGTTTTTTTGAGACTATCAACTTACATTCAAATGAAAACAAAGGTTGCCCAAATGATGCACATCTCAAATTCAAAATAATGTGACAATAAATATCTTTCACCTCAAGAAGCAGAGTTACATACTGCATCAGAAAATACACACCTTACTTCTTTTTTGACAGTGGATGGACAGGAGTTAGAACAGATTTGTAGAACGATGCACACTTGAGCAGAATTTTCTGCTAGACTTGAATGCTGAAGCTTCTTTTCAGCTCTGAAAGAAGATGGCAGAATGGCCTTCCTAATTGTATGTCCATGTTCACTGCAAATGGAAAAAACAGTATCACTCCAGGCATGGTAATTTACAAAAGGAAAAATGCTATCTGAAAATTTCTCTTAAAACTGAATGAGCAAAACATGGCCGTAACTTCTGTCCTGACTGAATACTGATTAAGTGCACCTTGACTGACAGGTAATGACTACATCCTGCTCAGGCACAAGAATATCTAGGATGTGACGGAAAGAGAAGGAATCAAAACCAGGAAACCCTCACACATACAACAGGCAGGGATATATACACACTTATTATATCTAACTGAAAATTCTTAACAGAAATAATCTTACAATACTCAAAGCCAGCAAAAATTATTTGTTTACTGATGCAAGGCATATTTCAATGTAAAAATTGAATTTATGTGTTTATTCTCCCTTCTATTTCTCTCATTCAAGGAGCCATCAATTACATGACTAATAGGGGGGCAATTTGCAGCACTATTGAATCACTCAGTCCAACTGACAGGAGACTTATTTCTGAGTCCCAGACTAACAGAAACTCTCCCCCTTATATTGCCAATTATCTTCACCTCAGTTATTGCTATCTAATTGCTATCAACTATTGTGTGCTCCAGGATTAACTAATCCTGCCCCCCAACAGAGTAATACTCACTCCTGTCCTCCTACCAGCTACACTTTTTATGTCCTTCAATTCTCAGGGCTTTTAGTTAGAAATCCTGTTCCACCACTACTCAAACTTTGGCTAAAGCTCAAATTTTATGCCTCTCAGCTGCATTTCACAAAACACTCAGCGCTTACAACACTCCAGATTAAATTATCATTGTAAATGTCTACAAGTTGTCTAAATTAGTTTTATTATAACATCCACTCTACATCTTCAGGTTTTCATGTCCATTAGCCTGAAATCCTTAAATACTACACTTTTTGCCTGATCATTTGGTGAACATGAACTTACTGTTCCTGAAGGGTGAATGTCATCCCTTTTCTGATACTGACCTCAGGCATTTCTCGTTCCTTTCTGCAAGGAAAACAGATTAGCCAAGTTGCTACAAGTCCTGACACCTGTATAACTCTTAATTCTCCCAAACACTGGCCAAGCCTACTTTCTCCACTGACTCTCCCAATCCCACATCATTCCTCCTTACCAAATCAAACATGAGACAATGCCTAAGAAACATCACCTGAGACCAGGGCTCAGAATGACCCAACACCCTTTATCACCTTGGGCTTCAAGTCTCCACTGGGGCCCCAGGCTTCCCTGATTTTCCACTTATTTATGTCTATTTCCTTCCACAGTACTTCTTCCTTACCCAAATTCATAGAATCATAGAATATCCTGACTTGAAAGGGTTACACAAGGATTACCTAAGTCAAACTCCTGGCCTGCAAAGCATCACACCGAGAATCACACCATGGGCCTGATAGTGTTGTCCAAACACTTACATCAGATTTAGTGCCCTAACAACTTAACTGGGGAGCCCGTGCCATTTCTCAACAACCCTCAGGGTGAAAAATCTTTCCTTAATATCCAACCAAAACCTCCACAACATCTTCATACTGTCCCTGCAGGCCCGTCACGGGTCACCAGAAAGGAATCAAGTGCCCCCCTCCATTTCCCATGGCAGCTGCCGACTGCTGTGAGGTCTCTCCCCCAGGCTGAACAGGCCAAGTGACCTCAGCTGCTCCTCATGTGGCATCCCCTCTAGACCTTTTACCATCTTACAACCCCCCTTTAGACATTTTCTGACATTTCCAGTGATTTCTCTGAGCTTTCCCCGTGATATGTCTTACTTCCCTGTAGTTTTTCAAACTATCTTTCGGAGCTTCGACAACAAAGGCCCAGGGCCCTTTTCTCGGGGCGTGGGGGGGAGCTTTCTGGGCCCCCATACGAGAGGCCCTACGGAAGGGTCCTGCAGAGCCGCCGCATCCCCTGAGAAAGGCGAGAACGCCGAAAGGCGCGGAGGCCCGGGGGAAGCGGAGCTATTTCTGACGGGCACCAGGGGCACCTTGCGCATGTTTTTAAATCCGGGCCGCCGGCGCGGCTGCGTGACCCCCGCCGCCCACCCGCGGAGCCGCCGCCGCTGCCGCTCCTCCCCCCGCGGCTCGGCCTTTGCGCAGGAGAACACGGTCACGCCGCCCATCCTGGGCGGCCCACGGGAGACAGGAGTGTCGGGGACACGGGAGCGCCAGCGCTTCCCCGCCGGGCCGGGGCAAAACGGAGGGCGAGAGACGGGGGAGTCACCGCGTGGGCCCCCCGCGACCCCAGG
>VXBB01023741.1:248366-285271 GCA_013399915.1 Illadopsis cleaveri
GGCGGGTCTCGCCGGTGCCGCCCAGCGCAGGGTCCGGGGCCCGCTGCGGAACGGGTGAGTGTCCCGCACTGCGGGCGGTGGACAGAACTGCGCTCCGGCCGCGCTGTGCGGCGCGGAGGCCCCGTCGGACGGCCGGGACGGTGGGTTGCGGCGGGGGTNTGGGAGTGGAGGAGGTGGTGCGGCTGCAGCGAGCGGAAGATGCTTTGTTTACATAAATAAAGTGTGTGAAGTACGCGATAACTTCGCTTTTCTCCCGCAAGCCAGGGTGAGTCGGTCGGTGAGCATTCCTGGCGACAGCCGCCAGGGGAAAAGGGGAAGGCTGCCTCTGCCCCCCGCTTTGCCTTAAACGCACATTTTGTCAGTGTTTATATTGTGGTCTCTGTTTTGGCTGAGAGAAGAGTAAGGGGAGGAGCAGGAACTGGCTCCCGGGCTGCCACCTCCTGCCGTCTGTTTTCTTTGTTGTTATCTGCTCGAGGAGGCGTCCTGGGGTCACGTCTGTAGCTGAGCTGCGGTCTGCGGTGTTAATGGGATTCCTCTTGGGCCCGAAACCTCGGGCCACCTTCTGCACTGCGTGTGCGGGTCTCGTCTGCCCTCCGTCCGCCGCCCTCCTTCCCCCCTGCCTCGGCAGCTGTCAGCGGCTCGCTCTGAAGTTGCAGGAAGGGGAAGGGAGGGCAGAGGGGGAAGGAATCTTGGCATTTATCTGATACTCGGTCAGCAGCCTGGGCCTGCTTAGTGCTCCTCTATCATTAAAACNCCCTGCCCTCCGGCCCCTGCCCTTCGCTGGCTCCCCGGGCGCTCCGATCCCCATTGTCTGCGGGCCCCGCACGCAGGCGCGGGGGATGGGGGGGGCGGTTGTTTTCGTGCAGCCAGGACAGGGCGAGGGCTCGCCCTGGGGACGGACANAACCACCAACCCAAACAAACCCACAAACAACAAAACAAAAATGAAAACAAACACCTAAGGTGGAAGAGTGAGGGGGTGTCTGTTTGGAAAGAAATTCTTTATGAAAGTAGTAAACTGCTCCAGTGTGTGGAAAATGCTTGTGTCCTTGCAGTAGTTGCCAGTGCCAACATAGTTCGTGTTCTCCTAGGGTTTTTTTTTTTTTTTTGTTTCTGTCAAGTAATAAGTCAAGCACAGTTGAACTGCAGGCTTTAGCAAAAAGGTAAGGTTTCTTCTCATAAAGAGCAGCAGACGTTGAGACATACACAAAATATACCCAGAATAAGGCTAGTCAGCATTTCAGCAAATTAACGAAGATACCCAATTCCTCTTGACCATATGACCTCTGTGTTAGAGAGAATGCTTTTTAAGATGCAAGACACAAAACATCCAGTGCTTAGAGTTAGTAAATTACAATAATGTGTGGTGAGAATGTCTTTGTAACCTTAATCCATTATGCTTGCAAATGAATTATAATGTGTGATATGCTTTTTTCCCCCAACAGGACCATTGCCTTACTTTGGGCAGCCAATCTCTGGAAAGAATCAGGCTTGCATAAATGGAGCTGTCTTCTACAGAACTCCTGCTTGATTTTTGGGAAAGTTTGAAAAGTATTTTGGATATGTAGGTGGAAAAAAGTGTGACAGATCTAATGGTATTTGAACTGACTTTGGGAGAATAAATGTAATGATAGAAATGTTGGAAGTGTGTGAGTGAGGTCAGAGAGCCACAATGAGGGCTTTGGATATGGACACTTCTCCAGATGTTCTTTACAACAGTCACAGTCCCTCAGAAATACCAGAAAATACAATTGGATGTTGTTGGGAGATCTGCAGTGGGGAGGATATAATGAAATTGCAGAAACAGAAAAAAGTATGTAGTACTGAACGATCCTGGATGGCCAAATTTTATCACTGTGTCTGTGCAGGGTTAGGTTCCTTCCCTTCATAATCTCTGATCATCACTCCAGAATTCTTGCAAAAATCTTCCTGACTCTCTCATTGGCCTTCTCTCTGGATTTTCTTAATCTAGTCTGTGTCGTGACTTGCTTTAGAGATATGACTGGCCAGTTTCAATTTTGCAGTATTTTATTTATAAGTTATGAAATGTTGCCATTTTTATAATCATAATCTTGGCAGTTTAGTGGTTTTTTATTGTTTGGTCTTCTGTTTGCCTGTCAGTGACTGCCCCAGCCTGCAGCTTCTTTTGAAGAGGCTTCTGCCTAATAGACCTAAGAATAGGACCTCAGTGTCAGGAGTGTGTTGTAGTTTTCCACGCCTGTGCTGGACCATACCAGAGCAGCCACTTGGCTGTGTTTCTGTAAACTTGTGGCACTTTGAGATGGGAAGTGTCTACTCTGAAGCTAAAGGTGGGCTTCTTATGCATGATACCAGTGCAGGTGGAAATCATAAGGCAAATTTAAAAGACATTAGCACAAATGTCTTTTAATGCTAAAAGACATTAGCACAGAATTACTACTGCAAGACGTTGTATTGCATGGTTCTTGTTTTTTCCTCTGAGAACCAGGCAATAAAATTTCCCCATGCATTGTCTCAGAAAGGTTTATGTCAGGTGTTTCAAAAGTTTTCCACAACAAATACAGTAAAAGCAGTTCTGAAATATTGAGCATTTTGGTAATGCTCATGCCAGTCTTAGGTGCAAGGAGAGAACCACCTGAGAATACAGTCATTTTTTCTGGATGAGAGGTGTCTTTACATGTACCTGTTCTTGTCATTTCCTGCTTTGTTCCCATGTTCAGTAGGAATGTCACAGAGATTTGCTCTTCTACCCTGCTGAACTGAAAGTGATGTTCTATAGCTGATGGTTAATTAGCTCTCTGTGTAAGAAGAGTGCCTTCATGTCTCCAGCACTTGGCACTCTTGAATGCAGACATCGTTTAATATAATCTCATTTATTTTACCTACTTAGAATGTAAACTCCTCAAAGCAAAAGTGGGTAGAATGTATGTGCAATTGTGCTTTGCAAATGGATAATCAGGTATGTGACTGGCCTAAGGCACTCCAGGAATCTTCCGGTAGTTGATCTGCATGCTTCATCCTCTCCAACCAACAAGTGTGAATTTTTTGGATGGAGAATTCTTTTAATGTATCTGCTTTGCAGAGCTGTGTTCACACTGTTCTGCTTCATGATTTATGGAGTTACAGGGACTGAAGAGTGGTAGTTATATCAAATATTATGGGTATAATTACATGAGAGCATCAGGAAATAACTACTGTGCTCCAATTCCTTTGGGACTTATTTGTATGCACTGGATGTTAATGAAAGCCTTCAGGCCTCCTTCATGCAAGCTCTTAAAGCAGTTTCTGGCTGCTGTGTTATTTAAGAAATTTGGGCTGGACTTCTGGTCCTTGAGGAAAGGATAGAATTTATAGCAGCGCAGGATGCTGAATATAATTTTTTGCAGTACTGAAAGATAGCTGGTTGGCATTCAGAAGAATGATGTTGGTTTTGTGTCCTTTTTGTCCTGGTATGTCGTGCCTACTTCATGTTTCAGAAAAACTGTTGCAAAGTCAACAGTGATGTTTGTGTAATTTTAAGGAGCTTGGAATACTGATGGAATGTATGTGTGTGGATTCTTGCTGAATGTTCTTCTGATGAAAAGCTTATGGGAAATGTTGAAAGTAAGAAGTAAAAGTAAACTGTAACCAAAGATGTGTTTACAAATAGCAGTTAGTCCAAAGAAACTTAGTTTTGGAAAGAAGGAAACGATTGGAACCTGTAGGATTGGAAACGGGTCTGGAAAACAACTGTACATCACTTGTACATTGTGACTGCAGTTGGTATGTGATATATTTCTCAATTAATTTTAGCAGTCCTTTAAATTGAAACACAGAAGTATAAATTGTCCTTTATTATGAGCAAAAGACACTGGTTTAGAGGTCCTTACAGAACACTTAACAAAAAAACACAAACTCCACAGCCCTTAGAGAGGTTAGGTGTGACATCAGGAGTCACCATGGGAACTCACAGGCTACAGATTCTGGTGTATTCTCATAAAGTGGAGTTCTAGAGTGGGGAATTACTGTGGAACCCCTCTTCTTAGAGGGGCTGTCTTAGGGCAGAAGAATACTTGGAGCCTGTTGCTTAGAAAATGCACTTAATGAACGCTAGTTTTGGAGCTCTGCCTTTGTTTTGTTAATGTTTAGTGAAGAAAGGATGTAAAAGTCTTGCTTGTACAAGTGCAGAGTATTAAGCTCCATGAGTTGCAGACAATTGGAGGTTTAAGATACTCTGAGTGTTGTTAAGGTGACAACAGGTGAGGTTTGGAATGCCTCTCAAATATTGCATTTCACTTGCTTTTCTCAAAGTAGTATTTGCTCAGCATACAGTTGCAAAACAAAGTTGGATTTGCTGTGTTTCTAGGGTGTAAAAGAGTACAAATGGAATTAATGTTGAAAAACTTGTTTGAGGAAACAAATCAGAATTTGACAACAAAACCTTAAAATTAGGTTTAAAAGATAGGAGGCTTTACATCAAGTGGTTTGATAGGGACATGAGATGTTTTGAATCCTGAATTAAAGACATTTATATGGAGGTGCTGTAGGGCATCTGAGTTGTCAACATGGAGCTGTTAGATATGAGAGGATTTACTGAAGGCCTACATTATTTGAAGTATTAAAAAACCCCCAAAAAGCAGATGGCAGACAGGATAAATCTGAAGTAGAGGTAGCTGAGCAGTTAGAGAAGAGAAGAGAGCCCTTGTCTTGATTGCTGACATGTCTGCTTTACTGGAGATGGCATGTGTTCAGGGACACACATGGACAACCAATCAATTCTCTGGCAGTGTAGAGACTGTAAACAGGGTCTCTGTTTTGAATGCTTTTGGAACCTGGTGATGACAGACTGGTTACAAGTCAGTGTCTCCAGGTTTGCTCTTCTGGTCTCTTTGGGCCAATAATGCCTTTTATCTGGTTGCTTTACCAGTCCAGACTGTTTAGGTTCCTTTCAAAGCAGTCTTAAGTCACACAGAGAGAGCAGCTCCTCTGACTTGCAGAGAAGCAAAGACAGGATGTGGGCAGAAGAGTTTTCTGTTTTATTTAGCACTAATTGTTGCTGTAGCACCAGCCAAGTAGCCAATAGTTAGCATGAACACCTGAAATAGCACTAGAGGTCTGAGTTTGAGCACTCGAGTCACATGACGAGTACCAGAAGCGTGCTGTTTTTATTGCAAAACTTTTGCGTGATTTCTAAATAGATAAATCTTATTAAAGCTGTCAGTAATCGTAATTATTTCTTCCCTTTTTTTAACAATCGATTTGTTAAAAGTCTGAACTGATAGGTACATATTTCTAATGGCAAATTAAGCAATCTTGAAAACTATTTTCAGGATGAATAGTGACAACTTTGTAATACTGGATAATGTTCCTCCAGGAGGCATCTGTCACTGGGAAGATTTTTTTTTTTCCCAGCTGATGTCTACAAATGTCATTTTAGATTTAGTGGTAAGAGTTAGAGTCAAATCAGAGTTGTTCTAAAATGCTAGTTTAAGATGTAGTGAAAGGCAGTACGCAGTAATATTGTAGACACAAAAGGAGTGTAACTATTAAAAGTGTGTATTGGTACCATCCTTCAAGCAAAACAAATAGAATTTATGAGCTCTCTTCAGGAGTGAAAGAGAACTAGATTTCAAAGAGATCATCTCAGAGGTGACATCCTAATTATTTGTTCATATTTTAAAAAAGACAAATCTGCCTCTCCAAAAGGAGATTTCTGTGTGGTTTTTGTAAGTGAAGTGATATTTTTTGGAATTGTTTGAAGTAATAGTCAGCTAGTGAATCACAGTCAGCAATTGATATGCCTATGGCATCCCTGTCCCAAACGAAAGGCTTGGTTCCTATAAGTGGTTGTTTTAACATTGAAAGAGGAAGTAGGACTGTGTGGTTGGCTGAAAATGAGAACTGATTACTATATAGAGGATTTTTTATTTCTATGGCAAGTGTTTTTAACAGATATTTGGGAATTGCCATGTGGTTTTCTTGACATAGAAAAAGCCAAGTAATACTACTCAACCCAGTCAGGATGATTGTGCTGTTAATTCATGGTC
Organism: Illadopsis cleaveri; assembly: GCA_013399915.1. Lineage (NCBI taxonomy): Eukaryota > Metazoa > Chordata > Aves > Passeriformes > Timaliidae > Illadopsis > Illadopsis cleaveri. The sequence goes on from VXBB01023741.1 coordinate 254,371, forward strand.
TGTATATCAAAGTTAAAAAAAGAGGTGATTGTGGGAGCCACTATCCTCTTAATCATATTTTCAGAACAGTGGTTTTTGCTTGAAAGATATGACTGAACTGAATGCAAGTCAGCATTGCTGAAAGACTGAACACCAAAGCAGTTAAAGGAGATGCTTAATTTTGACAAATGGTTAATATTTCTGTAGTACTAATAACTTAAAATAATCAGAAATGCTGTATTTCTACTGGTACATCAGTTTGCCATCACAGGATTAGATTTTCATTTGAAACTCTTTGCCTGAGACTTACGAAGTTCTTGTTTACTCTTGTAGTTCTTGTTGGATTCTGGTGGGTGGGGTTTTGCTGGCTCTTCTTCTGCTGGGCATGTGATCCTGCTCTTTATTTGCAAAACTGTTTCCTTTACCCTTTTGGGAATGAACTGTGGTTTTCCTTCCATTCACAGTAGTCCAGTTTGTTAAGCTTTGTGGTGTTCTTCCTTCAAGAAACTCCAAATTTGGCATTATTGCGGTCAGAAGGTCAGTGAAATTGGAAGGACATAGAAAAATCAAGCTGCTGAGTTTCTTTGACTTCTGCTGAGCTGACATCTGCGGTATTATAAAATCCCATAGGCCTTAGTCTTTCATTATTTGCTTCAGTTAATTATGCATTCATCATGACTAAGACTCATTACTGCCAAGTTTCCTGAGATTCTCTGATGTTTTCTGAAGTAATTCAGTTGTCAGAAAAAGTCAGTGTAAAATTTGACTTCTTTGTTCTGGCATGCTCTGGATAAACGAGTTGTCCATGATATAACTACATCAGCTTATGTGAGTGTAGCAGCCTCTTGTGTTATATCTGTAAACTACACCTCTGTCAGGTGAAAACCATGTGCTTTGTATGACTGCAAAAAACCTGATACCGTAACATTGTGGGAATGATGATTATCTTGAGCTGTTCAAGTGCACAGCTGCTATATAGGCAATTATAAAAGGTTCTCAACTTCCATTTCTTGCTGAAGTATTTGCTTGGAACACTCCAAGAACTAACAAATGCTCCAAATCCCTTCCAGACAACATCTGTCATTGTTGGTACTGTAAGTGAATTATAACTTTGTAGCCACATTTACAGTAGTACTTGATTCATACCTGAAGACAAAACCAATAATTCAGAAACATTTTCAAGTTAAAAATGTGCTTATGTATATTGGTTTGTGCTTTTAAAGAAGGCCTGTAAGGAGTTTTGTTCAAGTATTTCTAGTTTTTAGTTTAGATGTCCATGGCCTCAGGTCCAGTGAGTTGCACACACAGAATGACAAGGTTGGAAGAGACCTTCAAGATCGAGTCCAACCCAGCCCTAACGCCTCAACTAAACTATGGCACCAAGTGCCACATCCAGTCCTTTTTTAAACACATCCAGGGATGGTGACTCCACCACCTCCTCAGGCAGACGATTCTGGTACTTTATCACTCCTTCTGTAAAAAATTTTTTCCTAATATCCAACCTATATTTCCATTGGCACAGCTTAAGACTGTCCACTCTGTCAGTTGCTGCCAGTTGTGAGGCTAATTAAGCACATGTTCTCAGTAGCAAACAAACACATGTATTCAGCATGTATATATATAATTTGCCACCACACCAATGCTGTAGCACTAATGCAAGCACAAACAGTACCAATGGCCTCATCCTGTTACTCGTTCTGGATGGCCAAGCTGAATGTCTGCAAACACATAGGTGGATATATTATGAATCTTCCCAGTTTCTGGGTTTTGGCACTCATTGTGCCCTGGAGCTCTTTGGCCTGTTTATGCCCCATTGTCTCTTACACACATGCACATGCTCAGCTGCCGATCCCAAACACCACAGATTCTCCAGCAGCTCACCTTGGACCCTTCTTTATTCACCCAGCAGCCAGCTCTCTCAGCTGCCTCACTCAGCCAGTGTGGCCTGTCCCAGTTCCAAGGCCACTCTGTCAGTTTGCTGGCCAGTCCAGCTTGGTAAATTACAGCTGGACCTGCAGGAGCTTGTGCCCTGCTTTGCTGGCACCACAGACCCACTGGCCCTTGTGACCTGTGGCATGACTCCATGTCTTGTTGATGCACATGGGAACCCAACAGAGGCCCAAGAAAGAGTTGCAAAAGGAGATGAACAGTCTGACAGGATAGACAGGGCACAGCTGGACACACATACTGACCTGCAGCTTGCTCACAGGGGACCTATCCCTCTTGTCACCATAGCCCTGGCTCTCCCAGGCTTGTTTCCCCTCTCGTCACTGTGATTTTTCCCTTTCCCCACCGCTGGTTCTTCCCCCAAGCGTCCCCTCACAGGACTTGTGCCATCCCCAAGTCCCTTTCCCCTGCACTCCATGATAAGTTTTGTAGCTCTTTAAGTGTCACAATTTTGGATCTGAGAAATGCCTTGGAGATAGACAGTGGTGATGGGAGTGTGGAGGGAGCTGATGGTAGCCTGGGTCAGGATATTCACGTGTGTTTCCCCCACTGGTAAGTGCACCCCTGCTCCTTTACGTGCAGAACAGTTTTCTGTCACATAACGCAACAAGGTTAACTTTGATATATGCAGGCAAGTAATCTGTTTAATCATTTGCAAGCCCTGTAGAAAATTTAAAGTAGAAGGTACTGACTGGCCGCAGAGGTATAAATTAGTGATGCTGTTACAAAAGCAATGCTTTGAAACATTACCTCAAAGCAGGGAGAATAATATTTGCATGGAGCTTTGTGAAACAGACTTTGATAGCAGTGTTAATGCTGTAACCTTTTACATTGTAAACTAAAGTGTTGATTTTTTTTTTCTGGATGACTAGAGACTTTTTGGTAGAATTTTAATAGAGATTTAGTTCACACTTGATTCATATGTTTTGAAAGTTTTGATAAATCATCACTTTCTTTTGGTTAGAACCATGAAAGCAATGTTGATCTCTGTTTTATGTAAAGGAAGCGCTGAAAGTCTTAAGTGATAGAGATTTATGGACAAAGTCAGTCATTTTAGGTTGTGCTCTTTATGGATTTATGTTATGTGTGGAGACTGAGACAAATTACGATATGGATCCTTAAAGTCTAAAGCTTTTGGACGTGCAGGATTTGGGGATTAAAAAGAAGAAAGTTAGGTAGATATCCTCTGCTTTCTTTGACAAGATAAAGCTAGCTCAGTATGCAAGTGTTAGTAAAGTTATATTTGAAAAAAATCATGAGTCCAGTGTGATGCTTCTGGAAGATTGCATCAGTGAAAGAATTTTGTTTCATGGTTCTGAGGAATAGAAGTGGGAAACAGGAGTAGACTTTACTCATTCTTCCCTCTTGAGAATTAGAAGATAAAAATGTTATTTTGTAATTAAAATGTATTTTGTAATAAAATAACTCCTCAAAGCATACTGTTGTATTGCACTGTACTGTTTTAAGAATCAAGCAAAGAAGAATTGGGATTTTTTTTTCCCTTAAATTTTATTTATTTAGCATCTCATAAGAAGAGGATGCATAATAAATAAAAGTTGAGATTCTTGAGCTGTGAAAGTAAACTTCATGATAATACAATATTTAAGTTATTTATGTTGTCATTATTGTGTATTTTGAAGCTTTTAGATACACTTCTGAAGATTAGAAACCAAAACATTTTGGTGTACTTGGAGGTTGGTAAAGTTGGTTGATTTTTTTGTTTTTTAATTGGGCCTGGTTTTTTGGTGGGGTTTTTTTGTGGTTTGTTTTTTTGGGGGTTTTTTTTGGTTGTTTTTTTTTTTTTCTTGTAGAGANGTGTACTTGGAGGTTGGTAAAGTTGGTTGATTTTTTTGTTTTTTAATTTGGCCTGTTTTTTTGGTGGGGTTTTTCTGTGGTTTGTTTTTTTTGGGGTTTTTTTGGTTAGTTTTTTTTTTTTCCTGTAGAGACTGAAGTAAATGCATAGCTCCAAGATGAGGTTTCAAGTGTCAGGAATGCAACTATCTTCTATTTTTACACTTGACCTCATTTCTATTTTCTTTTGCTAAAAGCAACAGGGTTATGTTTTTCTGTTGCTGCTAGAAGTGAGATATTTAAATAACTTGAAATGTTTATGCGCAGTAAGTTTTTGAACTTTAGTACTGGCTGGAACAGTGAAAATTTTGTCCTGGGCCCACATTTTGCCTAGTCAAAGTTATGTGAAGTGTGACTTGATCTGCTTAAGAACTATAACTTTTGTGGTAAAAAGTTAGGAAATACGTTTCAGTTCTTGTACAAAACCTGCTTTGTACTTCATTATGAAAGAGGATTCACCCTCCCCGTCCCCTAGTTGTTACTGGTTACTCTCTGAAGGTTACTCCAAGTAAAGGAGCATCATTTTTATGTTCCAGTCACCCAAACTATATTATTAACCATCTTCTTTCATGAAGAGAAACAAGTTTTATTTTAAAAATGCTGAATATTTCACTTGTTCTTTATATATTAAGGTATCTTAGATGGGAAGTGATCACAATTTTCAAATTTGCAGAAATGTTTGTGTCACTTCTATGCCTTTTGCCTTTTCAGGCTAAACAGAATTAGATCTACCAGAACCAGTTCTTTTTACACATCACTCTGCAGCTCTTCTGATTCTTAACATTTATCTGTTATGGCTTATATGAACCTGGCTGAAATGAATGCTCTCTGTTAAATATCCTTCTACAAAGCTGTGTATTGTGGCAATGAGTTTTGCAGCCTGGTCACTCTGTAGCTCACGAATTTGTGAAATATGTGCACAGACAGCAGTTTCTCATATGCAAAACAGGTGCATGAGCCAGGCTCAGTGAGTATCAGACATCTGTATGTATGAAACAACATTGGTTCGTATCTCTTTTGAAGTCCTGATATTTTAGGCAGTGAACAAACTGCTATTGCCTGCTACCTCCCATTCTGTGGGTCTGTTAGGCCCTCGAGAGAAGCTTTTCATTTTTCCCCTTTCTCCCAACCAGTCAGTGATAAAGTTCATTGGCTAGTTTATACTGGACAAACTAAAAATAGTTGTGGCCTGGGAATAGACAGAGCTGTAGGCACACCTCTCAGGAGCTGAGACCTTTACAAAATATCCTAGAAGAGGACTGCCAGGTTCTGTCATGGGCACTGGTATCAGGGGAAGGATAGGTGATCTTCTGCATGTTAGACATTGGGTTAAACTGATATCCTTTGCTTAGATCTTTAATGGAACTTTGAAAGGTCATTTAGTCATCTTAGGCTTCCCAGAGATGAGAGCATTTTGTGCATTCTCTTAAAACTAAGCAACAGGAAATGTTTTGGACTGCTGTGGGTAGAGAAGCAATATTAATTACTTTGAAGTCTAAATTGATGGTACACTACATGGTACTCAGAATCAGGGCAGAGCTAATGTTCATTCAGCCATAAAGGTACACATACAACCTGTTGAGAGGTAATCACCAGTTCGCCTATAGCAATTAACGAGTCTGTGTTTGAAGAAGAAACTTCTTCTGACACCTCAGAGGCTCAGCTTTGCAAAAATTTTTTGGTTGCCCAGATTTTAAGCAATAAGGATAGCTAAGTCAGGATGTGGGCTTAAGCTGCACATAAAAATTTTAGTCCAGGAAGTATGTAGGATTGTTTGCTTTGCTTTGTAATAAAAGGTAATGAATTTTCAAGCCTTTATCAGTGTACCTGAGAACAGGTCTGGCATACAGAACTATGTATAGAAAAATGTTCCTTTCAGCATTTAGCCCTTGGTATGGTTTGAAAAGGGTAAGTAGAATTTCAGGTGAGAAGAATAAATTAAGTACAAAAGACAGTGTAGACCAAGAAAGGAATGTCTCCTAGTTCAAAGAAGAGAGAAAAACAAATAAACACAAAAAACCCTAAGAATTTTTATGTTGTTTTATTATTTATTTTACTCAAGTTCCTGTGAACTGTCTCAATATTAAAAAAGAAAAAAGTTCTGTAGCTACTCAGCAAGTTAGTTCAAAATTTTGCCCTTGTGTAGCTACCAAGGTTAAATTCATTTGGTCATGTGCATATATGCTTGTCACTGCTCATACGTTTGTGGAGTTCCGTAAGTCTCAGTACCTCTTTTGAGAGAAATGCAGTACTGTGTCTGCTGTTCAGCATGTTCAGGTGGAGAGAGGTGGAGGAAGTGAGAGCAGGCATATACCTGGAATCTTGTATAAACAGCTGTTGAAAGCTCAAACAGGAAGATCAGGGCTTAAGCTTACATCAGACTTGACAAACATTTTCTGCCCAAGTAGGTCAATGCAATTCAGGTTAAGTCAGTGGTTGTGGATGTTTACATTCATTTGACATAATGCTAATCCTGGGGTCTATTTTTTGTTCCATTGCTATATTGCAAAGAACTTTGAAGTATGCTCTGTGGAGTGCACTGCACTGGAGCTGACTGTACTTGGTTTTGTACTTGTGTCTGTTTAACTTGAAGAGCTTCTTGAAGTGACCCACTGAACAGCAGTTTGGGAGTGAATGTTTTTGAGTAAGATTAGTTTTGAGTATAGACTTCAAAAAAGTGTTCTCAATGGAGTTTTTCTTAATTCACCAAGTGGCATCATATATCCTAAAAACAACAGGTCTTCTTCTTTCATAGCTGCTTGGAGTGACAAAACAAATAGCTGAGGAAGAGAAGGTAGTTCTAGTAGTGGGGTTTCCAAAGCACTTACACTTTCTACAGCCTTTAGTATCAGTTTAGCAACAAAGTATAGGTGTAAAAATTTTTAAGAAAGTGTTTATGAAGACTTCATTCCAAAATACCTCTTCTACCAAAATACATTGTATACTTAATTTTGTAGTCACCTATTACAGTTACTGTCAGCACATACTTCATATTTTGGTTTCTCCAGCCTTTGCTAGGTGAAAGTAATATTATTCTTTTCCTTTCAGATCCTAATCAATCATACTGTTTGTTTGAAAGTTCCTGCTGAAATCTTAAGCTCAGCTCTGTAGTTTGAGGTTGAATTTCCTTGTGTGAGTCACTATTATAATACTTGGGAGAAAAAGGGAAGTTAAACTGAAAATGAAGTTCTGTGGTTGTAGGAGTCATTGGATGGGATGACGACAGGCAAAACATGATCTTGAGTTCCTAACAGCTGCAGGGGTGTCATGGATTGAGTGTGGACAGAAAGGAGTAGGTCCTGATACTTGATTGGTAGCCTGGGGAAGTTTAAATCTCCACTGATTAGAGTTATCTTGCTGATGTTTGCCATGAGTAAACTGAAACTGTTAAATTGGCTGAAGTGTTTTAGGCCTATGTGTGCATTCATGGTTCATTCCCTTCTATTGTGAGTCACAGCACATTCCTTTTTGGGGAAACTGAACCATGGAATCCTAATATTAATGTGCAGCTCAGTGACTTGTTATTGTTTTCTCCCTCTCAAAGGGAAGAGGGAGAATTCACCAGGCAAGGTTGTATTCTATGTATCAGTTTAAAGTAATGTATCACACTCCTGATTCTGTGTCATGTTTCTCCAAGCTGATGTGTTAGTGAAAATAGTTGTGAGGAGACTGCAAATATGGCTGATTCCATGTATTATTGTATTTTCTATTTTCCATTCTTTAAAACAAAGTAAGGATCAAGTTAGTTGGCTCAAGTAGCTTGTATTTCTTAGTAGTTACTGTATGGAGTCAGATTGTGTCAGTATTACAAGATACTAAATTTTAAGATACTTGACATAGTATGCATGTAGCAATGTCATTGAGGTTTTGTCTGGCAAATTAATACTGCCAGCACAGTATTTAAACTGCATTTAAGAGAGTGTGCAAGTCCTTGGTGGCCCAGGAAATTAACTTGAAGTGCAAATACATTTGTAGAAATTCTGAAACGTGCAAAACTTGTGTCACTGTAAAAGCTGGCAAAAATACTTGGTTAACCTTGTACCTCATTAGTAACTTCTCAGCTAAGAGTTTTGCATGTCTTATAGAATAGTGAAGAATTAAAATGTACTCAAATTTTCATCACTTCTTAGCCACATAACCAAAAAATACATGTTCAATTAATGTGGCAATAGTAAAAAAAAAAAAAAAAAAAAAAAGAAAAAACCNACAACCCAGAAATGATTTAAGGTATTTCACTGAAATTGGTTACAAGTTAGGTGAGAAGCAGGTCACAGGTGGTGTTATATAGTTGTGTGGATTGTTATGGAGATTGTAAAAGTTGTAAAGTGTGTTTCCATTTCATTTTTATTGTGAATATAAGAAACTTCAAGATAGGGTTCCAGCTTCTGAAAATAAATTCATGAGTAGTGCTAAATGAGAAATGAAGATTGTTTTAATTGCAGTTGGTTTTACTAAGTGAATTAACTTTTTTATCAAGACTATATTGGAAGTTTAATTCCTACACTATAATTTCTGTTGCCTTCTGTATTCCTGAGATTCCTAAGCCTAAAAGTAAAAGCTACATTTTGTTAACTTGACAAACCTTCATCTTTCTTGTGAAGTTGCTATACCTCTTGGTGTAATAGGCATCAGAATGCTGTTTGTGCTCTTTGTGAGCTGCATGAGTTTCAGTTTTGATATCAGGGAGCTTCACAGGGTGTTGTTGGTGAGCATTTAGCTATGTAGAAAGTTTTATCATAATATGCTCTGCTGTTTTTATCTTGGTCCTGGGTCAACTGTCACAAGGAAAATTTGACTAACTTGCCCTTTTTCTCCAGCTGTGCTAAAAAGGCTTCTGAGATGTTTTCTTTTGTGTGCTTAAAATATCTAACACCTCTGCTAGTAGTAGTAATTTTTACTTCATAAGTAAAAGTTTACGAACATAATAGCATTGGAGGAAAGTGAACTATCAAAAAACATTTCTCTGCAGTGCAAAAGGCCACTTGTCATGAAAAGATCTATTTCTTTCACTTCCTAGGGCATTTTTTGTTTTTGAACAAAAATACTTTCCATTTGAGCGTCATTTTTGCCTACCTGTAGCTGTAGAGTGCAGAGTAGAGCACTAATGAAAGCAAACCAAAACAAGATACCTAAAAAGCAAAGACCATCACTGTCATCTACCTAATGTTACCTTCTCAGACAGGGGCAGTGTATCCAGAATGAAATGTAGCCTTCAATTGCACTGCCAAATAGCCAGTTTTTTTACTGTGTCTCATTCTTGAGAGGAGACTCCATTTCTCCTCTCCCCTACTTACCTCAGTGTCACGGTGTCGACCACGCCTTTTCTGTTCTTGCCTTTGAGATTTTGTGTGATAACCATTGTTGAAGCTGAGACACTTGGTGAGTGTCATGAGTAGAAAATCTTGTGATATTGCAATAACTTCAGCCATCATATAATGCCAAGAATAGACCTAAAATAATTCTGTTTCAGTGTTGTGAGTGCTGAAAATAAGAAATAATGTTATTTACAGAAAATAAATGTTATGTGAAAGGAGTGAAGACCCTTGTTAATGGAAATGCTAAAGCTTTATGTTTTCCCATCCGCGGGCTCTGCGCGTTTTCTGTCGCACTGCTGATGGCTAGCCGAGTTCTCCATCTGCTGGTGCGAGGTGGTGGATGCACCCCGCAGAAAGAGCTGAAAGTAGCATTCCCATTTCCAAATGTAGCAGCTGAATTCAGTCTTCAGGAAACAGTACTAACCTTTGTGGTTTTAGTTAAATTTATTTCCAAGCATATCTCAAGATAAAAATGAACTTTTTAGTATGAAGGAAGGCAGAAACTATGGCTTTAGTCACTGTAGATTATTTAACGTAAGTATCATCATTTGATTCATTGAACCTTCAGGTGTGGTGCAAGTTCAGACAAATAGGGCTGGAATATTTTTATAAACAATATACTTTTAAAAAAGTCTCAGGTTTCATATTTTCTGTCTAAGTTGTCCTGTAGTTTTTCACAAGTAAAAAGATGTATTCTTGTGCAGTTGGACACACACTAAGGTGTTCAGAAGTCTGTTTTTTCTACTTTAATCAAAGGTTTTGTTGCTGGATAATTGCATGTGGTGACTTTTTACCTCTTTCCATTCCTGAATGTCAGTGAGAATTGGTTTTGCTTCAGAGGGAAGCACACAGCTGAATAGTGAGCAGTCCTAATTTCACCTGTGATTTACCAGAACTTTAAGAGCCTGAACATTCCACCCTCATCCCCAGTTTATGTACTGGTCATGACACTCTGTGGTATGGAATATCCCTTTGGCCAGTTCAGGTCAACTGTCCTGGCCATGCTCCCTCCTGGCTTTTTGTGTGCCTCCTCATTGCAGAGTGTAGGAAGTGGAAAAGTCCTTGGCTTAGGGTAAACGCTACTGAGCAACAACTAAAACTTCAGTGTTTTATGAACTTTATTCTGATACTCACTGTCTGTTCACCAAGAAGTGGTGCATTAAACTTCCTGGTTTTCTGTCTCCTAGTCTTCTGTTGCTATTTTGCTGGTAATTGATGTAACGTTAGAAATGTTAATGTCTGGATTTTGATTTTCGTATTTCATAATGAAATAACTGCAGATAAAATACAGATCTGAAAGAATTATTTTGAAGTTAGTATGACTTATTGCATGTTCTGTGTTAATTACAGATATTTTTTAGGCTTTCATGTTTTGATTCCAGAAGAGAGCAGTGTGCCATTGTATGTATCTGCACTAGTTTCAGCTCAAAAGTGAACATCTGAAAAGCATCTCCTGGACATCATCCATTACTGGGCTTTTTTTCCCCCATGGGATGATCTTAGAGCATGGAAACCAATTTTCTTTCAAAATTGGCTAAGTTGGTACACGCTCCAGCTGCTGTTGGACACTTAGTTCTCAGGATGGGACTAGAGCTGACCCAAGGGCAGTTGCTGTCCCATCCATCCCTCCTCAAATATATGCCATGGGTGATGGATGGGTTCTTAGCACTGCAGTGTTTGCAATGTCTAGCAAGTCACACAGCAGAAGGGTTTGCATAATGTAGACAGCTCATGTTGACGTATTAAGCTGATGTTTCTCAGCTCCGAGTTAAAATCTGTGGGGCAGAATTTTCATGTAGAATACTAAATGTCCTGACTTTTAGTTTTGCTTCATGAAGTTACCTAGTGCTAACAATACTTCATCACTTGCTAATACTTGTTAATTTCTTTGTCTTTTGAAACTCAAGTTATGTGAATATATCTGTTTTGCAGGGTTCACTTGTGATGTCCTTCTGAAAAACAGCTGAGACTCCGTTACATACATATACTTTTGGGAAAACTCTCCTCCTAATGTATTTTGCAAACTAATTGAATTACCAGAGAAGTTCATCATGGGAGGAGCTGTGAGTGCTGGAGAAGATAACGATGACTTAATCGATAACTTGAAGGAAGCTCAGTACATTCGCACCGAGAGTGTGGAGCAAGCCTTCAGAGCAATTGATCGTGGTGATTATTATCTGGAAGGATACAGGGACAATGCTTACAAAGACTTGGCCTGGAAGCATGGAAATATTCACTTGTCAGCACCTTGCATTTATTCTGAAGTCATGGAAGCACTGAAACTTCAGCCTGGATTGTCTTTTCTAAATCTGGGTAGTGGAACCGGATACTTGAGTACAATGGTGGGATTAATATTAGGTAATTATTAATATTAGGTAACCTGAATGTTCTTATTCAAATATAGTGGGTTTGCATATTTTAGAAGAGAATGGCAAGCCCTGTAAAACCTTTTTTACTTTTACCTCTTTAACAATGACAGTACCATACGTAAGGTTGGATTTTGGCATGTGTTGTTAAAATATTGTTTGTTATCTACAAGCAGTTCACTGGTGCTGTAGTTTGGTGGCATTTCATGGGTGTTTTGAAAGAGGAAATTCTTCCTGTATTCTGTAGTCTAAAATTCTCATTTGAAAAGAAACAATCCTTATTTTTAAGAGGGAAACGTAGAGTGGAACAATTTTTGAAGACTAAAATTTTCATCTGCATTTTCAATCTTTCCCTTCACTGTAGGTTACTGTTTTGATCTTCAGTTTATGGAAAGGAAAACATAAATTGTAAAGGCTGACTTCTCTTGAAGAAACTTAGCTTACCTGAAAAATAAATCTGTATCAAATCTGTATCAAAAATAAATCAGTATGCAAACAGTTATTTTAAAATACATTTAATCAGTCTTTTAGTGAAAAAATGTTGAGATGTAGACTGATGAGACTTTTCAATCAGGTCTGTAGGTTTTCAAAAGAATTTCAGCACACTAGCACTGTGTTTTTCCTTGTTTTCAAATATATTTTCTATTGAAAAAAGATGGAACTAAGTATTGTTGCCTAAATTAAATTTAAAACCTGGGGAGAAAAAATCATTAAATCTCCTCATGCCCAACATTTAGATTACAGAGCACATGCACCAATAACTGATTTTTTTACAAATTATTTTATTACATAAAACAGCTGTAGCTATTTTAATGTGTGTTTTTCGTAGGTACAGTTTTCTTTGACCATATTACATGCAGTTTTTCTTTGGTTGCAAAAATCTTGCTGACAGGTAACTTACAGATTTTGCTTACATTTATTTATATTCAAAACTAAGGTGTCTAGAGTCAGTTTGTTCATTTTCAATTAATTTAGTTACTTTCTGTCATCAGTTCTTACTTACTGGTAGGAAGAAATTATGACTAATAGTGCATAACAAACATCATTTGTTGGTATCTGCAGTATCTTTTGTTCTAGTCAATACTAATAAAAGAGATTCCACTGTTTTGTGGAATTATGGTCATTTACAGGTAAAAATAAGGTAAAGCTATCTACTCTCAGAGTGTTGTTTTTCTGTGTTTGAGAGTGTTTCTAATTGAGAGTAGATATTTAAATTAGTTTGTAATATTTTAAGTTAAGTATTAAAACAATTAGTAACTATTGCAGCATTTTTTTCTCTAAAATGTTTCTTCAGGGTAGTGACTAATGGTACTTGTTTAGTTCTGTATTGGGGAAAGCTTTGCTACTTCATTATTCTTTCCTTATTTCTATGTTAAAAAATGTGTTTATTGCACTCGATTCTGTATATTGCATTTGTATCTCTGTACTTAACCAATTTCAAGTGGCTGTTGAATACTCCTGGGTTTGACCTCTCCACATCAAGCAGAATTCCCATCCTTCAGAATAGTATATGCAGCCTTGAGGGAATTAAACAGGAAAAAACTTGTCTTGTACAAGAGGGTGAGGTTGGCTGACGGCCCTTGAGGAGCACAGTTATCCTGCAGATGTTCCCAAAAAAGCAGCTCAGGTGCTGATAGTCCCTAGCAGGGCTGGAGCAGCCTGAAGCAGCAGCTGCCCAGCTACATACAGAGGTTGACTTTCCATGTTTTTGGAGTGCTGTACCCTGTCACCAAAGTCAGTGTTGTAATGTGTTGAATTAGTGTTGTAATGTGTTGAATTCTAGACTGAGGTGTAGAAGGTATAAATGCAGTTTATGTGCCTTCATTTTCTTGCTACATTCCTTCTGATAAAATTAGATACATATAATAATTCTACTTTAGTGTTTGTTTTAAACCAGGGAACAGTTGCTTTAACAAAGAAAAATAACCAGATGTAATTTTCTGACAAATAAACCATATTAATTTTTTAAAGCTCACTTTTGTTTTTCAAACCAATTTCAGCGGACACTGCAGTGAGGGGCAGAACCATGTGGGTTTTGACAGCAGTTGGGTATCTTTCAGTTTGACATTGTAGTGAGTAATGTATCTGCCACATTAGCAGTGTCAAAATGACTAGGTTAAATTATCTATTAATCTGAAACTGGTGATCACTTCCAAATATAACAACATACTAAAAAGACTGCACACCAATCCACAGAAATTAAATTAACTGTTGCTCATACTGTTAACATGTAAACGAAGTTCAGTCTAGGTGATGGAATTGCTATCTCATGCTGAAAGAGGCCAGTTGATTTCAGAGAGTAGTGGAGCAGTTGGTTTCACCTTTTTAGAATAGCTGACTGTGCTTGCATGTCCAGCAGTGACGTTCCCAGTGAAAGAAGAGAGCACATTTCTCATCTTTCCATTTAAATTACGGATACTGTGGTGTATGATCATGTGGTAGTGTTCTGCATTCATAGTTTTAATTTCAGATTGTTGGAGCAGCTGACACTTGCAGGATGTTTTAGTTGTTTTCAAAGTTAGATACTTGAAGGAACATACATGTGAATTTTTGGACAGATGATGTTTATGCATTTTTAATCTACTTGAAATTATGAGGTTAAAGGAATTGTGATTAATTTTTAGGTAAAGAAAACATACCTTGAATGCTGCCGTAGAGCTGTTAGAAACGTCACATCACAGCCTATTATGGTAAAAGAGAATATTAAACAGCTGGGAAGGGATTGCCTAAGCCAATGCTTTTCTTAAAGTGACCAATAATAAAATAAATTTGCAGTAAAAATGGAGGTCAGCAGGAGGTAAATGTTTTCACAAGTTCTAAGAACATCCCTTGGATGATAGCTACCTCTTGCCTGCAGTCAGTGAGATCATACAAACACTGCCGGTGGTAACCTAGTGGATTGCTTTTATTTCACCTAACAGAAAATGTTCTAAACTATGTTAAGAGTTGCAGTTATTGATCAGGTTAATGGTATACAGCTATGTGCTATATTTTTGTTGCTGTAACCCAAAACATCTCTTATTAACCCTAGGTCTGTTTTGTTAATCTGTGTCCTAGAAAAGACAAGTTGAATTCTGCTTCACTGGAGTAACATCATGGAGCTAAATATTTAGGAAAGGTTTAGAATGCAGTAGAGGATATAAACATAAGTTTTGTCCAGTCTTATTGATGTTTACTTTCTCTCTTCCCCTTCCCTCTCCCTTTTCCAATTCTGTGCTCCAGTGACTAAAGACCCTGGGCTATGAGTGCATGTTAAATTTAGAATCCTTACAGCAAATGTGACTGTCTGATTCACATTCCTTCCTGATGTGGATAATCCTCATAATACTGTCTCATGATTTCTTCTTGTTCCTAAAATATAGCATTAACTTTTGGCACACAGTTTAACTTGAAATTATCCTTGAATTTGATCTCAGGAAGGCAATGCAGTTGAGATGGGATCGTGATGAGTGAACATAATGTGTGGGCAATTTCACTGTTCTAGGTGAAAAAATAATTATTATTTATAACTATATCAGGAAAAAATTTTGATTTTGCAACCTGCAACATAGAAGAACATATGTGGCTAAAGGATATAATCTCCAATCTCTAAATTGTCAAAAGATGAAATGTTTTGAAGAAAGCTTCAAAATCTAAATATCAAAATACAGACTAAATTATAATTTTTATTTGTTGTTTTTCAGGTAAGTAATGTTTCTAAAAAGAATTTCCTCAGACTGAGTTCAGTGTACTCAACTTATTTTCTGCATACTTACAAAGAAAATTCATTCTCTAACTGTTTTGTTGTAGTTCTGTCCCTGTTCTTTTATTGAGCCTTTAGCCTTTTACCTTCCTCTTTAAGCACTGGTAATGCAGATGCAAAAAATAACTTTGTCGAGCAGTGTTTGGAGTTTTCTGTTTTATGTGTTTTTAGTGTTTTTATACTATAGTGGTGTTCCATGCAGTTTTACTCTGCTTGGAGAAGAAACATCACAGAAATACACCATGCTATTTTTATTTGCAGGACCTTTTGGAATAAATCATGGAATAGAGCTTCATTCAGATGTGGTAGAATACGCCAAGGAAAAGTTGGAAAGCTTCATAAAATACAGTGATAGCTTTGATAAGTAAGTATCTAATTTGTCTAGCTTGCTTTGCAATAACATTTTTGGGTTTAAACTCAGTGTGTCATTGCTTATGAGCTTAGGGAGGGGAGAAGAATGGCATCACACAACCAAACCCCAAAATTTCCAGTTTGTGGCTCTACTTCATGAGGTAAGTTGAGGCTTAAGAAAGCGCTCTCTGGAAGTATGGGAGTATTTCTGCTGTGCAGTGCTTAGCAGAGTGGATTTCCCTGCATTTTGGCGATGTGTGTACGTACACAGGCACGTGTGTGTATGTGCACGTACATGCATATGTGCATTTAGGAGAGTGACATGATATGTGGGTGTTCTTTGCATGTATAGAGCAATTTTTATCCATTAAGTCAGTTTTTATTATGGAATTTTACATCATATCTCTGTACAGTTTAACCTTTTTTCTAATCTACCCCTGTTGATCTGGACATGAGTAATTTTTTCTGATTGCCTTCATGTTTACTTCCTGAAGACATGGACTTAAAAAGTAGTAGCACTACTCATCTTTACTTCTGGGTATAACTCTGGGTTCCAGGGCTGTGAACCTGATTGCTTCTACCCACTCAACAGTTGTTTATTAAGTTGGCCTGTAAGGGTATTGGGCGTCTCTGCCTCTGTGGAAGCGAAGGCAAGGTTCTGGCTAGGGCTGTTCTTCATAGAGACTTCTTTCCTTACTGGCAATAAATTCTCCAACAGCGATTATAAGGTGACTTCTGGAAATGCAGATAAGAAAATTCTTGCTGTCATTTTATCTGTGTAACATGTTTTATAACTACCACGTTCTTGATTATGTTGACTGGAGCTCAATCCACTTTTTTCCATGCCCCAAACTTTAGGAGCTCATGTCTGACCACAAGCCTTTCTCTTCAAGCTCCTAAGTAACAGAAGGGTATCATCCTAGTGTCTGTGTCTGAAGTCAATTTTGTAATTCTGATACTGGCTAGATCGTTACTACTGTGTTAGCCCAGTAAAATAAATAAAATCATGTAGGAGAGTATGCATATCTTTCATTACTATTGTCTTAATTTTAATACAAGCATTTATGTTGGCTGAGGTTAATCTATAACACAAGCTAGAACAAATAAAAATTGATTCAGTGAGCAGCTTTATGATGCAATTTATGTGTCTTAAAAAAAAGTGTGTGAAATATGGTCACTTGTGATCACCACTAATACTGCATTAATGGCTCTGTTAAGTTAGATGTACCTGCTAGCTAGTGAATTCCTGCACATACCTGTGCTTGTGCATTACTGTAGGTGTCTGTACAAGACATACAAAAGCTGGCTTCGACTGGAAGGTCTTTCCAATCAGGTGATAGGTTCATGTATAGAAGTGAAAGGAGATTGGGGTAGCAATGAAGTTTGGTCATTATTGAAACAAAATTTGGTTATAATAGTTTAGTAAATGAATAGCAGAACACTGGGGGGTTGGTTACACTTTAAAACATGAAAGAACTTCAGACAAACAAAACTTGTTAAGCATGATGTAAGCAAATTGTCAGTGTTTTATATGTTCCAAGGAAATACAACTCTCCTCACCAACATAACAAAAATTATACTTTTGTCGAAATGCTTTTTGATAAAAATCTGCCTGTAATAGCTGCAGTGCAGCTGTTATGATAATGGTTGCCTGGTTGGATTTTGTGGTTCGGGGGGAATTTCCAAGTTGTCTGCATAGCTGATTCTGGCTGACTGCTTTCTTTGTAAATATTCTGTATTTTAATGTAGTTGATGAAGATAATGTGTGGGTTTTTTCTGTGGCAGGGTTCTTTTATATTTGTTTTTACTGTATTTAAATCATATCTTGAATTTTAAGCTGACTCTCAAAGTAATGTTCTCTGACTCAGTAAGTCTGGTTTTGCTTCTTGTTTCAGTAACTTCTTCCTGCATCTTCATTTATATGTGAAAAGATTTTTACCCAAAGTTACAGGACTGCAGCATCTGATTTTAACTACTACTTTGGTCAGCTTAGCATTTGGCTGAAAGACCACCCAGGGAAGAGGTGTGCGGTATCTGTCTGCTGCTGAGCACTGGTGTATTCCAAGCAGGAGTCTTCACTGTTTGAAAATAGATTGTATGTCAGACTGGTATGAATGAAGTTAATTGTCTCAGTGAATGTGTGTGTGAAAAATAACTCTCACTTGACCAGCAGCCTCTAACAAGGTACCCAGCGGATATAAGGAGCACAGAGACCAAGATACGTGTTCCCGGCAATAATGGAGTTATGCAAATGGAAGATTCAGTAAAGCTTTGCTTTGCCACTTCCCTGCATTCTTACTTTAGTGTATTAAGTTCTGCAGTCTGATCTGAATGTTCTAAGTGTTCTGCTTTTGAAGCAAAAACCGTAACTTGAAAATTGTGGGTAGGTACTTGGAGAGCTTCAGCATGGATCATAAATAAACACTTTGTAACTTCATTCCTTTGCTTGGAGTAATAGGCCATTGGTTTTGCATCTGACTTTTGTGTGGAGCTTGGTCATGATGGTTTAGGTGGGTTCTTGCCTAATAAAACAAGATGGAATATTGCTTTGATGCCCTTTGTATGGGGGAATGTTGTTATGTGATACAGTTTAACTTGCATTTTTGAGTCCTGATTATAATGTTGTTGAAGTACAATTGAAAGTTTACTTTTCTATGATTCAGGTAAGGTGCTTCACCAGAGACCTGACAGTATATAAAATTAGCATGTCCAGAAGGATTTGAGACTCTCTCTCAGCCTAAAGAGAGGCTTCTCTATCTCTGATAGCTGGTCTTATCTCAGTTTTGGCCTCTGGAACTGTTCATTAGAAGAAGATCTCTCAGATACCTGTTTCAAATAATTTCAGTAATTACTTGTATCTGTATCCATATCCCACCAATCTATAAAAACAGTTTTCCTCTAAATGGAGGTGGAGTTGTGCATTGTGGAAGATAAAATGCCGTCTTGATTTACTTGATATATGTTTGCCAGTAAAAGCAAAGGAGAAGTTATTTCTTGAAAACATCTGAAAGTGTCATGATTGTTGAGGTACAAAGATTTTAGGTGTAGACTTAATTCTTTGGGTCTGCAATACATGCAAGGCTCTCTTTCATTCTTGAAACCTTCAGAGAATGCATGCCAATTAAGGGGAAAAGAATCATTCCTTAAGAAGGCTCTATCTAAAATTCATATGTTCAAGTACCAGGCCCCGCTTCACCTGTTTATTGAAGGGGAATGTGTTGTCTTTTCTGCTCCCATTCAACTTCTAGACCTAGAATTTCCAGCTCGGAGAGAGAGCCACAGGGCAAGGCTAGGTTGCCCATCTTCTAGCACCCTATCAAAACCCAAACCTGGGTAAGCTGGTGAAGTCCCTGCTGTGAAAGAAAATCACCAACCCTTCTCAGGATCAAAAGAATCCACTTCAATGGTAAGTGACAAGAACCCTAGTACTAATTCTGGGATAACTGTTATGGGTGAAACTTCTTCCTGAAGTCGTGTAGTAGATTGTGTTGGCATTGTAGAACAGTAAAGAACATCTTCCAGCAGAGTGTTTTTCTTCATTGAAATGTAAGGCTGCTGGTAGACTATAAGGCTCACTTTTTAGCTTAAATTAGATTTGAAAGGCGAGTCCCTAGTGTACACACAAAGAAAAATAGAGCTCCTCTCTTGTCAGCTGGCTAGTGATTGCAGTAAAAATCTAAACAGGAAAAGCAAGCTGTCTCCAAAACTTACTGATGGCTTTTTCAGTTTAAATATTACTGATAACTTAATTTCAGATAGTGTAAATAATGCTTACTTAGTGGTAAGTGAATTCTTGTTGAGATTTAATCTAATCAGAGCAACCCAGACAGTGGGATTCTTTGATGCCAGAGGTTATGTTAAACAAAAAGAGAAGGAAAACAGGGGTTTGAAGCATAATCATTTTTTTATTTAGAGGTATGAGGGAAATACTACTTCTCATTCTTTGCCTTGTAAACCAGAAGACTCCAAAGAGAATTGAATCAACTCTTACCTGAGGAGGAACTAAACCTGCATTTTCCAAGTATTTGATAGTAACAAAAAGAGATATTCTTGCCCTTAGAACAACAAGTAGAATACCTTTTAAAAATAAATCCCGTGATGGACACTGCCTTTGGAAATCTCTTATGTCTACAAGTTTTGATAGCACTTAAAATTTTTCTTACATTAAAACAAGTGATGACAGTACTTGGTGTATGGCTCCCATAAAAGCTGGTGTTTCACAAAAATCCACAGTAGGAAATACAACTTTCAACCTATAAAATCATTTTCTGCTTCACTAAAAGTAGAAAGAAAATACTTCTCTAGTTTTTGGTAACAGACAAATCTTTCTTTTGACTTTTTCTGTAGGTATCATAGGACCTTGACTGTAAACTGAAATGACATACTTCTTCTTGTTTCCCTATGCCTGTTCATTTTTCTTAAAGATTCTCTGTGGAATTGCTAAAATGTATTTCTTCAGTATTACTTTTCCCTTTACTACCAAAGTTTAGGTATAATATAATGAAGTTATATTATTAAGGTTAAATTTTGTAAATCCATGTTGAAGGAAGAGTGTCATGAGTTGTAAGTATTTTTAAGAGCCAGTGTTAGTTTTTTTCTTCAGAAGTGATTGAATAATGTGCTTTGGTCCACTCAATGAAACCAATGAGAATATCAAAAATCATGAACAAGATTGCTAAGAATCAAGAGAGTTTTATTCAGAGGTGGAAAAATGACAAGTACAAGTGAGGTGGAGATACAGATTTCCCACCACCTCTATAGCGTTGCCTGAAAGCTGACAAAATGTCCAGGACTGTAGCAACAAAAGTATTGAATAGAAATTTTGTCAGCATCACTTTTGGCTATTACTGTAATGCTGATTAAATTACTGTTGTAGTTGGATGTAAGGGACTTTAAATGAAGGCTACAAATGAGAACTTTTCAAAGATGTAATGTTTTAATTTGTTTGTTTTCTAGTATTTCTAGAATACATGCAAAAGGTATCAACAGTACTAGTGGATGAAAGGTGTGTAACTTTTCAGCAAAGCATGCCAGAAATACATAAATATGCATTTATACAGGAACCAAAGACTAGTTCAGAGAGCTTGGAAAAATACTTAAATGAGATGGAATGAACAATGGAGAAAACTAGAGAAAACGTGGAAAGAGCTTGCCATCTTGCCCTTATATTGCCCTACTTCATAGGAAAAGAATTGAAAAGAATTAACACTCTCTGAAAATTGTTTACCTTTATATCTGACTAGTGTTAACTCTAAAGCACTTTTACAGTCAAGTGAAATGAGAGACATTAATGAGTCATAGAAATAAAAAATTACTTCATTAATATGTTGCATGTTCTTGTGACATGTTGTATGACATAAAGCTGTACGAATATTCACCTTCATCTGTTGTTTTCAAAGAAGAAAAGTTTTAAAACCTGAAAATTTTACTAAATTATTTGAAAACTTCTTCAAAGTTTCTTTCAGTGAATACATTAGTGTTTAAACACGAGGTTCTAGGAATGCTTGGAGTAAGAGTACTGATTTAGGAAATTCTTGTTTGACATATTGGAAGCTCTGAGATGGTATTCTTAGTGCAACTGCACAAAGAAGCCACACCTTTCTAGGTAAATGATGTGTAGCTTTTCAGTCTGTCTTTAAGTCAGCATGGGAACTCATTTTACCACTTTTTGGGTTTGTTTCTCTCCACCAAAAAATGTGTCAGAACTGGTGAGGGTTTTGTTTCCTTCTTTTCTGTCTTTTTCCACAATGCTGAGGAGTCCATTTTTGGAAAGTATGGCCAGCAGTATATTAGAGCTAGGAGAAAAGTACATTAGTATAGGACAGAAGTAAGTGTTACTTCCTCATCAGAGTAAGGAAAATTGTTTAACGTTTTATCACATATTTTCAGACTCTACACATTTTGCAGATTCATTTCACTATCTGGTTATTAATGGTTTAAGGGTAGTTTGATATAAAGCTAATTCCATGAGTTCTTATGATGGATTTACTATTCTGTTTTGAAATATTTATTAAGATATGTTATGTTTTAGGGTCTTTTTTCCCACAAAGACTTGTGTGAAATTTTCTTCTAATGTAGAGTCACTGTAGTTCACATGACAAATGTTAACAACTTGCCAACCTTTTCTTATACATTATTAAAGTTGAACAGTAGTCCTTTGTGCCCTGAATTTAAATAAATTTAAATAAATTTCTCATTGGAAGGGATGTGCTTAAAACAATTTGATGGTACTGAATGTGAATTCAGGCTTTTTAGAACTTGGAGTTTACCAACTAAAGGAAATGTGTGTGGATGGGAAAAAAGCATACTAAATTCATGCTGACCTGGATTTTCTTTCTTTAACGGCTGTGAACAGTAAGCTGAGAGATGTGAGTGTGGTTAGTAATTATGGGGATAGGCAGAAGTGTACTGTTAGATGATATTTTGATATGAATGTAGTAGTTAAAAGGTATAAAATGTAGCTAGAGTGGTGCTGGTTTTAAGAACTAAATAATGCTCTTAGCAAAAACCCTTTTAGGTGGTTCCCCAGTATTGCTTTTTTAATCTTATAACATGTTCTACTGTTTCCTTCAGATACAAATCTGTGGATGCTGACAGGTTTCTTTTGCCTTCAAATTACTTGATATTTTTCTCTAATTTTATTTACCTTGTTCTTTTTTTAAAAAATCAATTACGTTTACCACTTAAAATAACAAAAAAGGAGACAATCCATACCTCTTTGCACCTGGTTTCATCTTCACAAGACATCAGCGTAACGTCCTGCATACATGGAGGTTATATAGGTAGAAGAGCTTAGCCCAAGAAATGACCTGTACATACTCAGAGCTAGAAGCAATTAAAGGTAGGGTTCATGGAGTGGTATCAAATTACGGCCAACCAGTGAATCCCCTTGTAAAAAATCCCAGCGATTAGGGTAGTTTAGTGCTATACTCTCCTGCTTCTTTATTTGGTATTTTGCTATGACACATATGCTAGATTGGTGGATATGGATACAAGAGCAACAAACTTAACCTTAGGTCTTTGCTGTAAATATTTTAGATGGTTGTTTATTTTATTACAGTAGTAATACTTTGCTATGTTGCTATCTATAGGGAATCTAACCTAAAAACATGGGCAGTTACAGTCTATTGCTTGATAATTTTCTTAAGTTTCTGCAGCAAAGACAAAAACTCACTTTAAATTCTACAGGTTGTTTTTTTTCTTAATTTAGCTGGAAGAAAAGTACCTTGGCCATGCTGAGTACAAACTTGAAATGCCCATCCCATGCAAAAGTCTTAGATGCTTGAAACTGCTTGGTTATCCTGGATCATTGCTACATGTGATTTGTGTGTGCTTAAATTTATTCTGTGGCAAGTGTTTGTTTAAACAGATTTTCTGTTGCCATGTTATCTGTAATGGGAACTCTTAATTTCTGTGTTCTTGGCTGTTGGTTCTCTTGTAATCAAGATAGCAGATTCAACTGAAGAACCTGAAGTGAGTAAACTTTTCCAGATAGTTCGAGCACTTTCTTCCTTCTTTTTGTTATCTGATGTGTGAAATAGGATTTTTTTCATGTTGTCAATATGATGCTCTGTAAAGCCACTCTGGTCACATGATAGAGGTGAACAAACATTAAAGAACACTTGGCAATTCTTAGTTCCATTTCAACTTGGAAATAAAATATTTAAGTGAAATATTAGTTCTTCCTGATAGTTATATGTTTGTTGATACTGCGTGTTAAAGCAATAAACAGTTTTGTTTTCATCAATATTAGTAAAAGGTAGCTCCATGTAACACAGAATGAAGTGTAATATGTGGTCTGTTTTGATACCCCAGATGCAATAGGAATAAAAGAAAGTTTTTTGGATGTAGGGACAATTAGTACTAAAAGAATTGGGGTTTGATTGTTTTAAAATGAAACTTGACCTAATCTGGTTGATACTACTTTCCTACTGTGAGACTAACATGTTTGTGATGCAGCTGGTATTCTTAATATTGAATACTTCCTTGTATTTGTAGAATCTTTGTATTTAAATTTTAAATAATTTCCTGATCAGTTGATGGAATCTCATATACTTGAGTAAAACCAATCTAAACTTCACTTTTTTTTTGAAAATTACTTAGGAAAGTTAGCAGAAAGAATTTTTAGAATTATACTTCAATCTGTGTTTAAAGGTCATCTTGTATTACTGGATTGGATAAATGCAAGAAAATGGTACATACCTTTATCAGCTCTTTCTGATTCAGAGATGTGTGCATAATGGAAATCATCTTAAGATTCAGGGATCTGGGAAAGAGTCTTGTTGCATAACTAATAAGATCCATGTTTCATGGGAATGTGGAGGAGCAAGATTCACTGTTCTACAACTTAACTAGTCCACAAAAAGTCCATGGTGCTCTACTAAGGAGGAAAGCAGTATGCTTTTCTTGTATTTCAAGTATACCCGCTATGAGTCGCTGTTCATACCCTAACACATGAAGCAGTTATTTCTGAATAATTTCCTGGGAAGCCCAAATGAAGAGGGATTGGCTTTTAAACAGGCATGTTGCTGTTACCAGAGACAGTTTATCACCTTTTCTTCCCATTTCTTCTACCTACTTGTACCTTTCTGGATAACAGGGAGTTACATGTGGCAGTTCCTGAACTAGCAGCACACCAGCAGCTAGCATATTAATTCAGGCCAGCTGGGGGTGAGCGTTGCATGGCCAGGTGAGCGGATTAGACCTCGGTTTTCATCTGACATGGATTAAAGAGGTGTCTTCAGAAATTACATGTAACCTAGTCCATAAAGTGTTTAGTTTTGCTGTGGTGAATGAGGCTGTCAGGAAGGCCACCTGTTGACAGACTAGTCCATAAAGTGTTTAGTTTTGCTGTGGTGAATGAGGCTGTCAGGAAGGCCACCTGTTGACAGACTGGGTTGAACCTAGCTGAAAAACTGTGGAGGAAGAAGGTATTTTTTTGAAGTAAATAGGATAAAAAATGAACAGCTGTTTTGGTCACGAGCTTTGTGTCTTCACAAAACTCTGCTGGAGGGAGCACAATCCAGGCAATTTAAAGTACCTATAGACAGAGTTGGTCTCTAGTACGTTAACCCATCTTATTCTTACAAGTGTATTAAGAAGTTGCTTTTTTGTCTTTATTTGCACTTCATTCCCTTTTGCTTGCAAGCTGCAGAGCTAAATGATAAATTATCTTCAGCTTCTACGATATTAATAAAGACTGCAGTGGATTTTTGTCCACAGCTCCTGCATAGAGTATTTTGTGTCTGGGGAATGTTTCATGGGGTTTTGTTGTGTCTTGTATTCCTTGGACAGTTTGGTGTTTCTCCTTATTTTAAGAGGGTGTGACCAGTGTATTCATGAGTTTTTAGGGTAGATTCTAGTACAGGAAACAGGATTATCTGGTAATAAATTTGGTAGGTTTTAGAGGAGCATTCGGAGAAGATAAGTTTTGAAAACTGTGGGGCCAGGCAGGCAGGGAGGCCATCTTCATTTTTCTGAAACTAACCAGGGACTCTGTCAAGATTTAAAACTGTGTTTTGAAAAAGTACCATATTCATTCTCTCCCTGCCTCCTCCCCCTTCCTCCTTTACTTTTTTAGCCCACAAAAGTACTTTGCTCAAACTTTTAAATTAAATTAATGTGGTAATGCTTGCTTTAAACTGTAGGCAATCTGAAATGAAAACTATGGTGTGAACTGCCTGATTGACCTCTATGTGGAATGTAGAAAATGTAGGAAAAAATACGATAGCCCAAGTGCTTACAAAATGAGATGTACTTCTTCAGCAGATTGATCAGTGGCTTGGATTTCATTTTCTTTCCAGCATTTAGCCTTGTCTAATGTATTTCTAGATCTTTCTGTGTTAATCTGGAATTATTTCAACCACGGTTCAGTCTGGTCTAGCTTCACTTTCTCAGTTTTGTGCAACAAGGCAATTTATCCCTGCTCCAATTCCACCTCTGTTTTTTCTCTTCAATTGGCCAGTGTTATTTGTAGCTTTCTTTTTTTTTTCCCTCCCCACCTCTGGATTTGGAAGAGAAAACATGGACTGTTGATCACAAGAAGTGCATGAGAGAGAACCATGCAGTAGTTGTTAAAAGATTCTGGAGTCTATCTTGACTGGTCAAAGAAAGAAGCACTGAACTATTTTCAAGATCAAGCATCCCATCTTAGAGGGAAAAATATACTTCAAGCTAAAACTTCAATTTCCTGATTTGTTAATGTCAGCGCTCTAGATCAGAAAGTCAGCCAAGCCTTACAGGCTTCATCCCCAAGCAGTGAAAGCTGCCAACTTTACTGTAACTGAAAAAATATTGATTTGAATGTTGTCAGGTATTGTACGGGGATTTGCTAATGCTAGCCAAGCAAAAAGAAAAATTACTTTCCATTGACAGTCAGCCATAAAGTTAATAAAATGGCTACATGTATTTGAAGTTCTTAGAAAAATTCATTCCTTCTGGATGCTGTTTGAGATGCACTGGACTTTAATACTACCAGATGAAGTTTATGGACTTTCTCATGCAACAGCAAGGCTGTTAGGTTTTATGCAATATTTTTTTCAAAGAAAACGATAAATTCTTTTCTATGAGCTACTTTGTAACCTCTCTTCTTATATATAAAGTGCTTGGGAAAGATGTACAGTTATTCACTTGAGGAAATTTTTTACAAAACGGTAAATTTTATTATGGTGTTAACAGCTGAAGCAGTAACATGCTTCAGAGATTTAAAAAATGTCAGAAAATAACAGTGTTGTGGAGAACGTATGCAGCTTTAGCAATAAAGTACTGCCCTGTACATTTTTCCTTTGGTATTTTATGCAGTGACAGAGAACACTTACAGTCCTTGCAACTTGTGTGATAAACTTGGGTCCACTGAAATGCAGTTGTATAACTTCCATTTACTGATGAACACAAGGTGTTTCTGAGATAACAAATCTTTTTTTTTTTTTTTTCTTTGCATGTGGTCAAAAAAAGTCAGACTTTTCCATTGAATTCCTTTTTGGGGAAAAGTGGATTGGGCTCAAGGTGGAAATTTGGGAGGTAGAGAAAAATGAGTCTTTAAAAAGACCCTAACTGATAGAAAATGGAGGGGAGCTACTATGGAATGAAACTTTTCAATGTTCATTCAACAGCCTGGTTATCTATGCTCATTGTTGATAAACATACTGTTTTAGTGGCACTTGTACCGTATGGCTTAAGATTTCTTTGGATGAGTCTACTTGCTTGTAGTTAGGAAGGTGATGTTTTGAGGCTTTCTCTGTTTTGCATAATACATAATTGTAACTGCATAAGAATTTTTCTTCAGTGGTCCCTGATATGGCAGAAAAAAAACCCAGATTACTTTCAAAATAATGTCATAATATGAGCTTTTATATTATGTATGCTAATCATTCTTCCTTATATAAGGGAAGATGTGAAATATATTTTTCTGTCTTTATCTGGACTGCCTTTTCTTGAAGATCCTAATTTGAAATGTGTCCCCTCTTTCTTTTTCTCTTCTTCTCCTTAGATTTGAGTTCTGTGAACCTGCCTTTGTGGTTGGTAATTGTTTGGAAATAGCCTCAGACAGTCATCAATATGACCGGATTTACTGTGGAGCTGGAGTCCAGAAAGACCATGAAAACTACATGAAAATATTATTGAAAGTTGGAGGCATTTTAGTAATGCCTATAGAAGATCAGGTGACTTAGTGACGATTTTTCCTTTTTATCTTCTAGTTTGAGAAATATTTAAGAATAACTTAGTCAAACATATTTTCAAAAGCATTCTTTAAATTAATGTTCAACTAACAATGCCTTGATTCGGTGAATTTTTGCAGTTAAGCAGATACTAATCTTTTTAATGGAGTCTTGAACTTTTTTCCCTTATATTTGTAGGAAAGCATCAATATCCTGCTTTTAACAAAGTCTGTTTCATACTATTTCCTGTATGTTATAGCAAAACTGCTTTGAAATCTCCCTGCCACACAGAGATTTTCAGTCAGTACTTCAAAACAAAGAAACTGCCTCTAAACCAGGAGAATGGGTTTCAAAGAATACAAAATAACTATGATTAGTGGGACCTTGGAAGGAGAGGAAAAAAATGAGGGAAAAATATGTCTGTATTCACAGCAGTTTTCAGTGTTGCTTTTCCTTGTTAGATTTAACGCTTTGCAGACAGGAGCATATTATTTTAATAATATTTGGCACTTTTTATCACTTTTTATCCTCAAAAGGCTTCTCAATGGTAAGTATTATTCTCCCTATTTTACCAATAGGGAAATTGAGACAGGCACATCATGTGACTTAAGTTGATGTCCTCCTAAATACAGATAATTACTAAAATGCTTGTTGATAAGCATGTTAGTTACTTTACTTTCAAAAAAGAATCCTCACGTTATCTGCTTTCTTAAAATACCAGAGGGATTTAAGCATAGCCTGCATGATTCTGTTCCATAAATAGTTTCATTATTTATTCAGCTAAGATACTGTCAGTTGAAATTGATGGAATCCAATTTAAAAGTTTTCACAATTTAAGAGAAAAATTAGAACTGTGACTATTTTTACTTATATACAAATCGATGGGGTTTAGAGCATACAACGTATGAGGAGCAGCTGCAAGATCTGAGATAATCTAGCTTGCAGAAAAACGCCAAGGGAATGTTTTATTCCTGTTATCTTCCTGAAGGAGTGGAGAATTTACCTGGTAGACAGGAGTCCAATTCTCCTCACAGGTGCACAGCATACTGAAAGAGTGTTACAAATTGGCAGCAAGGGAGCTTTCTTCCTGCAAATAAGGAGAGCAGTTTTTCATAGTAAGAATGCTTGAACACTACAGCAGGTTGCCTAGACAGGTGGGGAATCTCAGTCCTAGATCTTTTTTCACTTAATCAGAAAAGATTCTGGCGTAACTTTGAAGTTGGCCCTATTCAAGAAGAAGGGTAGGACTCCAGAGGTTGCTTCCAATCTAAAGTATTCTTTGATCTTTTGGAAAAATAAGAAAAAACAAAATTTACCTCAGTTTTTACCTTAAGGCATTAGTTTTCCAGCTGCATCTCTTCCCATTACCAGAGAGCCTTATTCAGTACTCTAGTGACCAAGTGGTATTTCAAGGATTATCAAAGTCCTTCCTGTTCAGAAAATGGCCGTAATCCATTAATTTTGAAGCAAAACAAAATAGCAGTGTGTTTGAAACCAATCTGAATAGTATTGGCTATGACAAAATTGTAACCACTGATTTATTTTGGTTTTGTTTTGCAGCTAACACAGATCTTGAGAACAGGACAGAACACATGGGAAAGTAAGAATATCCTTGCTGTTTCGTTTGCTCCACTAGTGCAACCAAACAGGAATGACAATGGCAAACATGACACTGTCGGACTGCGTAAGTTCGTGCTCCCTCCCTTTGGCTTGTGGAGATGTTACAGTGCCTGGTGTTGGAGGTCTGGAAGTTGAGAGGCTGCGCTATAGATACATTCCATTAGCAAAGCAGCAGCTCACTGATATGTTCTTGTGCTCCTGGTGCATGGTCTGTGTTGCTTCACAGTTAATACTCTGAATTTAGATGATAGAATGTTTCCAGCTTGTTTTTTCCAGCCATCTTTTCCTTTTAAGTTCAGCTTCTCTATTACAGCGGTATAGATAAAATAGTATTAGATCCCTCATAGTGCTTATTTGGTCGTGGCTACCAGAGATTTTTTTTTCCCTCTTCCCCCTGAACTGGAAGGAAGAGGTCTAGACTCAGGCTGTGGTATTACAGGATATTAATAAGCCCAAGTGTACTTTATGTCTGTCTGTAGTGGCTGTAGTCATACCTAGCTGTTTGTTATTAGTCATTGGGATTGGCTTTCTAGCTGCAATGCTTTGAGCAGAGGCAGTAGAGGTATTTGGAAAAGTCCCTGTTGCCAGATGTTAAGATAGGATGATAACAGAGAAGGAGAAAAAGCTGACAAAGAAAAGCGTAGAGTTGAAATTTTCTATCAGAGTTGTCAGGGCTAGGAGTAGAACACAGTGCTATAGTAGCATGTGGGAAATTAAATAAACCCAACAAAGAGCCTAAAAGATAACATGTTTTAACTGTTAAGTTGGTATAAGCCCTTCAGGAGTCCAGGATATCCTATCAGCTTGCATTGCCTGTAACTACTGATCTGGCTATTAATTTTGAGTGTGTGTGAGCTTGCTATGATAGGTACTTTTACATTTTTTATGCACAATATAGAAGATCATTTCCTTTTTGTAATCTATTCCTATGCAGAAATAATTAATTTTTGTTGTTTTAATACTTGTTTTGTGCCCTCAGAAGTCATTTCCTGAAATTAACTTACTAATTTATGATTATTTTTTTCCTCTGTTCTATCCGTAATACATAGGTTGTGTCATATGTAACAATGAAATACAGAGGTGGCTAGGCAAACTTTACAATGATTTTATATGGTCTAATTCCCTAGAACAAAAGAGGATTTTCTGTCAACATTCCTAAATTTTCAGAGTGCAGACCATGGACATTCAGAGCTGAATGGCAGTACAAGAAAGGTGTTTCCTGTGTTATAATTTCAGAATGAGTTTTTAGTGAGAAGAGGAAAAAATAACCAAATGTGGTATTGTTCACATTTAAAAGAAAAAAGTGTTGGAGTCTTGAAGTTGCACTGTAGAATGAGATCACTGAGATAGGCTTCTTTTCACTGCTCAGGCAGATCTGGTTTTATTTAAAAACTTAAAAATAAAGCAGAAATGTTCTTCTGGGTGTGTTGGGTGTATATGGAAAGGGTGGGGGTGTAAAAAGGAAGTGTGTGCTGATGCTCAGTAAATGAAATTTTTAGCTAATTTCTCTTTCATAGTAACATTGTCTATTTGTTTCAAATTCACAGGCCTATAATTTATCTTAGTTCACAGCAGTCTAGTGAACATGCTTCTTCTGTAAACTTTTGTCAGAGGTTGCAGATGTCATTACTAAGTAAGCATGGAGTCTGTGCCATACTTTGGACAACGCTTGAAAGCTTTCTGACACATATGTAGTGTTATATATAGACTAAAATAACTCTCTTATGTAAAACACCTGTCAGCCATGCTCAAAGTAAAGACTTTTTTTTTTTGTATAAAACTACAGAGGTGGTGTTAAAAGGTTCATTCTAGCAATGTAGTTATTGGTTAGGATGCAGTTCACTAATAGTAGACAAATGGAAATACATGGACAGTAAATATCCAAAATTTTGCATCCTGTTCCTCCCATTAAAAAATGCTTGCATTTGTTATAATTGGCACAAAATCTGCAATCATAGTTTGTTTCCATGGACTTACAAACATGTTCTGGGTGGTTAGATAGGGTCTTGTTCTTGAATTTTGAGCTGATTTTATACTAAAGAAATGGGACTCTTTTTTTTTTTTTTTTTTTTT
>VXBB01023741.1:285313-392187 GCA_013399915.1 Illadopsis cleaveri
CCCCCCATCCCCCCGCCTCTCTTTGGCATGACCCGAAATCAGTTTGGTCAGTCTCAGTATCCTTTCTGTCTCAGATAAATTAATTAGTTTGCAACTGAAGTAATTTTATGTAACGAGATCTCCTTTAAACTACATCCAGAGCTTTTATAGCTGAATGGATTTTCTGGAAGTGTAATTTTTGAAATTATTTCTTCAGTAACTTCTTCCTTGCTGTAGTCCCTGTTAATTTTATGGCATTCTGTACAGGAAGGAAAGTGGCAAATAAGAAAGTTGAACAAACTTCAGCCTTGGCGGGTGTGCTTTTCTGGTTTTGTTTTCCTTGGAATTAGCTATCCACAGCTCATCTAGGGCAGGTGTCAGCAGCCAAGCAATATTTTGTCATCACCTGGCTGTTACTGGAAAAGATAGTTTTGACTTTTTTTTTTACTTATTGGTTTGGGTTTTTCTCCCTTTAGGACTTGAGCAATTTTGATTCTTCTTCTGTTGCAAAGATGCAGGTGGCTTATCTGGCTCATCTCCTCTGAAGCAGACATGTCCCTCCCTCATCTGTTAGATTCAGTAGGACGTGAGCAGAAGAAAGATGCAGAAGAAGGGCACTTGCCTGAACAAATGTGGCACAGGGGTAGAAATTGTTTTGCCACAACAGGATCTTAACAGTGGTAGCAGTTTGTAGCAATAGTGCCAAGACATGCCAGGTGCTAAAAAGTGACAGTAATCTTTGTATAATTTTTTAAATTTATTTTAGTGATCTGCTCATGCTTTCTACTTCTCTTCCACATCTGTCAAAAGACCTCTTTGTTTCCTGGACTATGCCACAGGGTTTGTCAAGGTGGTACTATCTAACCGTGTGTCATTTGCATATTGTATTGTTTATTAAAATTTCAATTGAATTGTTTTTTAACATTAATCTCACTTCCTTGAAGCTAGTTTGGGGGTTTTTTGCTAGAGGGAAATTTCACTTAGTATAACTTCCTTTTCTTTCATTATAGCTCCATGTGCTGTTAGGAACCTGCAGGACCTAGCTCGAATATATATCAGACGCACTCTTAGAAACTTCATAAACGAGGAGATGAAAGCCAAGGGCATTGCTCAGAAGGCTCCTCCGAAACGCAAACGCAGGAGATGTCGTAGACGCAGGATTAACACCTACGTGTTCGTTGGTAATCAGCTCATTCCTCAGCCTCTAGATAGTGAAGAAGATGAAAAAATGGAAGATGATAACAAAGAGGAGGAGGAAAAAGATCACAGTGAGGCCTTGAAGCCAGAAGAGCCTCCTCGAAATCTCTTGAGAGAGAAAATTATGAGTCTACCATTACCCGAATCTTTAAAAGCATACTTGACCTATTACAGAGAAAAATAACTTGTTTTAAGTAGAAATAATGCCTACTGATAGTTCCTTTATTCTTGAAAATGTAGCATTTATTAAGAAGTAGGTGGACAAATTATTATTAGTCTTTCATCAAGACTGAAGTACAGCGATAAATGGTAACTTGTCTCTATCTTGTCTTTGCTACAAGGAAGACTTGCATTCAACAGTAGAATCCCTTTTTAAAAGTCTATTTTTCTTTAAATTTTGAAAATGCTGTTTTAACTCTGATAGAAATATATATTCCATTATGCAGCACTAATCAATATTTTGCATGGTAAGTCTTTTTTGGATCCCTAACAGATTTGTATTGATAAAAGAATGAGTGAAATTTTATATATGCTAAATAATTGGTTAAACATGTGCATCGGAATTGATGAGAAATTTGTCTGTATTTATTACTATTAGGGAAACATTTTAAACATGCAGACACTTATCCTCTAATGTCCAGATCAGACCCTTTTAAAGTTTATTTTACTATGCCTTTGTTGCAATCATTATTACTATGTTGGTATAGATATATTCCAACAACACAAGTGCAATAAATGTATACAGACACTGAATGAGCTGGCTTTAGTGAAATATGAAAATACAAGTTTTGAAATGTCAGATGACCCTGCTACTTCTGCATTTATCTTTTGCCAAAAGATCTTGCAACAGCTAACAGCTTCTCTCAGAGCCTTAAAGAAACACCATATTGATTAGGAAGCAAAGCAATGCTTACTTCAGCTCTGCTTATACTTAATTCCATTCTACACTGTCAGTATTTCTAACTAGAGGCAATTCCTCATTTGTGGGAAGCATAGGACAATGCATTTTGTTTATTTCTAGAGCTCACAGCATTGAGTCAAAAAGTTTGGTAATTCAGGATCGTAATTTAGATTTCAGTCATCTATATTTACTGCTTTTAAGTAGAGGTAGAATTTCAACAAAGTTTAGTTTGTATTGCTTATTGGGATAGCTATAATAGTAGAAGTTAGAATTTGTTCAGCAAATGCACTTTAGTAAGTGAATTTTATACTTAAAATGCATCTCCAGGAAGGTAGACTTGTGCCAGCCTATATTTTGTTTCTGAGCATGGCTCTTAGCACAAAAATATTTATAAAATCATATGCATCTTTTGGAAACCTAAGAGTAGCAGTGCAACTGTGGGGACCCACAATAGTGCTGATTTAAATCCTTCAATGATTTTTCCTCTTCTAGTTGTGAAGTTATTTGCAGTTCTCATTTTTAACTTTGCTTTTACCATCTTAATTTCTTCATTCT
Organism: Illadopsis cleaveri; assembly: GCA_013399915.1. NCBI lineage: Eukaryota > Metazoa > Chordata > Aves > Passeriformes > Timaliidae > Illadopsis > Illadopsis cleaveri. The sequence goes on from VXBB01023741.1 coordinate 287,946, forward strand.
GTTGTAACATAACCATGAGGATAAACAGTTTATTAGGAATTTGGCATAATATGTATTAAAAACCACAATCATAGGAAATGTGGAAATATATGCCTGTTACACCCAATGAAAAACATTCCCATTAAAATATCCCCCATGATACATTTTATAACACTGGCGACACTTCTTTTTGTGTAAAACAATGAACAAAATAATCACATATTTCTAAAGCAGTAATGTTCCTATTGCAAATATTTGTAACCAACTAGTATTCATATGGTCTAGCAGTCCAATATTCACTTCAAATTACATTGGTATTTTGTTGCATCTGAGAAGGAAGGTCAGACACGATCCCATGACACTGACTCTTCGGTGCATTTCATGCTGTAGTCCCTGTTTTTAAGGTACATCATAGTAATGTTTAAATGGAATTCCATGAAGGCCTGTTGTACCAGCATGTGGAGTTACTTTCCGCAATATATTTACCGTATAAATAAGCGAAAGTATTTGAAATAAATATTCTGACTTTATTTTAAAAGCAGAAAAACCTTATAGGAAATAGTTTTCCAAAATAATGATACTAATAAAGTAATTGTGATGCTTCAGCTATAAGAATTGAACATAATCTTGTTTTAAATGGGTTATTTTAGATGGAGGTTAAATAATCTGAAGTTTGAGGTGTTTGTCTCTTCTTTTCTTGGAATCTACATCCATGAGCTCAAGAATGAGATTGCTAAATATTACTTAAGTACTTCAAGGACTTTATACAGGATGCTTTTTGAGAATAAATTTCTGCATTCTTTCCTGCCTGTGTACTTGGAAAAATGGACAGTGGATGACTTGTCATGAATCTTCAGTATGTAAGTTTTTTTTGGAGTCACTGAAAGAGAATGTTTCCTCTGTGTTTTATATGTGGATTTATTTTACACTCTTGAATTTATATTTACATAAATAAAAAGGTAGAAACGCAAAATTAATTAAAATTTAATTTTTGCCATCTCATGATGATGGGGACATTGTTGCAATAAAATGTTTTTTTTGTGGTTTCTGCTTGCTTGAATTTCTGTGTTTCTGTGGAAGCATTTTCAGTTATTTGGAAATTCAGGTACCAGTTGTTTCATAATTAGGTCAGTAATCTCTTAATAAATGCTATTCTTGAATTTCAGAAGTATATATTCTCAGTAAATTTTGAATTTTTGCAAAGGTTGAAAGGTGAGATGTTATTCATGACACAAGGCAAGCTATTTTTGTCCCAGCACTACTTTTGAAGTACTTGGGTGGAGAGTTTCCAATGGAGAGCCCAGAAGCTAAACTTGAGCTATACAATAAAACAATAAAGTCCATTTCCATGTTTTGGTTTTTCTCCTAAGTATTGGTGGGGGTTTTTTGTTGGTTTTTTTTTGGTTTGTTTTGTTCTGTTTTGTTTTTAAATCCTCAACTGAGCAGCTATCTGAGTCAAAACAAATAAGGAAAACTTGGAGGTAAGAGCTGCAAGGGTGGTGAGCAACCAGTGAGTCACACTCCCTACTGCAACTCCTTCTTGATTAGCTTTATTTTATTGCCAGTTAGAGGAAAGATTCAAGCTGCATCAGGTACACTGATGAGCAGTGTTATAATTGTGGTTACTGTGAGGAAGGGTGTGATGAATTGGAACTTCAGGGGAGTTTATCTTCTTTGGTCTGGACAAAGACCCAAGACCAGTGCAGTCTGAAGACTTGAATTTTTCAAAAGATGTGAATTTTTAATCCCTGTCATTCAGGAAAAACTGAGCAGCCGCCTCCCAAAAATTTGAGCAGTTTTCATTGCGGTGAGCCTGAACAGCTATGGATGGCTAAGCACTCTGTTGCTTGTTCAGGTGCTGGCAACTTAAATCTATCTTCTTTTTTTTTTTTTTTAAATCCTGTATTTTTTTTCTCTAAACTACTTTTTAAATGCATCCTTGCCTGTCAGTTTGAAAACAAATAGGGAATGTAATCAAATGTGCTATGTTCTGATTAAAGCTGCTTTAGCTCATTAAATATTTATCCATATGTCCTCAAGAGTGTCTCCTTCCATCATTCATGTAATTGAGTAAAACTGAAGGCTTTGTGATCTACTAATCAATTATAAAAGATAAAGGAGTGGTGTTCTATGTTCGTCTTAGAGGTGTATACACTGAACTTCACTTTAATGAGCTGCTACTTATTTTGACAACACTTGAATCATGTACAAGGGATTTTCCATAAACTTGTTCTGAGAAGGTCATTGGAGTGTGACTAGAACAGTGAGGCTTTAAAGGCATGTGTTTTTTGAGGTGTTTTAGTAAAACAACTTCAGTGAAATCTGGATGACTGGCTTGATCAGTGCTCATCTCTCTTCTCTAGCTTCCCAGTGTACTTGTCAACTTGTTGAGTTACTCTGTTCAAGTAAAGCTGGCTTGTTTAGCCACAAGGCTTGCACCGTGTTTACGGTCAGTATGGAAGCAAGAATCTAATGCTGATTTATCAGTGCTTATCAGCATGATGGTAACATTTTCTTTCTAGAATTTTCTGTCATCCTTCATATTTTGGGATGCTTCAAAGAGAATTGTCAGGGGCACAAAGGGAACTTGCACATTCTTTTTAAAGCTCTATGCTTTTCTCCTGCAAGCAAGGAATCTATGTAATACTTTGCTGGGATGTTTTGCAAAATACTTCCATGCTAGAGAGAAGCAAAGGCACTGCATTGTTTTCTGTCTTTTCATGCATTCATGACTAGAAATGATTTTAGCATAAAGAGAAAACAGCAAAACTATAGGTATTAGCACTCACTGAATGCTAGCAGTTTTTGTTTTTTAAGCATTTCCTTTCCATTTTGATAGCCTTTTTATCCTGGCTGAAAAATAATTCATTAGGGTTTCCTGCTGCTCTACTGCTTCCATGGATGCATTCCATGGATGATCTGCATGAACTGAGAAATATTCTTTGCAGGCACATAGATATGAAGAGTTAACTTGCATTCTTTAGATTACAGTAATACAATTAAAACTGCAGCACATGGTCTTCATTTCTAGTCCTCCTCTTGAAGTTATGCTCATTCTCCCTTTATTTCCCTTGAGTTTTAAATCCAGAGCTAGAGAGGGTAACACAGCATTCTGCACCTCTGCCATCTTTTGTGAGTGGAATATTCACGTTGGTGGTTCCTTCTTACCCTTCTGGATTCACCTTGGGAGTCATTTGTATGTCGGATACTGTGTGGTTTGCATCTTCATTTGTTGTTCTGCATCTCCGGCTTGTATTCAAATTATCTGTATGTGATAATCTGCATATGTTAGATACGTATTTTGTCTCAAGTTTTGGGTGTGCATATTTTTAAAACTGACTGTTCTAGAGCTGTGCATAGCTCTAGAATCTCCAGTACCAAGGGTGGCCCACACCTTGATCCCCTTGCTAATTCCTGTGTCTCCACTTTCCTGCTCTTAGACCGGGACTCCATTTTCTGCACTGCAGCATTATGTGAGAATGATAAATAGCCTTTTTTAAACAACAGTAGACGCATGTTACTCTTACCTTTATAAAACTAGGCTTGTGCCACAGAAACATGAATGAGTGAATGGTTACCTGTAGACAACAAGTCAACCAGAGACTGATCTGTTTACCGTGTCAGACTGATCTGTTTACCGTGTCATGGGTGATGTCAGTACTCTACATATGAGACAGAGCTACACAAGCATAAAAACAAGCTTTCGTATCTCGACTCAGTGATCAGAAAGCATTTATTCAGGGTTTGAACAGGAGCAGGAATAAAGAAGAGATGGATAATTTGTTGTGGGGAAGTTATTGCTAAATAAAGAGTAACAATAATAAAAATAAACAGTGCAGTTTATATAATAAAATTAGGTGCAACTTTTGATTCTGCTTTAAACATCTTTCATTTCTGCCATTTACCAGGTCTGTACAATCCATTCTTTGTATATGTTAGCTTGAAAGGAGATTCTGCTCTGTGTTTTAACTCTTTACCTGGTTTAAATATTTCTAACTTTATTGTTTTTCTTGCCCTTCTCTTTAATAAATGGCAGTGTGATTTTGTGCTGTAGTCAGTAAAAGCAACACTGTAAAGCACTCCTTTTGTATTCTTTGCTCCACAGCTAACAAAAGTCTACAACTGACTTTCAGTAATCTCTTTAACCGTAGAGCCCTTTGTAGATCATCAGCCTACAGAACTTAGTTTTTTATTTGTAGCACTTTGCTTGTTCTGTCTTGTTTTTCTCAAACCTTGACGTGTCTATTTTCTACACAGTCAAAAGTAGCATATCCTTAAAAAATGCTTTTTTACCTTGCTGAAGAATTTGGTCTAAAATCAAGGCTACCAGAAGAGGGCAGCATTGGCTTTCGGGAACAAAGGCTAGGTGCTGGCAACAGTTAGGAAAGAAAAAAAATCCACGTTGATGTTTTTATAGTGAAATACTTCTTTGAGTAACTTGGTTAGATACAAACGCATATTTGTAAGATGTAGAGTCAGTCTCAGAAGAGAGTTTATGATTTTTCCAAATAATTTTCTGAAATTCCAGTGTTAGATATATAGTATAAGAGGGTTTTCTTCTGAGTTGTGCTTTAATGCAATCCAAGACCTTTCCAGAATTGATGGTGTGGATAAAGCTTTTCATTCTTAACTGTTCAAGGTGCCACACTGTAAAAGGGTCAGTAAGGGTTTGACTAGCTGTGTAATTGGGCATTCCATGTCTTCAGCTGCTGTAGTTACTTTGGACTTCATCCTGATGCTGACTTGAAACCTTGTGTTGAGAGCTGGGCATCGGGCACATGTGAAAAGCACAGCTGTGCGGAAAACTGCCGTGGCTGACACACACCCTGCCTGCGCATGACTTACAGACATGTAACGCAGTAGCTGCTGTTCTGCTGCACAGTGCTGCTGCTCGTTCCCTGCCTGGAGCAGAGGTGTAGGCTGGTAGGCCTGAGTTGTGAAACAAATACATTATATGTTCTGTAGCCTGTGGCACTATAGCCTGGCCCCTGCAGGACATTCTCAGAGAAAGGGGTGTAACCTGAAGGAAGGCGCCTCAGAGCCGTGCTTGCTGCTCTGCTCCCCAGGGCCCCAGCAAGACTTTTGTGTCCATTCCAGATACTCAAGTAATGCCACAAACAGATCCCAGCCCTACCTTCAGCATTTGCAGCAACAACCAACCTGACTACCCAGCAAACTGGCAGCTTTTCAGTTCTGAGAGTTTATAGTCTCTAGCAGTTGTTGATTTACTTGCTGAAAACTGGGCAAAATATGAAATGGTGGGCAAAAAAGCAAGTGTTGTATTTAAGGCATAAACCAGATCTATCATAATGTTTCCACAGCTTGATCTCAGCTTTGCCAATGATGCCAATGCAGAGATTAGTATTGGCAACAATCTTGCTCAGATGTAGTTTCAAATTTTCTTGAAAAAAACTATGAAACCGGCACATTTCAAAACAATTGTAATAGAAGAGGAAGGACATACTAAATATTGAATATTCAAAGGCCAGAGAAGGGATTTGCATGGGCACAAATGTCAGGCTTGTTAGCCCAAATAACACAAAATGTCAGTAAATAACATGTGGGATGTGGAAAATGGGTAATGAGAGATCTCCTTATGAAAATCTCTGGTGCTTCATTCCACAGCTCTTCTTTTCTACTCCCCAAAATATGTTGTGTGAATGTGTTGTAGAAAGGTGTTACAGGATCATCATTTTAAGTACCTACACTAAGTGACTTCTCTACATCTAAGAACCAGGATTTTAGGTTTGGTTTAGTTCTTACTAAATCTTCTTAATAATGACATCCAGCTCCTGGACCTTATCGTGCTTCAAGAAATTTGCTTTAAATATAAAGCAGAATATTTTCCCTTTGATCACAAAACTATATCCCATTTTAATTTTTTTTTCTGTTTTTGTGGATAAGGTAGTGATAATGATGTTATACTAACTCAAGATTTAAAGATTAATAAATTATATAGGCAAAGGTCCACAATGGTGTTCAAGTGTCCAGTTGCCTCCTGAGGTACCTCAAGTAAAATACTGCATGTCCATATCTTGTCCAGTTCTCACCTTCCTGCTTTGGGGTTTAATGTAACTTAATTGTCACCCAAGTCCCAACAAGGGATCATAGAGCAGCTGTCCCCTGGTTTGCTTTGTCCTGAAAGTTCAAAATGCTCCTGCTGGGTTAGGCCTTGGGAGAAGGTGTTTGAAGCTATTGCAAACAATACAAGATACTGGTGCAATTGTATGGGTTTTCCCATAACCTCTCAGGGTCCAGCCTTTGCAGAGAAGTGGCTAATATCAATCAGCGAGATGGCATGATCAAGTATGTCTTGAAAAATCAAAAAGGTTTTAATCAGGAAAGAAAATAATACAAAAACAAAGGCAAAGCCAAACACAGTATAGAGACAAGTCTCCTACTTGCTAAAATACCTGGAAAAGTGTGGTGTTTCTTTGTTCTCTCTCTTTAGTACTTAATAATGTAGGTGGGTTATTTGGCTCTTGGCCCAATGAAATCACCAAGAGGCTTTGAGTTACACTTTCAGAGCCCAAGCTATGCTCCTGTGCTGGCACTGAGAAAATTACTGTCAGGAGGGTATGGAAAATTCTAGGTAAACTTGCTAAAATGTCTAGAGGTAAATTGAAACTCTTTCTCTATTTGGAAACACCTGTTGGGGGCGTGGGGGATGCTTTACTACACAAGTGCTCTCAGAAAGCCAGGAAGACAAAGGTTTTCAGTGGACGTTCCCTTGCGACAGGTAAGAAATTACATTCCAAGCTGGGAGAATTTATGGAAGTGAATGACAACCATCTTTTCCTCTCTTAGGCTTCAGTATATGGGGCTGGTTTTATTAGTTACCATGCCATCATGCTGACTGTCGTGAATCCCATGCTGTCCCCACAAATTATATTGGATGTGTGGTAGACAGGTAGCAGGACACCAGCTCTCAGTTCATCTATTAAATCCTTCTGGGGAAAAAAAACCCACTATGGTCTCGGCACCACAGAGCAAAACTTATATTTGCTTGCACGTGCTGTGTTAGGCTCAAATTTAATCTTTTTCTTTTTTCCTCTCTCCAGAGATTATAGTGTTTGTAAGTCAATTGGCTTTAATGATGCAGCCTTGCTTTGCTGCTAAGCTGTTTGGAGATTTCAGGATCAATATTAAAAAAGAGAGGTTGAAAAAGCTGTTGAAAGTGTTTAGTCACAAATAAGAATGGCAAAAACACCAACTATGCTGCTTTGACAATTTTTAAAGCTCTGTGTCAAAGCCATTTCCTAATTAGAACTTGGGGATATGGCTAAGAAGAGATGATAAAATCTTTAATGAAAATAGCTGAACAGTAAGCTTCTCACTGTATTGTTCTCTGACATTGTAGAAGTAAATATTTTAGAAACTTTCCCTCAGAGTAGGAACTGAATAGGAATTTCTGACTTGGATTTTACCTATAACATCAATGATACTAGAACAAAAAGCAACAGTCTACTTAAGAGTATCTGAAAAAGATGAAGTCCTAATTCCCTTCAAGTCATTAAGGACTCTGCTGTTGCCTCCTGACTGCAAACTGGCAAAAGATAACAGATGGGGACGTAAAAGATGCAGAGATGAGGGGAAAGGAAGGGCTGTGGATGCCCCCAAAAGAGGATTGGAATGAACACACAGTCACCAAGTGCTGATTTGGCCATCAGTTCCTGCTTTATTATGGGGTCTGGCCAGCCCTTCCCTAGCCAGGGCTCACAGTGACCACACCATCTCACACTAGTACAGCACATTTCCCTCAGGGTAGCAGAGAAAATATTAGAAAATTGTTCCTGCAGTAATTCAACTACTGAGGAAAGAAAGTGCTGACATTTGCACTTTTTTTTCATGAGACAGGAGCAGTACAAGCCCCTATCAGGTCAATTTTCAGATTCAATGAAGACAAATGGTCAGACACAATGAAATACCCTGTTCCTAGAATTGTAATATTTCAGATTTGCCTTCCAGTCCCAGCTTTTCTTCAGCATTTCCTTTTAGCTGAATATTCTCCCTAGCCTTTGCAGTTCCCCTATCCCTTGGCCCCAGCCTGAATTTGAGGGCCTTAGAGGGAGGGGGCCTGCTTAAAGCTTATGCCATGCATACCCTAAAATCTGCTGTTAAAAGAGCTGACTGGAGGTGGCGAAAGTGCTGCACTGGATTAGCTCTTTGGTAGGGGGCACAACAGGAGTCTGTGAATAAATACAGATGCTCTACACTGTAATCCAAGGGAACAATATTAATTTCCTCTGAAGATGCCAGTCTATTTCTGTGAAAATGCAAAGCTGAAAACAAAGAACTCGTCTCCAAAATTTTCTTCAAGCTTTAAATGCTGCCTGGCAATGGGAGCATTTATCATCAGTAGGCAAGATGTCCAAAAGTTAGGGAGTACTATGCAATGTCTATGCTAAAACTGTGAGATCTAAGTCGTTTAGTGGATCTAACCACAAATTTTGAATTCTGCCAGTAGATCTGAGAAAACAGCCTAGCTTAGTTGGAGGGATGCAAGAAATCTGAGAGGAATTGAAGATTCCTTTCCTGATCTGTAGGTCCTGGTCTGTCATTAGCCCACGCCTCAATTTACCCACTGGGAAAACATTTCCCAATGTGTCCTTGGTATCACTTAACCTCTCTCGCAAATGCCTTTATAAAGAGAACGTCTTCTCTCTGAGAAGCATTTTGTTAATTAAATGAGACCTTACCCAGCTGGCCCTAGATGCTGGTGTAGGACAGACCAAGTCAGTGATCTGCTTTCCTCCTGATTTCTTATTGGGAAGAAACAGGGAAAGGCAGCATTGAAAGACAGAAGAATGAGCAAGAGCAAAAGAGAGAGAGGGTTACCTGCCCATTCTACAGAGAATGTAGCTTTTAGGCTCTGAATCTAGATAGCTTCGTGCTTGTTACAGCCTGAGACTGACACTATCTCTCAGGAATTTTGGAAGCAGGCTGTGTTTGGCAGATTTCCTCTTACACGACAGTTTGGTATCAGTAACATTTTCCCCCTTTTCCTGTAGACATGTGCACGGCTGAGTTGTCCAGCCTGGCTTTCATTACTTCTCAGGAGAAGAGAAACTCTACCTTTGTTTTCTCTTTCCCTTTAAAAAGTCACAGCAGAACCTTGAAATGCTTGAATTTCTGGAAATATCAGAGGTGAAAGTGCAACAGCTCCAAAGATCCTAGTGCTGGTAGGACTTCTGAGCAGAATAAAAAGCAGCAGCAAGAGGACAAAAAAAAAAATTGTCTGCTTAACTGAGAAGTGCTTGTTTCCTGCACCGTGTGGCTGAATAAAAAAGCTGCTGGATACTGTGCTAATATCAATAGTAGGTAATGTCCTCATGCCTGAGGAAGGTGAAGCACAGTGGATGGCAGGCTTTAGGCCACGCAGGGCAGTTGCTGGTGGAGGAGGCTGATGTGCATTTGAAGATTTGGGATTCGCTGGCTCTCCTTGCCAGAGCTTTTTCTCTGCTCACAAGATGAGCCTCCCACACTGTAGTTTTCAGAGCAAACTTCACTGCACAGCCAGTAATGGCAGATGGTTTTCAGCTTGATTACTTCTACTGTCATTTAGTTAAGGTTCCCACATGTAATATTTGTTCTCCTTATGTTTGTACATTAGAAGGGGATGCTTGGAAATGCTTGTTTTGTGGGAGTGTAGTATGAACAAGGAACACTGGATAATGATTACAGCAGCATGGGATTATCAAATTACTATTATTTTGGACTGTGTGTTTGTAATTAATTAGACTTTTGAGCCTGCCACCTCCTTGTGAACTGTTTATAATCAAAATTAGTTTGATTGTAACTGATTGAAACTATTATGGTCAAATATGCCTTGTTTTCCTGATCAATTCTCTGTGTGTGGGTGGGATGATCTGAATCAGGAGTTTGTCTTCAGGAAAGAGCTACAGCATCTCTGAGAACTTTGTAATCATTGTTCTTTTCTTTATAGCTTTGACAGAATCTGTCTGATGCTTTTTTTTGAACCTGGGAAGCAAGCAGTAGTTTATTAGAAGGGTGAAAAATGGAGGGCAGGGAAATGATAGGGTAATGAAAGAACTTTGGGTTGGATTTGATCACAATTGAATTAATCTTCTCAAATAGGGTATGTTACCTGAAGCTGTTAAGCAGTAAGTTTTATAACCACAACACTGTGTGAAGTTCCTTCTGATTCTCTTTCCTGAAGCTCAGATCCATGAAAATTTCACCCTTTCACACCCACTTACTTCTCCTGAAAAAGAAAAGAGCAGTTCACCACCACAGCATCTACCTACAGCTCAGTGCTGGAGGCCTTAGTTAAAAATTTAAGTTATCTGTGGATTATATTGGCATTAAGTGATGAATTACAATATGATTATATAAAACATTGTTGCTGTGGGTGCTGTTCGAGTCACTGATCATTCATTAAGGGCCCACATGCCCAGCTCATTGCACAGTCCCAGCACCAATTGACAGCTTAAAGTCAGACCCTGCCCATCCCTCCTGCATCAGGGAGCCTCTTCTGTGGAAATCTCCTATGGAAATTCTGCCTGTGTCCTGAGCAGCGCAATTTTCCCTGTTGGAACCAGGGGCCTGGCAAGGTGTTGTCCACGGCTGAAAGAAATGTGGAAATGTGCAGTACAGAGAGTGCAATAGCACTAGGAAGACACTACCTGTGATGCAGTGTGAAAGAGAACGGGGGGAAAGTCTGTTGAGAAAATCACTGAAAAGTTGTTTTCTTGGTGGGTGCCTGTAAGTGCTTTTTTGGTCAAGAGTTGTCATTTGGGAGGGCACCAGCCCCCTCTAGGCTGCTGCACATGAGGGATCTACCACCTATTATACTAATCATCATTGGTTCATACCTTCCACAGGGAGGAACATGGTTTTATCTTGGCATTTCTCTTTATTGTTGGTGCTGTACAATTAACCAGTGCTTTTCACAGTAATAATGTCAGATCTTGAAAGATAATTAAGGCTGTGTTCTCCATAGAAGGTGGAAAACATATAGAAAATGGAAACCTTTGGGAGCAGAGAGATTTATTTTAAAATATTTTAATTAACTTAATGGTAACAAAGGTTTTCGATGTATGATAAGAAATGTATTGAAACCCCACAGTGAGCCATTTCTCAGACCTGTGACCTGAGAAAAAGAAGAAACAAGTGGTAAAACCTCTGCTTTGGAACAGATCTACTTACCATAAATTATAAAAAATTCACTGAGCCCTGCAAACACACCCACCAGCACACTAGATAAGGGTTTGTATGCATGTAATTGACCCTGTTTATTTTATTCATTAATATTAGCTGTAACCTTATACAAAAGGTTACTGTTGTCACCAGTGTTCAGAACTAGGGCTTTTTAAATACAAGTCAAATAAACTAGAATACAAAACTACATTTACTTGAAATTTATCCTTTATCTTCAGTATTGACTTGGTTGCACGTACACATTGCATGCAGTAAAATCCCTCAAAGACCATGGACTCCCATAGTAACCTAAAAGATGTTTAAATCTTCTGCTTTTTGCAATGGATCAGAAGACTGGAAGATCTAAAAAATCTTGGTAATAAACAGGGGTTTTAGATGCAAAATAGCTGCTCACTGACAGAGGGTCCAACATTATCTCAACTGTTTCAGCTGAGTGCTCTGCATTGTTGTGGTATGTTGTTCAATCCTCTAGTGAACTGTATGGGAATCTGTACAGAAGATAAACAAGAACTAAAAAAAAGTTTAAAAATCAGTACTTGGTTGTTATTTGAATGTAGGCAGTGCTTTGTCAGATATAAATTTTAAATACTTTTTTTAAGAGTTTGCATTTTTTTTTTATTTTAGGATTCTGTTCATGTATCATAAGAAGTATTCCTCTCACTTGTATTGTGTCAAATTCATATTTGATCTATTCATGGCATGTTTTGCTTGCTGTAGAAATGAAAAGTTTACCTGTTCCTCTGAAGCAATGATACAAATTGTAAAAAGAGTAAGAATAGTCAAAAAAGTACTTTCCATCTTGAAGAAATAATGTCTTTTGTCAAGGAAAAAAATAGATTTTGCTTGAGATTTGACAGTTCTCTGTCCAACTAGAAGTTAATTTTTCCTTAGAGGGAATGAACATCAAATACAACTTTGTTTTTCATGTTTCAGATGATGTGCCTAAAATTGTGACAATCTGTGGAGGGGGGCTTTTTCTTTTATTGTGTGGTGTTATTCTTTGAGCTGGAAACCCTTTCAGTGTAGACAAACATTTTTTTGTGTGCATGAGATGAAAGCACCCAGTACTAGAAATATTCTGGGCTTGGACCCAATTTGATCCATGGTTTCTTACATACAGTCTGCATTCTTCATCCATCTCTCTTTACTTAATATCTTGTCAAATGTGCCACTCTCTGATAGCCACTTAAGGGTGTCTTGGGCATTTTTAAGAGTATTAACTATATCTAATTACAAGTCTTCCTGCAGCTGAGCAATCTCTTGTCACAAGCTTATCTAAACTGACTTTAGAAGCAAAGGAAATGAGCATAGTGTCTATGCAGCCTTAAGGGTTTTGCTTTGCAGTTTGCTATTTGTTATGAGCATTCCTGACATCTTACCTCTCTAAATTGAAAGGAAGAAGAAAAGAAGACATGAGAATTTTATAGTAGGAGTGCCAGATGCTCAGGTTTGAGGTCCGTCAGAAAGATCAAGTGATGTTTGGATTCCAATTGTTTTTTCACTGGAGCATGCTAAGAAAAGTGGCATGCTCTTGCTGTTACAATATCTATTTAGTTTTATGGTATCATGTGGCTGCACAAATCTGCTTTGGTACTGCCAGTGTCCTGGACTGTGGGACAGCTTGTCAGACATCTCTCAGGAGATGTGGAATGCTATGGCAGTGCATGCAGAAACCAGTCATGTTTATGCTTAAATCTTCTGTAGGTACCTGCTCACATCTCTTTCTGTAGTTCTTAGCAGTGAGATTTGGCAGAGGACCAGTTTTCTCTCCCCTCCAGCATTCTATGCCAATTCTAAGGCTTTCTGAAAGTATTCGTGAAGTCAGGTTTAATATTGGCAATTTTGTTTTAGAGAACGAACTGAGCATTTTGCTAAACATTCCCCTGTACCTTTTAAAAGTGTCTTTTTCCAGGGTTTTTGGTTGGTTGGTTGGTTTGGGATTTGGTTGATTGGTTGGTTTGGGATTTGGTTGATTGGTTAGTTGATTTGTTTTTTGTAAGGAATATTCTATTCTTTAGTGTAAGGATAACTAATCTTCAGAATGGTTCTAAATAAAAAAGATCTAAGAGGTTCCTGCCACTACCTCTCCCAAACCATACCTGAAAAATACTGTGGTGCATGCAAGATTTTAATCTTCTGTTTCAATTTCTGTTGATGAAAATCTAGTCATGAAGGAAACCATTAGAGGAAATTGAGCTCCTAGTAATAATGAAACCACTCATAACAGTCAAATTTAAAGTGCATAATGTGAATACCTGTGAGAAAACTTCAAGTATACTTCTTGCAAGCAAAGAGTCTCTGTGTACCCCTTCCAGGTGTTGTGTGCTCCTGAGTCCATGTTAGATTTCCCTAAAAACCCCCACCAATTATAAATCAAGGCAGCAAGGAAAAATAGAGATTTTTCCAGAACAATTTTCAGCTAACAATTCCCCACTCTTCACTTTATTTTCTTGTAAGTGCTTCCATGTTTCTTAGAAATCTATTTTTCACTCCACTTTTCCTGGGCTGACAACTTGTTTTCCTGAAAAAAAGCTGAAGAAATAATTTTTTCCTTCATCATTCAGAGCTGACTGCTTATTGCTGCCTTTGAAGAGCTCTGTGGAAGAGTCATCTGGTTTGCTGCCGTTGTAGCACTAATGAACTGCAGCTGATGCCTGGGATGTGCAGCCTGCCATTCATGAAGAGCACAGAAAATACTTCCAACACACTCAGCAATGGCACTTTGAAAAGCATTTAATGACACATTTCTTTTGCAAAATATTGCCAGAAAAGTTTCTGGTAAATATGCAGGGAAAGACTTCCCAAGATATCAGGACTTCCCAAGAAAATCCTTTCAGTGGAAAAAGAAAAATATTTTAGCAAAACTTTCCGATTTAAATATGCTTGTAGGGCAATGTACTGCATTTTTACACTCTGTTTCTTTTATGTGTACTAAACTGAGAACAGATTTTATTATATAGAATAGGGAGAAGCGTAGTTGATTTTAGTTTTTATACAATCTACTGAAATTATTTAAAGAACTTTATTTCAGAACACCATTCAAAATTTGCCAGTTACAATGATAACTGGTAGTGATCTACAAAATTGTAAACTTCTTGGTTTCTGGGTACCAATGTTATGTTGTTATGAGCTAACTGTTTAATAAGTTCCACTTCATCAGGACTTTTGTTTATGCTTAGTTTGTTCCTGGGTAGCAGTGAAACAGGTCCACGGAATATATATAAATGAAATGAAATATATATAAAAAATATATATATATTTCGTTCCATTTATATGTACTATACATTAGTATTTATTTAATTTCTATATAAATATATAAATTAAATAAATGTTCTTGGAATGATTTTGCTCTGACTGCTCTTTGGTATAAGAAGAGTGAAAAAACTTTACATCAGGCTGCTATCCAGTCTCTAAAACTTGACTGATTACACTGGTCAATTACACACTGGTTATCACACTGGTCTTTTTTTAGATTTTTTTTCTTTTTCTGTAATAGTGGCCCAATTGTAGATAAATCCTATACTGATTGTATGGTCAGCCTGATCATACAGGTCTTCCCATTTCATGTTTCTCAGCCACCTGCAAGCCTTGGCTGATGACTGGGTAGTCATCATCCAGTACAGCCAACAATGAATGACTATTTGAAAACCACTTTGTCTGCAAAACTAAGATAAACTGATTGAGTTTGACTTTTTTTATGGAAATTCACTGAGTGGGAGGCACAATAGAGGGTTCTGGGTTCTGGTGCTGTCTTGGTGGCTACAGAGGTGCTAGGGAGTTGGGGTCGATGGTGCTGCAGATGGGCTCTGGGGTGGTTGATGGGAACGTTCACCAGGGTGGTGTCAGCAGCTTCACGGGCCCTGTCTTCCTCTGAGGCTCAACAGAAGACTAAATAAGTTCTTTTTGGGAGTTGTCTCATTACAAAAGGATGGAGTTGGGTAGTAGTTGTGAAGGATGTCGAAGGTTTTCTAATATAATACAAACTTTTCAATTTATTTTTTTTTTTTTTGCATTTAAAAGCAAGATTTCTGATCATGTGCAACAAATATCAGGAGAGGGTTTTTTTTATCAGTTTCAAGGAATAGTGTTAATAAGTTCACTGCCATTTAGGAAAAGATAAAAAAGAAAGGACTATAAAACTACGAGAAGAGTGTGCTTTCAGATTTCTAATTGGTTCACTGGGTTGTAAAATATTTCCAGCATTTTTTCTCATATTGAATAATAATGAAAAAAAAAGTAGAAATTTTCCTAGGTTCTCATCTTTCGCCTAATGAGAGGTGATCAAAATAGATTTAGTAAGTATAGATCCCAAAAATTTATGCTGTTTCAATGGTGTCAATGCCTGATATTAATTCTAGCTTTGTGTAACAGTGCAGCTTACAGCCTGAGGTAGTAACAAGCATATTCAGAGATCACAGGAAGGTTTGAATAGGGTCTGTGGTTTGGCATTTACCTCCTTTTTTTTTCTTTTTTTTTAAGGCAGTTTTTCCTAATAGGCTGGAATTTGTAATGACTGCCATGCTTACCATTTTATATTTGTTTATATTTACAAATTTCTGTATTTGTCCAGACTCACTGGGTAAGTCAGTCTGGAAGGAGATCTTTGGTTCTGAATCAAGTTCATATGGTAAAAAATGCAATGTAGAGAAAAAGCAAAGAAAGAAATGCAAAGCACACTCATGGGTCTAGTTTCTTTAATTTCTGTAAAGAGTTGAGTTCCAAGGCCTACCATATTGATGCTGGTCTGTGCAAAGTAGCCTTGTACTTCAGAGCTTTTGTTTTTTTTTGTTTTAATTGAAATTGCCTTATTTCATTGGAAGTGAGGAATCTTCTTACTGACTGTGCCTCCATTGGTTTTCAGCAAGGCCAAATGCATCATGCCTTTGTTGTTCTTCCTTTTTAATTATTCCTGGTGACATTTTTTAATTATCTTTAAGAGTTCAGTTCGGATTTTGGGACTGTAAATATGATGTCAGAGTCCTAAAATCTACATACCAAAGAGCAAACGATTGCTTTGCGTAATCACACAACACAGAGGGCAACATGTCAGCAACTGCAACTGAAGTTAATTTTATCAGGCTTCTCTGGTTCACTTTCTGAAAACAAACTCCACCATCAGTTTTGTGGGAGGGAAATACGGGACCAAAATAAGATAGACACTGAAGTTTACAGTGGAGAATTTTATTTGAGGATCTCTTGGACTGAAGCCTGTATTTTCTGTAGTCATGAGTGTAGACTAATTTCTGTTTGGACTAACAATGGGAAATACCTAATGATAATATATATGTATATAAAAACAGAAGGTTCAATTTTCTTGAATGTTCTTAGGAAAACTGTGTCTTAAGCAACACTAAAAGAATTTGTTTCCCTAAGTTTCAGAAAGAAATATTTGGATATATAAAAAAGTAAAAGAGAAGAAAATGGATCAGGCCTCTGGTTCTGAAGAGTTAAAAAGTCAAAGTCTTCATGAAAGTAGCATTTCTGCAATATTTGCTTTCTTTGTTAATAGCAGTCCAACAGGGAGAGGGTGAATTACTGGGCTGAGTTGATGAATATGGACAGGGAATTAGAAAGTAGATTTGTAAGGTTTCAGCATGAACTGTTTTCTTGAATTATTTAGGATCATCTCGTACATAGCACAACTTGGCAACAAATTTCTCCCTTATGCTTTTGGCAAGGGAGATATTTCAGACCTATGACAGAAAATTCTGGTTTCTGTGATACAAGAAATTGTTACATTTCACTTCCAATTTCTTAAACAGAAAGTTCTAATTTAGTGTAGAGTGAGGAATTCTTTTTCCTTTCAAGTCAATTTTTTTCTTTTAAAAATACTGAAGAACTCTGACTTATTAGCTAGTTTGATAAATCAGTTTTCTTGCATAAGCCTATGAAAAATATAGTCTCCAAAGGCGTTTAAAAGTATTGCTTCTTATTATTATTCCAAAAGGAAAAAGTAAATGAAAGTGGGGACACTGATAAGACACAAGTCTCTTCTGTTTTGTCAAATGTAAAATGTCAGAGGCTAGTAGAAGTCATGCTGAATGCCAAATAGAAATAAATATGGCAGCTTTTATCTGTCCTACATAAACAGAGTCCCACTAGTAAACATGATGTTAAAAATAAAATATTCACAACTGCTGAGGAACTCTTAAATTTTTTTATAATTCCTCTGTTGGAAGCAGCCATGATTAACTTGTCAAGTACTACTGAAAGGTCATGTTCAGAGGAGAAAAGTGCTTGTGTGCCACTGCAGCAAACACTGCCTCCAGTGTCCTCCCAGCAAAGGAACAGGCCCCTCACAGGCAACACCTGATCCATTGTGCTGTGGCAGCTCAAACTGGACAAAGGGACATCTCTATACCTCACCAGCTGATGGGCCAGCAAAGCCCCTTTTTTTACTGTTTGCCCTAAGTTCCAGTCAAGGAATTGGAGTTGCTGAGGTGTAGTTGTCCACCTCTGGCACAAACCACATCTGCCAAATATTTGGAGAATATAAAACCTCTGATCACCCAGAGTAAGAGTCATCCGAGGAACTGACAGAGCCCAGGTAATTCTCAGCAAAACACTTTATGTCAACAAGGAGCAGCATCCAGGAATTTAGTGTTTCACTTGCTGGTTCCTACATGGTATTTGAGTGCTGGCTGCTGGTACCAGCATAATTCCTATGGAACTACATCTGTCCAACTTTTCTGGTAATTACTTGGAGGCAGCATGATATCAAAGTAAATAGAAAGAATAACTGGATTATTTCAGCAAAATTTGCTCTGCATGTAGTCACTGATATGGAAACAGACTCCATTATTATTTCCTATTTGAAATTTTCTGACTGATTAGGAAATGAATTGCAATTTAAACTGCAAAAGGCCAAGGTATGCTGCATTTATCCAATTAAATTACAATTTTTGGTTCTTCCAAGACATACTTTAATCTATCTCATGACATGCACTTTGTGCAATTTCAATTGCTTCTGCTTTCTTGGGAGTATTTCTGCTACTTTTACAAAGGCTGTTAATGATAATTCTTCCTTGTTATTCATGAAATTCAACACCAAACAGAAAATCATGGCTTATCTCTTGACTTGCTTAAATTGTCTCATTAAATTTGTGGTCTCAAGTAGGATTAGCAGCATTAGTCCATATGGTAGTTCTTTGCAATGTTGCAGAGACCTAAAATTGCATTTTATACAGATTACCTAACTGATAGGAATTTGGTTTTCTCAATTTTTTTTTTTGTTCATTAAAATTCTAAATGGGAAATTTAGATCAGTAACCATACAGAACCCATTTCCACAGTGCAACTAAATGGTTATTCATCTTCTTTTTCTGTCTCTGCTTTGCTGTTACTGTCAGTATGAGAAATCCAGTCATCTCTTACACCACTCAAATGGATTACGTTTATATAACCTGCCAGTTCTCTTAATCAATCAAAGTTAGACAAAGAAAATAGGAATAATAGTCTAGAAACCACACCTGAATACAATAAATAAATCTTCTATCAAGGCATTATTTTATGAAAATATAACACCATAGCCTTTATTCATATATTTTAAAGGTCTCAATGAAGTGACTAGATCAGTTTACACTTTTAAAAGAAGCTTCCAAGCATAGGCTAAAAAAGGGAATTTACTACATTTTAAAATTCCGTGTTGCTGATCACATTGCACATGAAGGCAGAAAAATCTGGAGCTTTTCCTTCATTGTTGCAGATTCTCCCTGGATGTGCTTAGAGCAGTGGGTGAACCAGACATATCATGCTCCTGGGTGCCAGGAAAAAAACAACCTGAATGAAAGAATAAGGGCTCAACAACAGTAAAAATGTTTCCAGGGTTATTATATTATTTTCTTTTTATTTAACTGGGCAAGAGAGACTTTAATAAACTGAATAAGAATTAAAAGCAACAACAATGAAAATACCCCAGTCAATGACATTCCCCTCACTACACCCCCCAATCCTCAAAGTACAAAAAAGTAAGATTTATAAAGACTTTTGAATGGAGGTAGAAAGCAGAAGATTTTGAAAGTGAGCTGAAGTTGTTGAGAGATAATTTTACGGTACTGGAAGAAAATAACATATATAGAAGTGCAGCTGATCTATCGTGGTAGATTTCTGTGACATCTGGAGTTAAGCTTTGACAAAGAAGATTAAATTTTTGTAGAACAGCAAGTTAGGCTAAACTGGAGCATTTTTATACCGGACACATAATAGTGAATTGGAAGTACTATAGTAAAGGAGCAGAAAGGCATGAGGTGATTATAATTAGAGGCCACAAAAGTAGTGTTTGTGGTTGCACATGGCAAGCTTCCTTCAGAAATGACAGAATCACAGGATAGGTCATATTGGAGAGGACCACAGTGGTTCTGGTCCAACCTCTTTGCTCAAGTGGGGTCATCCTTGAGCACATGGCACAGAATAATGTCCAGATGCTTCTTGATTATGTCCAGTGAGGGAGACTCCACAACCCCTGTGGGCAATCTCTTCCAGTGATTGGTTATTGCACAGTAAAGAAGTTCTTCCTCGTGTTCAGGTGGAACTTCCTGTGCATCAGTTTCTGTCCATTGCTTCTTGTCCTATTGCTTAGCACCACCAAGAAAAACGTGGATGGGTGCTCTTTTCACCCTCCCTTCAGATACTTATAGACATTGATGAGGCCCTCCCTCAGTTGTCCCTTCTGAAGGCTGAATAGGTCCAACTCTCTCATCCTATCCTTGTAAGACAGAAGCTCCAGAAATGAATAGAGTAAAAGTGAAAAATACAGTTTGGAGAATCTTTTTCTGCATTTGGCTTGGTTTATGGTCATGGAACTGCATTTGCCATGACTGATGCCACTGGACTATGGCGCTAGATCTCTATCCCAAGTTCCTTGTCCTTTGTTGCATCCTTTTAGACACAGGAAGGGAAAACCACTTTTATGGAGATACAGAAAAGATGATTTCATGTACTCAATCACTGTTTAGAACTGTTGAATATAAAACAAATAGATATGTATATGAGAATGAAATTTATTCCTCTGTTATGCTTTCAAAGTCTTAAACAGTGCAGAGGAAGCAAGAGTTATTTTTCCAAAAGACAGTATCTTAAACATTATAATTATCACTAACTATTTGTTTGGGTATGACTGAATCCAGAAACCTTTCCAATCCACTTCATTTGTAATTCTATTCCTTATTTTCTTTCCTATCACAAGTTTCAAATCATGTCCTTTGTTTGAAAGCAACAAGACTGTTGCCATGGTTTAATTCCATGGAGTATCATTGTAATTAGTGGAAATGCTTTAGCCCTTTCGCCTACATCCTACTGGTGTTAGTAATTCAAACATCTCTCATTTGCACTTTCTTAAGTTTTAGATTAGATTTGATTTTTACAGTTATTTGTCCTGTTGTTTTCTGGGCACTTCTGATATTTCAAGTGCAGCCTTTAACATTAAAACTGTCCTCAATTATTTAAAACAAATAATTAGTTTTGTTTTTTGTTTACCTATGTTTCTGGCACCTATTTTCTTGCTTGTTGATGGAAAAATACCAGTGCCTAACTCCTGTTACCACCCATCCCTGGTGTCTGTCGAGGTGCTACGAAGCAAATTAATTTTTAATGTGTCATGGTAAGTGTGGCAAAGGCTTTTTTCTCTGGATGAAGGGATTTTTTTGTTTGCAAAAAAGAATAACATCTGTCAATCTGTGTGTTTGTTCCTTAGTCTTCTTTTCATGTCAAGATGGGTAATTGAGTTGATGAACACATGAATGCAGTAGAGTGAGCAGCTCTGCTCCGCTCCTGAATGGTTTATAAGATTAAGACAGGTTTATTTGAGCCTCTTTACCAAAGGTACAAGTACAAGGCATGTTATGGGTCATTTCAGAGACAAAATATCATTTCTGCTAGGACAGGAGAGGACTTGCATTGTTTCATGATTTCAGAGTTATTTGGGAGATCAGAACTACAGACCTTCCCCAGAGAGAAGTTAGCACCTCCTAGCACTGATGGTCATGTGGCCTGGCATGAGAAGAGTCTCCTAAGCAGGGGATTTTGGGGGGAAGAAACAAAGACCCTGGTCATACTGGGAGAAGACAGAACAGTGTGTGAGATGGCCTTGGGAACTGGAGAACAGCTTTCCTGATCCTGTTTCTGACAGCAATGCATTTGGCATGGTTGGTAAAGTATATACTTAAACCACCATTCGTTTCTTTCCAAATTGAAAAAGGTGGAATGATAGAAATCAGATTTGTTATTTGTCTGATTGACTCGACAGGGAGTTTTCAGAAACAGCACTCCTTCCAGGTGTGTGCCAGTGGCCAACTGTGCTCTGTCTTAGAAACTAAGGTTGAAACAAGATACTGGTTTGGGAAATGTAATTGCTGTAATACAAAGGCTCTGGGCAGTGAGACCAGCTTGACATTTATGTATTTTCACCTCTGTTACAAAGCAATATGTGGTATTCCACATCACTGCCAAATTTCTGGCTTGAATTCTGTGCTATATTCTCCTAAACCCCCCTAAGAGTACAAATATGTGTAGGGCTGTTTAAAAATGTGCTATCACCTGTGCTATTCTCCCACATACAATTAGCACAGTGATTTTGGTCTGCAGAGTGGAACTGAACTGATTGAAGTTGCAAAGTTGTCATGTTTTAAAAAGTAAGGGAAGAAATACTGTCTAAAATAGCTCCGCTTCTGAGCAGAAATTATTTTAATAATTCTCAAATACATTAGTTCTTCTTTAATTCCCTCTATGTGTGTGTGTGTTTGTATTTGAAGCATCAGATGTAGGATGAAGTATTGAGAGTATTTGGAAATAATTCATTATCATCTCTGCCTTCTTGATGAAGACATTTTATCTTGCTCAAGCTTCAATTTTCCTGGCATGTTTTCTATTTTCCTGTGCCAGATGGATACTCTGTATTAGATAATGTGGTTTTATTTTTATACATTTAAGTGCTTTAAAGTTTCTTTGTTTATAAAAATGCTGCCCAGGAGCAGAGCCTTTCCTTGTCTCACATACCCAAGTCCCCTCCCCTCCACCCGCTCATTTAGAGCAACATAAATGCATGCTGCTGCACTGAGGCGGGGGAGAGCTCCCAGCAGCAGTAATTGTTGACCTACCACAGTTACAGTCAGTGATCAATAGATACTACTTTGCTGCACAGCAACAGTGCAGAGAAATTGTAGACCCCACTGAGACTTTGTTTTCGACATGCAAACCCAGCTGATGGCCTTCAACTCTAACAGATGTCAGAGACTGACAGGCACCCCAGGGCACCCTGAAAGTACTGCCTGGCTGGGGAAAAAAAGGAACGCTCTCAAATTACTGAGTGCGTTCTAACAAATCACATCAAAGTGGAGAAAAACCTTGAGCTGAAGAAAATTACTACTTTCATTTTCTTTCTTGTCTTGCGCTCCGACGCGGTGCACGGTGCCGTGTGCGGCACTATCGACCGCTGCGCTAATGAGCGGCTCAGCTGCAGGAGACAGCACAGCTCCCACACTGCTGGCCAAGGGGGTGGGGCACAAGGGCAGCTGGGCACATCAGGAGGAGCACACAGTCCTAGGAACATATCAGCTACCTTTGTTACTTTGTTACTGCATATGCAGTCTGTAAATAAATATTTGCAGTCCGTAAATAAGTATTTGCTGACTTTCTCTCCTTACATGACTATGGGGATTCATTGTAAATGTGGATTTTTTCCCCCTTTGTCTGTTGATTATGTGTACAATATTTAGCCCACCTGTTTTATCTGCAATGCTTTCGTTCCTGGTGATGTTAATTCAGAGGTAGGACTTGTCTGAATAGTGTATTTTGAACTTGTTGATAGATTTGAACATCTCTGGTCATGATCTGTAAAACTGAACATGCCTATAACTACAAAACTAAACATGCATGGGGTCTATCTTGTCCTAAAAAGTACTTCAAGTTCAGTGAGCTGAAAGTATATTAATGCTGAGAGAAACTCTGTCTCCAAAAGGAACATAAAAAGACAGCTGTCTGTATTTCTTTTTCTGGGTCTTGAAATGGATTACTATCATTTCACCAAGTGGAATGTCACCTCATGTCACTGAGGTATATTTTCAAGTTCTCTTATCTTTGAAATACCCCATTGCTACTTATACTTGTGCAATCTATCCTCTCTTTTCATACATGAAGAGTCTAATTTTAGAAAATGGAAATAGTTTTGTACTTTAAAAGAAAACCATACTTCTGACAGTGAAATAAAAATTGTAGCCAGGAAGATGGTTCAGTCCTCTACATTTGCACCCTGATGAAACCTGAGGACCATGGAAGAGACCTTCTCCCAAAAGCAGCTTTCTCAATGGACTTTTATAATGGAGTTACATGGTGCCAACCTGATCCTTGTAGGTAGGTCTAGGACAAGCAGAGAGCTCACCAGCCTGTCCTGGGCTTGGAGTCATCTTTTCTCTGAGCAAAATGAAGAACATAAATTTTGCATGTGCAGAGTGACTGAGGAGAGCATGTACTCACTGAGCTCCCCAAATAGGCAGGCCTGGCCCCTGTCTGTCTGCAGGGACACTATAAAGTACTTCAGAAACAGAGGCAAAGCATACAGCTGGACTGAAATCTGGAGGGTGAATTCCAATATTCTTAGAAGAATATTAACAGGTAATGTAGTGTAAAAATATTTTAGACCGTAATCCCGTACAAACTCACATAACACTATACCTAGATTTTCATTATGATACAATGAGAAGACTGCTTGTTTTCTTTATGAAAAGAGTCATATACTCAGAGATAATGGTCTTGCTCTTCAGAAAATTTTGTGAATGATTTCTGCTAATACTTTCGTTATAACTCTTCCGAAATCTTTAAATATGATGTTGCAAGAATCTGACAGCGCCAGTCTTGAGTAGCTGCTGCAAGCCCTCTTCTTCTAGATGGCCCTTACACTCTGTGTCATTGGATCTCTTTTCATCAGGGCAAGACATACATTTTGAATGGTCAGAGGGGCAGTATGTCCAACAGGACAACCATAACAGAGACATCATGTTGCTAAGAATTGGCTGATTTGAACTATCATGACTTGTGTTGTGAAGCAAACAACTATCAGTAAGGAATTCACTCGTGTTTATCTAATAAACTGTGCAGTGTCATGCTCAGAACTTTGATCATGGGGAATGCAAACATGCCTTATACAAATGAGTTTTAAGAAAGTATGGTGTATGTATATTTTTATCTACCTATAAAGTAAAGAATTTAGTGTAGATATAGTGGAAATATTAGGAGTTTAATTCAAGCACCATCATTAGCTTGTGTCTAATTGTACAGTAAAACAAAGAGTAGTGTAATCACAGTACTGATACAAAAAAATGTCAACAATAATAATGATACTACTAAATTTGCAACAGATGCTTCTACCTCTTTTCCTGGGGTTTTGTTCACCCTTCCCCTACTCCATTGGATCCAAAAGTCACTGGCTTCACTCTGAGGTTTGGTGTGTGGAGAAGTGTTAGGAGGCATCACTGGTATCTGGAGTCCTTTCCCAGGAGGAATATGGTGGTTTTTCTAGTGGTTTCTACTCCCATGATCTTCTTGGGATCCACAATTTGTGTGTTTGCTAACACTTTCATATTGTTCTTTTTCTTCATTGCTCCTCACTGCCAGCTTATATTCCTATTTACTGTACATACAAGGTGCTCCTTGCATGTATTAGACACTATTTCTTTGTCCTATTTGTTACCCCAAAGACCAGTTCTGTCCAGCTCCAGGTGTTCTCTTTTCTTTTCTTGCATGTTTTGAGGGTTTTTAACAGAAAATGATGAAGATCTGTGCACAGCTGTGGGGTTATCTGCACCAAACACTGGACCCACCTCTTGTCACACCATGTCAGTCTCACAGCAACAATGTGAACTGGTACCAGTAGTGTCAATTGTCTATTAACAGGGCTACATGGTTATAGAAATAAAAGGTTCTTTTGATCGAGTACACATGGGCCTTGTTAATGTGGTGTTAATACTTCTCAAAAGTTCTCCTTGTTATAAAATACCATTGCAGCAGAAAAACCTGCTCTTTTTGCCAATGAAGGGCTTCAATTTACAGCACAGAGCAGGAACACTGCAACTTTATTTAGATATCTCATGTTCTGGAAAGCTCTCCACCCCCACACACACTCTGATAAACTTTAGCTCTTAAGATTCTCCAGCTGTGCCTCCAGCAATAATTGGGGTCATTAGTCTTTGCCTCCCCAGGCTAATTACCAGCACAATCCAAATGTCATCCGCTAAAGAAATGCAGCTTGAACAGGTTAAATGATGCAGCCACATGCAGGTAGAAATAAGGGGGAAGAGAAAAGATAAAACTGGTTTTTGTGCCTATTTGTATTTGGTCCTCTAACTTAAACACCAGGGTGTACTTCCTTCTGTAGGCACTGCTTACTTTAACAGAGTCCTAAGTGTTCATTTACTGTGAAACAACCACAGAAGAGATGTTTGTGTCTCGACTCTGTTCATACTTTAATTGTGTTCTCTTTAAGTAGAAATGAAGTCCTTTAATTTTGGTCTGAAGGGTGCTGCATTTGAACTGCAGTATCCACTAACTTTAGTTCTGGTATGATGAAAAGCAAAGATGTTTCCAAAGTTTTACCAATGTTAAAATTTTAAACATGAGCTGGAAAAGCCACAGGAATGGCCAATGCCCTGTAATATGAACTCTTACTTTAAAGTCAAATTTTGAAGAAAATTTATGAAGAATTGTATGCAAAAATGAAAATTAAGAGAGAGATATGTAAGCTGTATCTTTCTTAAACAGAAAATATTCTAATTTGACCCTGAAGTATAGCATGAGCATTAAAATTTTATAAATAAATTCTTGAATTCATGCTAACATATAGAAAGCATCACTTTAAAAGCTTTGCTTTGGCAAGTATGCTCTTTTTGACCTCAGGAAAATTGTATGGTAAAGTGCATTCCTCTGATGAATGGAGGAAAAAATAAGTTTTCACCTCAGGTCCAGAATTTTGCTCTAAATTGATGGTTGTGGATTGCATAGCAGGTATTTTGTAATGGGGCAAATCAAAGGTTCTTCTGCTTTCTGAAAGCAGTTTTGAGGAAGAGTTCATGATATCACCTCGTGTGTCAGATAACTTACAGTCATGCCGATAAGTCAAAATGATTCTATGAGGAAAAAATGCAAATTATTGGGTCTCTAGGGAAAGATTGCAGGTATATTTGCATTCCTTTAATTAGAGCATGAGATAGCAATGTGCTGTATGCAATATGTTTTCCCTAGATAAGTATATACAGGGCTCTGCTGCGCGACTGTTGCTGGGAGTAGAACTTCAGGGCAAGTTTTTTGTTACTGAAGAGTTGATTTAGTGAAGCTGCTTTAGGACCATTGACAATTTGCTGGATTTGATCATTCACAGCTGCAGCTTTTGGCATATGCATAGCTTTGTATTTCTGCATAAGGGAAGGAAAATGGATGTGTCTTTTATGCAGAATACCTGAGCTTATTCTCATGTGTCACACGAGCAATAAGAAGAGATCTGAGAGTTAGCTTTAGGCCTGCTGTTCATGATTGAAAGAAAATGTTTTGCAAGAATGAATTCTCAGGAAATGAAGAAGTTCTGTCCACCTAAATTTTATTTTTAGCAATCTCACCTGAGAATCGCAGAATGGTCTGAGTTGGATGGGACCCACAGGGATCATGGCATCCAGCTCCTAAGTGAATGGCCCATACAGGGATGGAACCCACAGCCTTGGCCTTTTTTAGTACCATGCTCCAACCAACCACTCCTCCACTTACACTTATACCTCCTGTTCAAGTTTTGGATATTTTCAGTTCACACAGTTTTGGACACCCTTCAGGCTGTCTCTGGAGGAAAAGGGCAACATTTTTGAATACTATAGCTGCACAGTTATGTGGGATATATGACAAATTCCCTATCTACTGAGCGCCAGAGCTGGGAATGTATCTAGATTAGAAATAATTTGGAGCTAATGTAGCATATTCACAGCTTGACTGAGTCCCTTATTACAGATTCATGATTACAGCTGAAGCAAAATGCTTTCCTTTGTGATAAAATGTTACATATAACAGAAGGTGTAGGCTATGGCCAGCAAACACCTGTTCAGATCCCATCACAGCTCTAAGTGGCTGAAGGTTTTCTTAGCTGTAAAATTTCACTAGAAAATGGTTTCTCAATAGTGTAAAGGTGTCCCTTACAACTTGGCCTACTGTTGACGAAGAACAAAAATGTGGGCAGGGAACTAAGAGGTAAGAGAGGGACGGGAGATCTGCAGGGAGAAGATGTGGAATTAAATATATGGCTTGTTGTGAGCAAGAGCCTCCTGTATTCCCATTGCTGCAGATTACAGGCCAGGACGGAAAGTTAAAGAGCAGTTTCAAAGTCCAAAGAATTCCTGAGAAGCCAGAAATGTTTTGCAAAGATGAGGGTTACAGTTCATGTGCCTGTTCCTTGTGTGGGGTGGCAAGATGGCAGTGGGTTGAGGGGCCCTATGAACCTCTCTGGCAGTTAGGGCAGAAAGGTTTTCCCACAGATGTTTTTAGATGAAAAGTGAAACTGACTAAAAATTTTCTATTACAATGCTAGAAATTAATGCATATTTTCTCAAACTGAAATTTTGATTGATAGTATTGGCTTTTTTCCCCTAAGAGAATTGAAAATTAAATTTTCCAGAAATGTACTGTAATTGAGCTGCAGAGGATGCAGAACATCTGTCTGACTCTGTCTCTTCTGTGCCTTGACTGTGCAAATCATCAGGAAATGTGTGGGGCAAAAGAGTTTTCAGTCTCACTTCTCAAGAAAATGCAATGGAAATGACAAAAGTTTCTGAAGGCTGGTCAGCTAGTAAGCACTGAGTTGTGTGTTGTTTCTGCAACACAGGTATTTATGACAAGCTCTCCCTGCAGTATGGTTTACAGTTGCGGGGTTTTTGCTACCCATGACTCTTTTTGAAAAAACACTATTTCATTTTAGAACCAGCTGAGATCAAAACTTGCCATGTAGCTTCATGACAAATTATATTTTGTTAGTGTTTTAATATGGGACAAAATTTATTATGTTTTTTCACAGATCAATTCATCTGTTTGCCTGAGAAAGCTGTCAGAAAACCTATTTATTTGGTAATGTGCTGTATACACTTAGGAGTATTTCACATCTCTTGGTAACAAATTACCAAAATGCATTTTGAAAGTTAGTTGAAATCATCCAGAAATTCTTTTTTTTTCCTCTGTAAGAGAGTGGAAGTGCATTGAGTTTTGTTTTCTTTCCCTCTTCAGTTTTATTAAATTTAAATTTGAAAGGTGTTTTTCCAGAAAACTCTGTTCCATAATTGCAAACTTGAGAAGTGACACTGATGTCGCTGTCCTACCAATTCCGATAAAAGTTTCCTGTCAAGGCATGTCACTGTATAAGTGTGCTCAGTGTGCCACAAATGATTCATTACCTAGAGCAAATTCAATAGGTTTTAACAAAAATAATTTTATTTACAGGCAAAGCGTGAGATTGTTCAACAAAAATAATAAGTCTTTTATTTGAATCACTTGAATACGCTGCAACTGGCTGCTGGGCTGCAGTTCTGAATGAAGCTGCAAATGGAATGTAAATTATGAATATAAACACTATTATCCATTTTTCCAGTTCATTTCTCCTGTGTGGTAATTCTGCCTGTTACCCTTTCTGATTTATTATAAGCTCTGTCAAGAGGAAAAAGAAATTAGAGATCAACAAATGTACAAGGCCTGTGTATGTGTGTGCATGTTTATGAGACTGAATTTTTGTGAAATACTGGACCAGAACACTGGGTTCTTAAAAAAATATCTATGTCTAAATCCTTTGCTGCATCCTTATGTGGCTTCACACCATGAAAATACCAGACTTTTCAAGAAGAAAGGTTATTCTGTTGCTTTTGTTTTACTGCAGATAAAATGTTGCCTTTTCAGAATAAAATACTCTATTACGGATTTTCCAGTGGAGCCACTACTAAGCCCACCTCCCTGACTGCTCCAGGATTCCTTTTTGGTGGAGGAGAAAAGGTAGAAGACCCCCAAGCTGATCTCTATTGCCTCTTCTATAGCACTGTAGAAAAATTGTACGTGAGCAGTGTGTTCCTTGACTTAAATGATCTTTGAGATTTCTTTTAACTTAAGGGCCTGGATGCAGTTTTGGTGATAAAGTAGAGGCACTATTTTATCTCTTTCCTCTGTGCCAGTTGTACAGGCTTTGTTCAAAGTATTGTTTCTATTATTATTACACAGCCTGTGTACATGGACTTCAATGAGTACTACTCCTATTACTCAAGAATGAAAGGACCAAATCCTAAATTAATGAATGGTGATGGTCAAAGTTTGAGGAATGAACTGAAATTTCTGTGTGATACCAGCTCTCAGCCCCAAGCACAGAAATGCAGCAGGTTTGGGCTCAGTTCATAACAGCTCCCCTCAGCTGCTCTTTACTCTCCAGTTTTTCCCTGCTCCAGAATGAACTCTCCATCAGCTGCAGTCAGTCAGGAGTATCCATTGACTATAGTGTGGGCCCTGCAGGGGCTCCAGGGGGATCTGGAGCATCCCCTTCCCTTCTTCTCAGGCCTTGGCATCTGCAGGGCTGTTTCTCACATTTTTCTTGCTCCTTTCTCACAGATGCTGTGCAGCATTTTTTCCGAAATATGTCACCAGAGAGGAGCCAGCAGTGTTGTTGATGGGCTCAGCTGTGCCCTGCAGGAGGTCTCATGGAGATGGCTGTGCCTGGCATGGGACAGCCTTGGCCTCTCCTCACAGAAGCCACCTCTGCTGCTCCCGACTGCCAGCACCTGGGCAGCTGCAGTCAGTACTGGAAGCAGCACAGAGCACATCTGGGATACACGGGGAATGATCTCCACATGCCTCCTCTGCCCAGGGTGTCAGGAATATGTCAGTCCCCACCTATTGAAGTAGCCTGAGTTCTAGAGATAAAATTCAGCTGTTTTCATCTGGCTATTCAAAATGGTGGTAATGGTCTTTTTAATGCAGCTTGTAAGTTTAGGATGTGGCATTGCTTTTTCTTGGAAGCTCACAGGTCTCTAAGATCTCTTGAACAATTGAAGAGGTTTGACATAAAAGGATAAATTGGACATTTAACAAGGATAATAAAAACCAGATCCATTCCCTTTCTCTCTTCTATTCTGAAATTGTTTAGAAACTCTTTTTTTTTTAATCCTTTTGATACCATAAAACCACAAGAAGATCTGTACTTCTGCTCTGTAACTACAATTCTGTTTTCTTTCTTGTATTAGTGCTGTGTGAAAAAGCCACAGAATCGTACAGTATCTTTCTTCTTCATTTCATTTTAAGGTCCTCTTTGGTGTATTAAAGGCAATAGTTTAAATGTAATTTTATTCATCTTTCATTTCAAAAGACATGTTTTCTAAAGTAAGCACTTAATAAGAGAGTATATCTGGTGAATATGACTGCTCATTTAGTAGGTCTTCCCAAGACGCCTCTGCTGAACATGTTATTGATCACTGAAATCAAATTAGGAAAATTTATCTAAACTTCTGGAAGCTGTTCTATTTTTAAGGCACAAATACTGTCTTAAATCCCAATGTTCATGGGTGAAGTATATGCATTGTTGTTTTTTAAAAAATATCATCATATACCTTACTCTTAATTACTAATGACAGAGCTATATTCCTGTGTAGATATCTTTTTGCTGCTTCTGAAATTTTTGAGTAAAACTTAGAATCCTGTGTGGGATTGATCCAGCAGGCAAGCTGTGCTTTTCCTTGCAGAGGGGTGAAGGAGCCTTCCTACTGCACATGAGGTACAAAATATACAGATATAAGCTCTCTGAAGAGAAATCATAGATATGTTTTTAAGGAACTTAGAAAAATGTATGTTTATAAAAAAATATTGGGTTGACAGATACTCTTTTCTTCTCCCATAGTTTGTACAGTTTGACTTTAGAAACCTTCACATTTTTGTGGAAACAGGAACATCTACTATTTTAGGAGGAAGAAAAGGCCCAGTGAGGGTTTTAACTTCCTCTGTTCTTTACATAGCTGTATATAACAATCTCAAGCTCCAGAAAATTTTAGTGCAATTAATTTGCAGAGCAAGTGCTCATCTCATAGGATGTAAGATGTACAATACTCATTTAACACTCTTTCTAAACATGCTATATTTTGTGAAACTGTTATTTCAGACTATGCAAAAAGACTTTCTAAACACACTCAAGAGAAATGAGAAAAAGCCTACACAACATCACAAAACTGATACATGGTGGAACACTGCACAGACCTTTTTAGGTAAGCTTCTCATGTTAACCTGCTGCTGCAGTTGACAGAAGTAAAAGCCCAACCTATTTTTAGTTGTCTGCTTTAGGATGAGATGAATCACCTGCTAGAAGGAATGTATTCACAACATGAACTTGAGAGGGAGCCTGGGGTGACTAGCTCAGATTTAAATGTCTGTGCTATTAGATTAGGGAAGAAAAATCCCATTCCTCTTACCTTATTTCTTCTTGATGCAAGGTGGGGAAGTTTGACAGGTAGTTGATTCTGTGTGTAGCTGTTGAGAATAACACATTTGTAGGCATAAATGCCTTAATTCTATTCCCAGTAATATTTAACAAACTGCAAATAGAGATCTGTATCTTACAGAAAATGCATATGCTCCTGGCAAGTCACCTTCAGGGGAATGAGCTTACTTACAGCCTTGGAAAGAAGAATAGTTTAATGATATACTTCTGCTTGACTGGTTTAATATCCTTGCTTTAAAAGAATAAGTATCATTCTCATCTTCTTGAGGCTGTTGTTCAGATTCAGTTTTACATTCTTACCTGGTGCTTGTAAGTACCATATATTTATCTGCACAAAATCCCTGAAAGAAATGTAAAAGCTACTTTTCCACTTTCTATAAATGGGAATCTTAAGCACAGGGCTTTGCCATAGGCCAAGTCCCACAGCAAATCTATCCCTGATGAGGAGACTTGAATATATCTCTCCCAGGTCCTCTGCTTTAATTAGACCAATCCTTTTCCTCTACAACAGACGTCAATAGGAAACCTCATCTGTATGAAGTATATGTATGTGATGGTCATAACAACCTTCTGTTTCTCTTGTCAAGGGATTGATTGTACTAGCATTGATCCAAGTCCTTGCTGATGAAGTTGTGTTTCTTCTTGAACAGGACTCAGTTTATCACTGTGTGCCAGGCCTATAGAAATGTACTTTGCTTCTAAAGGCGCTCACATATCTCTAACATAACATTGAACAGTGAACTGACTTTTAAAAGGAACAGCAGGGTAATCCTTAATGGTTTTTTTTTTCCCCAAAGAATCTGTAGTTATAGAAGGGCTTGATTTAATCTCGTTGCAAAGAGACCTTCTATATTGAGTTAAACCACAGAAAATATAAAAAGATGAGCATATCTACAGAAAAATTCCAATTGTACTAAAATTTAGCTTCCTGCATGGGTTGGTAATTCAAGAAAAAGAACAAAGCCATGTTACTGGTCTGTATGTGGTCATGCATGTTTATAGACACGCATGCAGGACTTAGCACACACAATACTGGAGCTTTCCTATTTTTAATCTAGCTGGCTTGGGCACAGCTGCAAGACCTGGATCAGCTCAGCCTGCAAGACTTGCTGGAGCAGCAAAGAAAGACTTCTTTGGACTTCTGGTGTGCCCTCAGTTCTGTGGCTGAACCCGCAAACAGGTTTCAATAAATTAGGTTACACTTGTTTTTTCAATGCTGTGCTACATCTCAAACTGAGCATGCTTTGGACCAGTACATAATAAGTAAGGGCAACAATAAAGTAGTCTCGCAGCACATGGTGATACACAATGAAGTTGAATTTTTCTCTGACTCACAATTACAGGTACTCTTTTATAGAATCTCTCTGTGTTAATGCACGAAGCTGTTTTTGCAGGTAAAAAGGAGGTTAAATCACACGCACTTTAGTGGCAAACAGAAAAAAAAAAAAAAATCTGTTTATATTATTAGAGTCAAATACTAAATGTCACCATCCTTCCAGGCTTACAGAGTTAGGTTTGTCAATGGAAAGGTGTCTCAGCCACTGAAGAACCTGCTGCTGAAGGGTGGAGGTCTGGCCTTTTGTGCCTGCCACACAGGCATGGAAAAGCATATTGTGGGTGCTGATTCAACAGAATGACCAGAGCAGGAATGGATGTATTTTATTCTTCACCATAAGTTAAAATTTTATTTTTGGAGCAAGTAGAACTTCTCGTCATAACAAATTTCCTATTCTTGGCCCTAGTGAAATGGCATGTAACTAGTTTTCTTAGGGCAGCAATGTTAGCTGCCGGAGGAGACCTTTCCTGCATTGTATGCACTGTGTGAGTGCAATACAAAAGGTGTCTTCTGACCCCAAACTTCTGTGTGCAAATTTGCATGGAAAATCCCTTTCCAAGTCTGTGAAAGAAGCAGATACAAGCCAAGCTCATACACTTTGTCAAAAGTTGCAGTACCTATGTAAAAAATTGTTTCCAGGGGGAAAGAAAAGAAAAAAGAAAAGAAAAGAAAAGAAAAGAAAAGAAAAGAAAAGAAAAGAAAAGAAAAGAAAAGAAAAGAAAAGAAAAGAAAAGAAAAGAAAAGAAAAGAAAAGAAAAGAAAAGAAAAGAAAAGGGAGAGGAGAGGAAAGGAAAAAGGAAAGGAAAGGAAAGGAAAGGAAAGGAAAGGAAAGGAAAGGAAAGGAAAGGAAAGGAAAGGAAAGGAAGAAAAAAGAAAATTCCCAGCCAGCTCCAATTCCTATGCATGCAAGCATTTCCATTGGCTTCATAGGGATGACTTGTGGGTAAGATACACTCACACAATTAACAGTGTTGCAGAACTGAGTCTTAAATCAATGCTTTTTCTTTCCCAACAGCCAGACACCCTGAGGAGTGAGAAAACAGAGCCGGAGGAAAAATTGATAGGATAGATTTCTACACTAGAAACAAATGCTCTAATTTGTGTTTGTAGCAAAAATGTGCTGTCTAATGCAAAGCAGTTTTCTTCATCTATGCTATATTCTCTTGCCAACACCCTCCAACAAATAAAGACCAGGTTTCCCTTTAATTTTGAAATGCTTCCAGTCTACAGTTACCTTCCAATTTTTCTTTTTTTTTTTTTTTTGTTTTTCCTAATAATTGTTAGTACTAGAGTTTATTGCCAAAATTAAAGCAAGGTAAATTCTATAAACCAGGGGTTTATGCAGTTTTAGTGTTATGCTTTTAACTTGCTGGTGCCACTATGTGAAGAACAGAATGTATTGCAGTATGTTTTGAGACATAATTTTTTTAAATTTTTTTTTCATCATATTTTTATGTATTCTATTTTTCCCCTCTGAGCTTTATGGATAATACCACATTTCTTCCTATTCTCTCATATTTTTTGTTTTTCCACAAAGGATTTTTGAGATTGCTGGGTTTCCTTTCAAGAGAGTAGATAATCACACAGGAGACTGTGGTCTGAGGTAAAATATACGTGTCCGTTTGACTTCTTGTTGAATCCTTGTAATGAAATCAGACTGAGGAGTTGGAAAGCTTGTGTAGATAGCCAATGAAATTAAAGTTGAGGAGGAAAGCTGAAAAACAGAGGGAAACTATGAAAATCCTAGCCCTGTGTGTTGGATGACTCAGATCCTGCAAGGCAGTCTCTCACCAATAGTTGCTTGAAGTTTTGTACTTGGGGACCATAACCTGCTACACTAAAACTGGAGCCCTGGATCACTACAGAGTGCTCAGGTAGCTGCCACTGGGAGGATTGCTTTTCCTCTGCTCAAAGTAGGAGCAGTTGCTAGGAAGTTGTGATCAGTATTCATCTCCGGTTTTTCAGAAATGGAGCTAACGGGTGGTTATGTAACATGAACTACAATTTTTTTTTTCCTTTTTTTCCTTTTTCCTTCTCAAGGTAGCATTAACAAAACTCTGGATCTAAGTGACATTGGGACAGCTTGAATTTTAACCTGAACTGGTAAGTGGGACCTTGAGGCCATGATCTAACAGCACTCTTTGATGAACAGAGTGCCTGGATCCTCTCCCTGAAATGAAATACTTACAATGTCTTGGTAGCAGAGGTAGACTTGCTGCCTAAAGAAACAGGAAATTATTCCTACTAGCTTGTACTGAAAAAACATTAATCAGGCAAATGTTGCATCTCAGCAAGAGCACAGCATAGACCCTTGAATTAACTTCTAATAAGCAGGGAACAGCTGATCTTATTAGCTTATGCACATCACCTTTAAAACATAGCTCTATAGTTTTTAGAATGTGCGACTGGCTACCTCCATGAGGCTGAATTGCACGGTCTGCTCATATTATCATTCAGCACATGCTCAGGGGTATTTGAACTTTCTCTGTTTATGTGGAATAAAATCCCTGGAGAAATCAGATATCTTCATTTATCCTGTCCCACTGTCCAGCTGAGTCACCAAAACAGTTTGAAACAAAAAATTTGGCATGAGGACAGTTGTGCATGTGCAAAGAGCTTAGAGTAGACATTAGGAAGATAAATGCTACTTTATTCCCATATCCCCAGGGGTGAGATATTTCTTTTGTCTCATGGCAGAGCATACAGGGAGAGGAAAAATTAATGCATGCAGGCTGACCACTAGTGTCACTTTAAAAAAAAATTAAATTGTTCCAGCTGTGAAATGAGTCTGCTAGTCTTGTCTACAAATCCCAGATTCACAAAGGAAATTTGAATCAGAATTTTGACTAGCAAGTAGTTTTGGAGAACCTGGTGAACACTGGATAGCAGTTTGTCTACAGTGTAAGGACCAAGGACTATGGATATTCTTCAGAAAATGGAGTTCTTGCTGAAGAGTTAAAACATAGGTTTAGAGCTGAAGATTCAAATGGTTGGTCTCATCTGATGAAATTTAGATTACTGTGTGTGTCTTAAGAACCTATTTTCTAAGAAGCCATTTTATCAGCATTGTTTTGCTCAGGTGCTGAACAGGTGTGGGGGGACAATATTAGGAGACACCAAACTGTCTTGGCATAGGTGAAGGATTCCATCCTAAAAGGTGCTCCTGCAGCTGCATGGTGCAGGCAGCTGCACACTGTCAGGCCCAGCTGCTCTCTGTAGACTTTGGCCATAAGGGTTACATCCCTCCCCGAGATCACCAGGTGCATGATCAGGATTTCTAAAGTAGCTGTAACCCACATACACCAGGGAACATTGTCTAAGGTTCCCTTTCAATTTTAATGTAACCTATTTCTCCTCTAAGAAGCATTCTGTCCTTTTGACCGAGCATGTTCATAAACACAGTCTGTTGGCAATATTTGTTCACTGTTATACTCTTATTTATGTACTCAGTTTTGCCCACAGGTTGAGAATGTTCAGCTATACTCCACAGAATGGCTTAAAGGCCTTTGAGGAAATAAGCATGGAGATGAAGCATCCTTGTTCTGTCCACTCAGCCCATGCAGCAGCTCAATGGCAATTGAAATGCCACTTGAAATAGAGATTTAAATTTTGTACAGGAACTACTAAAGTTCTCTCATTCCCAGCAATTTGAGAAGTTCAACACAGCAGGCTCCAACCTCTATTACTACTTCAAACTGCTGTTTTCTCTGTTTACTGCTAGCATGAGGCTTCAGAAGAGACACCAGTAAAAACTATAGAGAATTGAATGTTATGAAACCTATGGAGACTCATTAGCATTTGTTGACTTTTTGCCCTGTTTCACAGTGAATGACTATATTATTCAGCTCATCTAAGTACAATGAAGGAAGGAGCTCAGCTATTCCTTTTCTATTTCATTTTCTGTCCTTGGCTTTCTTCCCATATGTTAAATGAATAAAGACAGGAAAATGTCAGTGATGACATGATCAGTTCCATTATTAACCTTCCCATAAACAGTCATGACTCCCATGCAGTCTCCCTTTATATTCATCATTCACAGAGTACCTTGCTAACAAGCTTGGCAAAAAAGACCTGTGCAAACTAAAATGAGAAATCAATTATCTTAAAACATTTTCCTGAGATGTCTCTTGTTTGCAGCGATTTAAAGCTGTATATTGTCAGGGAGGGGTTCTGCACAGTAAGAGTACATACATATACATACATATATATATACACACCTACATATATCATGTTTCTTTGTTGGAGCTGTAAACAGGCAAGGATGTATCTGAAGCCCTCTAATCTTGTGCCATTTTTGAGTTGTGCAAGTCCTTAAATTTGAAGACGGACCATAATGAGCTGTGGATCAGAGGGTTGTCTGCAGCCACCACTCGTCTGTCTGTCAAGGTCAGCCCAGTGCCTCCCTTAATAAACTTCCCTTCTGTAGTTTGTGCTCCTTTCCATTTGCATAAGGGAAGTAGTGGCCACTTTTGAGGTCAAGCAAATGTAATAAGGGTTTATGTTGCAGTTACTTTAATACTTTCTCGGGTTTGGGTTTTGTTGCTTTTTTTGCAGTACTCTGTAAACCCAAGAGGTTTCCAGATCTGTTTCTACTGAATAATCATTAGTTATATTAAAGAAACATAAAATTTAGGGTTCTAATCTTCTGTTGCTAACCAAGAGATGTATCCATTGCAGCTCTATGTCTGCAAATAAAATATGAGTCTGAGTCCCTAATATTACTCCCCTCCAACTCTCCCCTCAAACAAAACAACAACAACAACAACAACAAAAATCCAAAACAACAAAATCAAACCCTCAAAACCCAGACTGGCTATTTAATTATTTAAAGGTGCTTATTCAGAGGCCTGAGCTTTGCTCCAGGTCTTTCTTTTCAAGTATGTGGCAATGTCAGCTTCTGATAATGTATATGGTGGCAGTCCAAGTTTTAAATTTTGTATACTGTTTTCTTTTCTGCACATTTTAGACATGTAAAGACACTCACATGTGAAGACACTCACACAAGTGTCTTCATGAAGCTTTTCTTATCTGAGCTACCACTCTTCTTGGTATATTATATACACATATCAGTCTCTACCCAGGGCAGTTAATGGTGGCATTTCAGATCCTAATGCCAGATCTCAGG
This sequence comes from Illadopsis cleaveri, assembly GCA_013399915.1. Classification (NCBI taxonomy): domain Eukaryota; kingdom Metazoa; phylum Chordata; class Aves; order Passeriformes; family Timaliidae; genus Illadopsis; species Illadopsis cleaveri. Next base: position 326,043 of record VXBB01023741.1, read on the forward strand.
AAGCTGTGGGCTCTTGGGCTCTGCAACGTGATGTTCAATCTGAGACCTACATTGCCAACTTCCCCGAATAAGGAATTCAGAAATTATCCTAGGCAAGGTGAAAATGCCTGCTAGGGATCCCTTTGACCAGGCCAGAGTTGTGTAGTTTGAACAACAGCAAATGTAGCTGGGGAACTACTGGAACTATACTGAGCAGAGGTTTAGTTTCCCCTTCTTTTAATGGGGTGGTGTGTGGGGAGGCAATGGAGGTACTCCTAGCAATATTTTTCTGGTTTTCTTGCTCCCGTGTGTACTGACCACAAAACACCTGTAGGATGTACATTTCAGACAACAGAACACACTACACAGACTACTGGAGTTATATGAGGATAAAATAGAGCTTAGGAAACAATTGTTGTTTGCAATTTCAGTTCTGTTGATGAGAAAATATGTCTAGGGGTTGTTCACTGATCCCTGTTGCTTCAGAGGTCAAGAGGGAGCTGTCTCCTTCCTAGGAGTCTTTTGGCTACCACCCTGCTGCTCCCTGCAGAGCAAGATTTGTGTTCAGCTTTTCTCTTAGAACAGAAAGAGTTTCTTTCCCTGATGACAACAATGTTGCTTTCCTAAGTCACAGGATTGAAAACTTGTTTCTTTTCTTTGACAGGGTCAAAAATGTCCGGGAAGCTAGAGGATGTTTTTGTTTTTCTCTCTAGATTGCTGTTGAAGTGTATGTGTTCCTGTGTGGGATGGTTTTGAGCTCAAGACTTCAAACCTGTGTGAAATTTTTCAGCAGTGATGTTTCTGTGACTGCTCTCTTTCAAGCGGGACTGTCAGAAATAAACAAGTTGTCAAGGTGACAAAACTCTTTCTATACCATTTTCTGTCCTTCAGGCATACCCTGTACCCTGTGTTTATGTCCTGGTTCTGGCCAGGACAAGGTTTATTTTTCAGCAGGCTAGAGGGGAGATGACTGAAAGCCAGAGTCTATTTTGTACCACCTCACTTCACTTTGTGGGGGCAGGGGGAAGGGGTCTCTCCCAGGCTGGGGGGAGCGTGGAGACAGAGGGCTCAGTCCTCACCATGACCATTTGCATGTGAATTCTGTGCCTCTCTCGTACACTTTTTAAATTAATATTGCTGCTGTTGCAGTTTGCTTTTTTATCTCATTGATGTTTCCAGTAAATTGTTCGTATCTCAACCCATAATCTTCAGTTTTTCTGCCTCCAATTCTCCTCTCCATCCAGCTGCAAGAAATACGGAGAGGGAGGGAGGAGTGAGAGAGTGGTGCATGGTTTGGAGTGGTTTCAGCTGGAACCCTACACTGGGGAGCACCATTCTTAAACCATGAGAGTCTACCAGTGGATGTGCGGGTTTAGCCAAGATTGTCAGTTCAGAGTATAGTATTTGTTTCTGGTTTGTTTTGTCTTCCTATGCTGAAGTCCAAACTCTTGCAAAGTGGTGCAAAAAAATGTTTTTCAGGCTTTCTGGCAGGAAATGCATGTGAACGAACAGTTGGCCTAAAGTGTTTATGTGTTGAATAAAAGTCATTTTCCCCATCTCAGAGCCAAGCGTGTCACCTGTGATGTGTCTAATTACTCTGAAGCCCAGGGTTTGTACCCTTTGGCAGAGTATTTACAATGAAACACATTTTCATGAGCTAAGACAACTCTGTTTTATAGTGCTGTATATACCGGTATAAACACTTTCCTAGGAATTAAAGAGATAATAAAATATTCCTCCAAATGCAGGGAAGTATGCCTGGAAGAGTCAGTTGAGACAATCTATTTCCATTTCAGAGGAAGGTTTTGTGGTTTTTTTTCTGTGATCCATGTGTCTCAGCTCATGGGTTATCTTCCACAGAAAGGTAAAAGTAGTTAATGATTTCTTGTGACCCATTTAAACACTACAGTACCTGAATCAGTTCTGATTCCGAACTCTACCTTACTAGTGGACTTGTTAACCTTAGGCATCAAAAAAATAGATTAAATTGTATTATTTAAACTAGATTTAAATTATCTGACTGTTGATGAACATATTTTGGATGACTTTACTGGTTTTCCAATTTTTGAGATTACTGTAAATCTGTGTAATGGCATATCTGTATTATGTCCTCAGTTTCTAATTTATAGTCAAGAAAATATTTTAGATATCACTAAAGAAACGGTAACTTGGGCATGAATGTGGTCACATAATAGGGAATATTAGAAAAATCATCATCATCATCATGGGCACCTTGATATTTCTGGGACAAATAAATGATGTTGTAGCTACTATAAGCCTTGCACCAAGAAAACTCCCAGGTAAGATCTCTAACTTGTATTTTGCTTGTTTAAATGGTCGGTGCAACTGTATCCTCTGCATGTCTGGTCCTTAGCAAGTATGACAACTGCAAAAATATTTCCTTTTAAGACAAAAAGTTATCATCATACTTTGCCAAAATTCTCGTCAAACTTCTTTTTTTTTTTTATCTATACTTGAAAATATTCACAATGCAAAGTAGTTTGAAAATATGCCTACAATAAAGTATACAAGCCCCATTAAAAAATTATGTTAATTCTACTAATGGTATTTTGTAATTCTACTAATGGTATTTCTTCTTCTTTGCTAATATATCCTTCAACTTCTAATTATCACTTTCAGTTTTTGGTTTTTTACGTTAGGATCTGTTGATCTAGGAAGAGAATTCTTAATATAAAATGAAACTTGCTTATATGTTCTTTACTGCATCAAAACTAGATATCATGTTTTGGGGGCCTTTTTTTGCTGCTGTTTTAGGGGTTTTTTGTGAAAACAAAACCTCTGAAGATAACCCAAAATAACAGCTTAATTAGATTAATAGAACATTGTTTTTCAATTTAACTTGATCAATATTTTTTCAATATGAATGAAAAGCTAGAGTAAAGTTATGGGGTATAGAATTTTTTTTTCTCTGTTCTTATAATTATTTTTATTTGATTGGTTGGTTGGATTGTTTGGGTTGTTAAGTGACCACCAAAATGTTCATAGTCTCTGCAGTATACCTCTTGATTTATTTGGATTTCAAGTCTCCTTAGTCTTTTTTAAAAATCAAATTATGAGGCCTGGATATGAAAAATCTACTGAGACTGTCATTTTTTACTACCATCTGTGAGTTGTATTTCTTTAAAAACTGCCTTCTCCTGCTTGTTTCAGGTAATGAATCAGGATATTAAATTAAGTGCTACTTGAAGGATTAAGATACTACTGAAACTTGTAATAAATTTACGCAGTCACCATGGTGGGAATACTTGGCAAATTTAGAGCTGATCTTGTATTCCTGTTATCTTCACGGGTAATTCCCATATTCCCCTATTCAAGCAGAGCAAGCAGGAGCCTCTTCTCTAAAGATACACTTATGTATGCATGAATGAATGCTTCCAGGAGCCCAGAAACACTTGCTTGTCAGCTTTCTGCCCTGACACACAAGTGTTGAGGTGGTAGGAAATGGCAGTGCTTTTTATCAGGACAGCACAGGTGGATGGCCTTTGTTAACAATTAACAGTGGGATGTTAGGTGATGTGTTTTTCCTTAATGTCTCAAAAATACATGGTTGTTTCAAGTTCTGAAAGCAAGCTAATGGCATATGCCCTGAGCTTTGGCCAAGCTAATGTATTCTGTGTATAGCCAGAGCTGTTACAGCAAAAATGTTTCCTTTACATGCATCCACTATTTGTTTTCTTCCCTTACTTAACCTTTCTTAGAGCACAGCTCACCCTGAGTTTTACATTGCTACTGCCTGCTTTATCCCTCAGCTGTTTTCTTCTCTTCATTTCTGTTTGTCTCCTAAGAAAATGACAAACCAGAAACAGTTGAGTGGTCAAGTGTATCAGAAATAAAGCAAGCTGATGCATGTGGCATGGTTCAGTGGACAGAGCACTTCATTCTGCATCTGAAAAGAGTTCTCTCTCTGCCACTCATCTTTTTTCCTTCTCACAGTGCTGAACAAGATATTTTATCCTAATTTAGGCAGCAGTGAGACAGGCTATGTGCCTTCTTTTGAGAACTTTAAAATTCAGGTTAGTAGCATACTTTTTGGCATAGATGTGCCTTTTCCTAATTGTGGGAGGAGAACTGAGTAGGTCTGTTTTTGCGTGGCTGGCATAAAGTGGAAAGAACAGCTAACAAAGCAGTCTATTTTTCTGGAAACATTTCCCTATGGAATGTGTCCCTGTCTTTGATCTGTAATAGTTCAAGTGTGTCATCTTCTTCAGATCATCTCCCAAAGAACATCTTAAATTACACAATAATTGAGGATGGAGGTCATGGAGAGTGCAGAACCTTGCATCTGCTGCAGAAGTGTTGTGTTATTCATGCCCTGTTTCCTGCTGTCAGAAGAGCAATCCCATGAGACAAATGTTCTCTACAGGACAGCACTGCAAAACAATGCCAGCCCTTGTGCTTGACTGATGCTGGTCCTGCTGCAGCTTTAGGCTTCTCACTAACTTTAGGCAATACTCTGTTTCACAGGTGCTGGGCAAAGGGATGCAGCCACATCCAAGTGACCCTACATGAAGCCAGTGGGGGCTTATCCAGCCTGGTCTAGTGCAGCATCTGCTGTGCCTGACCTGAGCTGGATTGTGCAGAGCCATTGGTGCTCTGCTACTGCCTGGCCCAGCAGTTGCAGGAAGAGAAATTCAATGAGGCTCTGAAGTGACCTGCAGGCAGCCAGTCCAGCAGGGCTTGATGATTGCAGAAGTTTGGGAGTGGCAAGAACTGCACTGACACAATGCTTCCCCTGATCTGGTGAATGCAGCAGGGCTGGAGCAACTGAGCCTGCTTTGATTTGCAATGAGGGCTGCAGGCAATGAAGCTGATTTATAAGAGACTGTCATCCACAGGTCAGTTAACTTGTCATCACAGTAGTTCTGACACTGAGGGTGCCAACACAACCTAAGTGTGGGGTTTTCTGATTTTTTATTGAGTAGATGTCTGGCTTGGGAAAAATAAAGCAAGCAACAGAGAAGCTTTGGGGCAGGGGCCATTTTTCTCCCCTTTCCTTAACCAAAAAAATCCAAACCAAACCATGTCTCTCCAGAAATCCAAGATAAAGTCTGCTTAGGCAAAAAGATATTATGCTGATAGAGCAGAGTGCTTGAAAGAAATGTGTATTCATTATCTTTAGAACAGATGGAGATCAGCAGGAATGTTTTAATGTACTACAAAACCTGTAAAGTTTTTTAAATTCATGATTATACTGTCTTGTAAACCTCATAATTGCCTCAAAGAGTAATGAGTGGGCCTAAAACACATTCACATTGGTAGAAATGTGCACTGAATTTAATATAACCTGTGTCAGAATTAACTTGGATATGTTGAATTTTAAAGTTAAATGATGCTTCTCATAAAACACTTCAAAAGAAGAAAGCTGAAATCTGAAGAAAAAAAGCTGTAGAAACAAAGCAGGTCTCTGGTAGCTATTAATTTGTGAGACAACATTTAGAGAATACTTCCTTGTAGACTCACAATGAAAATAAAGTGAAGAAAATGGACTCAAATTTGCAGGGCTGCAATGTAATGCACACTATGATTCATATGTATTGTTATGAAGGTGTTGGAATAAAATAAAGGAACTGAATGTTCTCATTGGAATTCCCTTGACAGATAAGAGGCAAATGGTTATGTAAGTAAAGGATGGTATCAGAAAAGAAATGCAATAAAGCATCAGATCTTTCCATCTGAGCCATCATTTCATCTTGCAGTTAGTTAGGGACAGAAAAAGTGAGGTCGTACATTAAAAATGTGTTTTTTATTTTCCCTTTGTTCTAAAGGAGATATTGGCAGCTATAAAATCAGGAATAGTTCTCAATTCTTTATTTTTCCATCTCTAGGTGACTATGAGAAAGCATTTCTCCTCGGAAGGATTTTTTCCTTGTTATATGACCTGGCTTGGGACTTTAGGCACTATTTGCAGATTTTCATGAAAAGAGTTGTAAGACTAATTAGCAATTTCTCCTCTTGTCTGAACAAAGGTAGCAACTGGTCATAGCTGTGCTCAGAAAAGCTGAGGAAGGATGTAGACTTAAAGCTTCTAAATGGTGCATTATGAGATGTCTCTATCCACCTGCACATCAGTAAGCAGCAAGTGAATTTTCCTTGTGGAAACTGGACCAATAGCTTTTAGGAGATGCTTTGCTGATTCTTTTAGTTTGTGTTGTCCTCTGCCAGGGCTCTTGAGTGCTTTTATCCTGACTGTCTGAAGCTGGTGTTCCTGGCCATGTTCTTGGTTGGGGAAGTGCAAGCATACACTGGCCCTCTTTCTGTTCCCTGTTGACCAATATTCAAGGAATCATCAAAAACATTCTGATATATCTAGATGACTGCGTATCTAAAAAAAAAGAGAAGCTGCCCATGGAGAAGATGATAACTTAGCATGACTTAGCCTTAGCATAATCATTCCTGCCTGAACACTCCACATGCATTTTTTGACTTTTTGATTTTTATAAAGATGAAAATATACTGAACTGCTCAAGAGAACTTTCATGAACTTGATGATATTAATATGTGACCACTTCCCAGAGAAACCTGTTTCAGTGCCCAATCACTGTCTGAGTGAAGAACCTCTTCCTAATATCTAACCTAAACCTCCTCTGACACAGTTTCATGCCTTTGTTTTAGTTAATATAATAGCACGTAAATTATGTATTTATGCAGATCAGCTTGTTGAGAGACTTTGGTTTACTGATTCACTTTTCTAGTATCTCACGGAATCTTAGAATCATTCATGTAGAAAAAAACCTTTAAGATTATTGAGTCCAAGCCATGAACAAAGCACCACTGTGTTCACCACTAAACCATATCCCTGAGTGCCACATCCACATCCAGGAGTGTCACTACTTTTAAATCTTACAAAGTTAATATTTATTTTGCTAGTTCTGTGAGTCTTGCATTGCAGTGAAACACAAAGCTGCTCTTTATAAAAAGAAAAAAATAATGAATAATCTCTTTTAGAATATGTGTAAAAAAATTTTCAAATTTCTTAGAAAAGCAGATAACTGTAATTCCATAAGATATTGTGTAAATGGTAAGAAAAAACAGGTCCTTGAAGACCAGTCACTATGCAGAAAGAATAGGATACAGCTGCTCAAAGATGATCAGTAGGAGGAGGAATTATGCAAAGTTCCTAAAGTAAAAATAAAGGCCTCTTCTAGAAAAAAAAAGTCTTTTTGCTATAATATATAAAGATTGCTGGTAAATTCCATTATAAGGAAAAGGTATTTAGGTATGAGGGACCTGGAAACACTTGAATGGTTCCTCCCATCAAGAATTCTTGAATTCGCATTGGTGATTACGCCAAAAAGCCTTGCAACAGGTGTAGAATGAGTTAACACCACAGTTACTCTAAGTAAATACAATATTCTGCTTTTTTAAACAGGAAATTACAACTTCTGAATGTTCCTGGCCTCCACTTCCTATTGCTTTTGTCACTACCACCAAGGCTAACAACTCTTCTAGAAGTCTTACAGCTTAGACTGCCTCTTAGTTTCCACTTTAGTGCCTCTAAGAGTTTAGATCAAGCTAGGAACTTAATATTCATCTGATATTCATTATATAACAAGCAAAACTATTAATGTTGACTTTTTTCTCTATGTGTTGGTTCTATGTGTGCAATTCAAATAGCTTTATCAGGATTTTTCCCCCTGGAAGAGTGAAGATCTACTGAACAGGATGTAGAGAGAATAGAGCTTTGTGGAGCCCACTGGGGACCCTGTGTGGCGTGTGTATGCCACAAGAGCCATGTGAAGAGCAGTGACCCAGAATCATGTTTCTTCCTTCTTGCCTTTTGGGAAAAAATAAAAACAAACACCTTGACATGCCTGTTAGGTCAATTTTATTTTCTGCAGGGATTCAGCCTGCAGCATGTGAGCTAAAGCATGAGCTCAAGCATTTGAAAAAAACACAGTTCAATGAACTTTGAACAGTCTCTTGAAATCAAAATTTACTAAGTGGATTAGATAGAAGAGGAGCAACATAAAATACAGCCCATTGAAGAGAAAAGGATCCTCTCTTTTCCACAAGTTTAATCATGATATCTTCAAGAATATATTAATATGAGCCAGCAGGAGTGCTGCTAGGATCCCAAGATGCAGCTGTCAAGTAACATCTGCCAAAAAGGGACTTGCTTCATTACATTCAAACCTTTCCATTGCTCATTAGGTCTCACCAGATGGGGATTCAGTATTTTGAAGTCACTCACCCTGTATGAAGTAGTTTGTTCATGACACTGATGAACAATTATCTACCTGTACAGTTGGGACTTCTAAGCTGTTTATTTCAATTGAGTGTCAGTACATGGCACAACTTTAACATCTGATGATAAAAAAAATTGAAATACAGAAGGTCAGTTTGACTGAATGGGTGCATGAATGAGATTGAAACTTTTCTATAATACTTCTGTCATTAATTTCCCTGTAACAGAAACCTTTGTAAGATTTTGCTACATGGTTTTATTTATTTTACTCTTCAAGTATAGAAAAATAATAATTATATATTCAAAAGTGTTGTTCCAAGCCATCCAGTAGAAGACTAAGTGCTGTGCATATTAACTGTTGTATTTCTGTTGGTTGATAAATGTTTAATGGTTTTTTAGGAAACTAATTGTCAGTTTAAATCAGGAGAGTGACAATAATAACTCACTTAAATATTTGCATTGTGACCTGCAAAGGCAGCTATAAACATAATTCATTCTAATTTCTGTGTATAGTTGATAGGTACAAATATATGGCAATCCCCTTGAAAAAAAGTTTCCAATCTCTATTGTATTGTTTCTTTTGTATTTTCTGTTCTGCACGAATCTTGTTATAAATAAAATAAACCAAAACATTGTTGTGTGCATCATGTGAATAACTTATCTGTGGGGTTTCATATGGAAGACTCTATGAAGTAGAAGAATTTAAAAATTATTAGAAACCTTGAATGATAATTTAAGACATCTTTATTTTCCCATATCTTACAATTAAATCAAACCATATAGGTAAAAACAAGTGCCTATGCATGTACAAACACACATACGTGTACTCAAGCACAACAAAAATTCACAGTAATAAAATTAAGCCAAGTTATTTTAACTTCTTCTGGTATCAAAAATGCTCATGTTTCAATATCAGGTGTTGTCTCTCTGCTGAATTCTCAGTGAACTATATTTTCTTTGACTTCAAAAGGAAAATGCCTCTAAGGAGATTTTAGAAGATAACCCCGAAGTATCTGAGTCACCATGGACAACAGGAGGCAAGCAAGGTTTTCACTGAAACTGTAGGTATAACATTATTGTAAACAACATTTTGAAAAAAGTACTGGTATACTTAATTAGCTGCAGGATATTTATATTTTTAAGGTCCTTACTTGCCCACAGTGGGGTAAGGCTTCCCTTTTCTTACAGTATGATGAGAATTGAGGCCAATGTATGAAAAATTAAGCTGTCAACTTCCTCCCTTGTTTTTGAAATAGCTTGGAGAACCTAGGACAAAGATCTCGCTTTGCAGTTCTACTCTGAACACACGTTCAATAGAAACTTTTTTTCCATTTCTTTTTCCTCCCTCTTCTATGCTTATCTAACCAACCCTGATGTCTCTGCTATTGAAGAACAGATTTTTTGGTCTGAGAGGAAAAAGCATTTTATTTATAAAATCTCTAATTAAGGTTCTGGAATTAAATAGCTCATTACAAATCTTGGTAATATTAATAAATGTTATTTTCCTTTAAGGAACTCTGAGGTCAATGAAGATTTTCAATTTAAATCATCCAGAAACCATTGAGGGAACACATTTTTCCAGCAAAATTTCACTCTTACAGACAGGGTATTTCTGTATGGTCGGCTAGTATATTAGTTCAAACATACGGGAATCTTAAAAGTAGTATTAGAGCAAATTCCAAACCACTTGACCCTGAATATTTCTCTGAAACATGATGGAAATTCCTCTCCAGTTTAGGTTTTAAGATGGCAAGAATTTCCCGCACATTTCCTGTAGTTCCAAGGTCAATATAGTTCTTTGTATATAAAGTAAAAGGATTATTTGCCATATCACAGAACCACAGAATCTGCTAAGTTGGACCGGACCAACAAGGACCACTGACACACCTTGACTGAGGCTAATTTACCTCTTGTGCTAATGAAGTAAAAAGCAGTACCAGCAGAAAAAAAAAAATCAGTGTAAATCAGCAGCACAGAAAAAACACACTGAAGTGGAATGGAAAGAAGATAGTGCAGGTTGACAGATGGCAAGGCTTGCTTTACCTTGCAGTGAAGAAGAGACTCATGTTTGACAAATCCTAGAGGAACTAGGAGCAGGAACTGTGTGTAATTGCCCCTCTACAATTGGCATGTGGACTAAATGACAATTCTTTATGCACTGTGTTAACAAAGTGCAAGAAACGCCTCTTTCAATCTTTGTGTATTACTCTCAACTCCTTAGTGGTTTATTCTTGGCAGGTTATAGCCTTGTAATATTTCCAAACTGGTAGAGTGACATCTCTTCTGCCTTAATGGTGAAATCTAGTACACTGAGGTTCTGCAGATTACTCATACTGCCTCAGAAGGATAGAAGGACTTAATTTCTTCACTAGTAGTAACACTTTATAGCTATGCCATTTTAAGGATGGCAGTACAAGCCATAAACTGACTTCCGCAAGCATCAAAAAGCAGGATGAGTTATTCCAGGCAAGAAGAATGTAGTAGTGTATTGGTTGCATCTGTAATTTCTGTTTCTTCTGCACGAGTATACTTTATTGTTCCATGTACTGAAGGAAGGGAGGTTGGTGGACCTGACTGCAAGGCCAAGGTCAAATATAAGAACTTAATTCAATGTTGCTACAGGTGAGGGAAAAGTTGTGTATTTCAGTGGATTCTGGTGGCTTCTCTTGCAGAACTAACAAACTGCATATTAGCATCTATTCTAAAAAACTTTATGCCTGTAATGGCAGAAGAATTTTTTTGAGTATGTGTGCTCTCTCTATTCAGAAATAATTTAAAAAATATATGGCTTTAAAAACTGGCCATCTTGAATAGCAGAGACATCTCGTACATACTTGAATAAAAGTGGAACATCAATATTTCTACACTTAATTTATTTTTGTTGACAATCTTATCTGAAACACAATACTAATTTAGTAGCTCTCAGGAACTGTTTTACTCAAGTTGGATTGCAGGTTGCTGAGTACTGTTAGCTGAAAAAATGGTCTTCTCTGACAAAGCTGAAGTAAAAAGCTGTTCTTATTTCCCATCCGCATGCCAAAAGTCATTTATAGCAGCAGTTTAAATTTTTTTAAAAACATTTAATTAAACATTTTTACGAGCTTTTTATAATGAAATAAAATATGCCTTGATTAAAATGCAGGCTGTGAGCTCTGGCAGTTTTACTAGCAATTTGTGACACTTGCCTTTTATTCTCCCATGGCTAGACTGTTTCATGTATAATTTACTGTGACAAAACACTGGCCCTACTTATTGTCTATAAATACAGGCCCATTAGAAACACGTCTGAGGTGTAGCTTTTTAATGGCTACATAATATTATCAGACCTGCAGTTAATGGAATAGTAAACAACTTTTTGGTTAAAAATGCAGGGCAGCAGAAGTGTTTCTCCATAAAATTAGTTTATTGTGGATGTATTGATTTTTAATGACAAGAACAATGATTTGTACCTACTTACAGACAAATATAAATTCTTCTCACCTCAGTCATATGAACACTTGTGAAGGTGTTAGGCTCATCTTATGATGAGTATGATTCGTCTGTGTACACTTGCTGCATAAAGAGTAAATGTTGTTCACAGTAGTGAACCTTTTTGTGAAACTCTGAGTAGTGTCTGAAGATGTGGATTGGACAGGTTTGATAAATATAGATGGTTTCCTTCCCATACACAGAACATGAGGAAAAACACCTATAGCAAATGAGTAAGTAGGAGGTAGATAAATGTGAAGTACTGGAGAAAAATCCATAGTTTATGAAAAGAACCCAATATCTTTTACTGGCTTTTCACCTTGTCTTAATTACAGACCTGCAAAGCTAAGAAGAAGTGTAAAATGAACACAGTGAAAAGTCAGGTGTGTTAAAGAGATCACTCCAACTGAGATAACACATGAAAGGAAGAAAGCATGGGCTTATTTGCCTTTTAAAAAATATTATAATCAATACAAAAGAAAACCAAATCAGAAAATCTTTCAAGCATATATCTCTCATTATCCCTCAAGTATTAATCCCATCAGAAGAATTTTTACCTACTCTCTGCTTCCATACCCTTTGGAAAACACTTTGTCTAGTCTAGATCATAGAATGTTAAGAGTTGGAAAGGGATCTAAAAGATCATTTTGTCCCAGCCTCACCTGACAGGAGGAGGGACACTTTCCCCTAGACTAGGTTGCTCAAAGCCTTATCCAGCTTGGCTTTGAACATTGCCAGGGTTGTGGCATCCGCAGCCTCCCCGCGCAACTGGTTCCAGTTTCTTATCACCTTCTCAGTAAAGAATTTTTTCCTAATATCTAACCTAAACCTGCCTTCTTTCAGTTTATTACTCCTTGTCCTATTGCTACAGCTCCCGAAGAAAAATCCGTCTCTGGCTTCTCTGTAGGACTTTTTCAGGCACTGGAAAGTTGCTGTGTGGTCTCCACACAACTTTTTCTTCTCCAGACTGAACAGACCAAATTTTCTTAGCCCTTGTGAGGGAGCTGGTTCAGTCCTCTAATCAACGTTTTGGCCTTCCTCTGGTCTTGCTCCAACAGTTCCATGTCCCTTTTCTTCTGGGGACACCAGAACAGAATGCAACATTCCAGGTGGGGTCTCACAAGAACAGAGTAGAAGGGAAGAATCACCTCCTTCAATGCTCTTTTGGATGTAGCCCAGGATTCCTTTGGCTTTCTGGGCTGTGAGTTCATACTGTTGGCCCATGTTGAGTTTTCCATCATATCCAAGTCCATTCTTGCAGGGCTGCTCTCAATCACTTCTCTGCCCAGCCTGTAGGTGTGTCTGAGATTGCCACAACACAGGTGTAGGGCCTTGCACTTTGCTTTTTTGAACTTCATGAATTTTGCTAAGATGCCTGTGAACAGCACTCTTTCCCTCCAGTTTGTGACTTGATATCACATCTGGCTTGGTGATAAAAGCAGCAGATGTTTGAGGTTTATTTTGAACTTAAACTTGATTATTCCTAAAAATATGTTCTACTGTACACTCCAATTGCAGGTCGAAAATTTGTGCAACTTCTTGGCAAAGTCATTAAGTCATGTGATACATCTCCCTACACAGCTATTTCACTAAAATTGCAATTTCTTCTGTTTTCACATCCACTTCATGCTAATGGTACTTAGTTTCATGCTTGCCTTATCCAGCTTTGTACCATTTCAGAAGTTTTCCCATATTTATATATATCAGCCCTGCGTTAGAAATGAGCAGCAATTCACAAAGGAGATGATTACTAGCTTCTGAGTGGGTGAAACTACACAGCTACTGCATCAGCTTTTAGAAGGGCTTATTTACAAGCCTTTGCCTTTTGGGCCATCTGTGAGGCTTTGAAAAAAGTCCTCCTTTAGTTATTCAATGGGATTTAAAGAGCTTGTGATACATAAATATGTCTAATGTTGCAGTGAAATAGTTTAGTGGGATGAATAAAGCAGAAACCAAGCAAGATAGGAATCAAATTATCCAGTGAAGGAGGTTATATATTGGTTGCCAAGTTTTAGCAATCTCGCCATCTCCTTGTAAGTCTTCAAGAAGCGTTTGAAAATATATCTATGTTAGGAAGCCTCAGAAGACAGTTATCAATGCAATTAACCTCCTTAGCTGACAGCATCACTTTCAATGCTAAAAGTCTTTAGTGCAGCTAACAAAAGTGAGCTGCAAGGGTTGCTTCTGAACTGAACTCTTCTCTAGTTCACTGTTTGGTTGTTGAAGAAGAGATTTTGTACTGTCACTGTGACAATACAATTTCAAGGTGGAAATAAATTTGTGTCGTAAATCATATTTTTTATATAGAAAAAGTTTCATAAGCATGTTTTTATCATGGCTCTGAAGCTATAGGTTAATGTATAACAGTATTAGTTGACTGGACCTGGGGATAATGAATCCTGTTAGATCCTGTTTAGACTACCACAGAACCAATATTCTTGTTCAGAAAAGATTATATTTTAATAAGTGTTCTGACTTCTTAAATAATATAAGACTTTTTTTTTGGAAAAAAGAATGGTTTAAAAAAACCCCAACCTTAACGAATTTTGTAATTTTTATTTATTGTGTCATAGGAGTGTACCTGTCTTTGAAATATCAGTGGAAAAATTAAGATAGTCAAGTTTAGTTTGACAACACTGAATTTTCAAAGGAATTTGAAACATTTCATGTTCCATTGGTAGTATGCAAACAAGTACTTTGAGACTAGAGGAGTAAGGAGATTGGAAGGAGAGTGAAATAGAATTGCACAGAACTTCATGGACACAAATTACATCTACTGCAATTGAAAAAGGACAAATAACTGAACTATGAAATTGACAGATTCATCAAGTAATATTCCTTTCAAGCTTTAGCAGATTTGTTTTAGTCTCATGAAATGTAAAATTTTCTTTTGTTGGCAATAAAATCCCCTGGTGCTTTCAAATACAAATAAGTGCAAAGAATGCACTCTAAGGTGAATTTAATTTATGGTATGTTTACTTTATTGTTACTGCAATGTCATCAGAGTGGAAAAATAGAATTTTCTTGGCAGTCTAAAAGGTTTAATGGGGTAAAATCAAGAGGACAGGACTAACTTCGTGTTTTATTATTTGGACCTTTTTCTTTTCACTCTTCTTCTTTCATCAGCTGTGAAATATGTTTGACTCTGATTTGCAGCCAGATCTGGTACCTGACAGGTACGAACAGAAACATTATTATTTGATTGTGATAGAGGTACTATTACTGAAAGCCATCTGAGTAATTATCTACTGAAAAGTTCTATGAAACAGATTTATCCCTCAAAATAGTATGTTATCCAGCATTAAAATACCATTTAAAATGTATTAGTAAAATAGAGTTCTATAAAATATTGTTGCATTGCATTGATTGAAATATTTCCAAACACATTTTTTGAATTTCTATACTAATATGTCTGAAAATATATTCCAGTTTTTCAGTTATATAGTTTTCTTTTACGCCATGTATGTAAGTTGCAATTTCATTACATTACATTCTAGTTTAGCACATCTGTTGCTTCATTTTCTAACTTTTGAATCATCATGATTCTAGTATTTCAGAAAACATTATGTTCTGATGAAGTTAATTGAACTAAGATTTACCACTTTTAGTGGTACCACAACTTTATTTTGCCCCCTTTAATGATTTTGTGTTAATAATTTGGTACTTTGTTGCAGTCAGTTTGAAAACCATGCAAATAATTTAAATTATTCTGTCAATTCCACATGCATAATTCCTGTTCTTGCCAAGGACAGTATGACATTCAGAATATTTGGTTTAATCTCTAGTGGCTCTTTTAATTTTCATTTTAACATTAGACATACTTCAGATGATCCTACTGTATTTTAAAAGACCATATAGTGACTTCTGATCTCTGCTGGATGACAAAGCAAACCTTGGAATAGTCTCTTCTGACAGAAATGTTAATCAGTGCAAGTTGTCTGAACTGATTCACCATGACTGGAGCTTTTTTATTGCTTTTTAAGATGTTTCAGGAGGAAATCATCTCTGAGGATGAGGATGAAGATGGTGTAAATAAAATGGCTATAAAACATATAAAAATTCTTAATAGAGTGGTTATAAATAACTTCTAACAATACTACATGGTATTCTCTATTATGTTTTACCTCAGTCTTGCTTTAATATATAGTGATTTGTTTACCTCAACTTGAAATAAATTCCTTTCTGTTTCCTGTTTTTACTTTGTTGGGAAAGTGTTTAAGTATTGTTTATAAACTTGTAGTTATTTCCAAAACTGTTAATTTTCAAACAAAAAACTCTACAAGTTTCCTATGTATTTCCTAAGAGAGGAACTGCCTGGCTGCAAAGGTATTACTGGGGCTCTGTAAGGAAGAGGCTTTATTGTTTCCTGGAAGCCCAGCCTTTGCTCTCAGTCTGTCAGGCAAGTCTTTTGTTAGGCTCCTTTCTTCAGGCTGGGATGGATTAACTCAGCGGAGTTGTTGATGCCCTACTGCTGGAAGTGTTCAAGACCAGGCTGGATGGGGGCTCTGTGCAACCTGGCCTCGTGGAAGGTGTCCTAGCTCATGGCAGGGGAGTCAGTAGTTATGATGCCTTGGGAAGGCTGACCTGAAACAGACTAGACAGAGCTAGAGAATAAAGTAGATATTTATTAAAAGGCCTTAAGGGGTACACCTTGGGCAGGACAAGAGCGTTATCAGGGCTGCACCCAAAGTGGACTTAAAATGGTCACAAAATTGACTGGTCATNATACTAATATGTCTGAAAATATATTCCAGTTTTTCAGTTATATAGTTTTCTTTTACGCCATGTATGTAAGTTGCAATTTCATTACATTACATTCTAGTTTAGCACATCTGTTGCTTCATTTTCTAACTTTTGAATCATCATGATTCTAGTATTTCAGAAAACATTATGTTCTGATGAAGTTAATTGAACTAAGATTTACCACTTTTAGTGGTACCACAACTTTATTTTGCCCCCTTTAATGATTTTGTGTTAATAATTTGGTACTTTGTTGCAGTCAGTTTGAAAACCATGCAAATAATTTAAATTATTCTGTCAATTCCACATGCATAATTCCTGTTCTTGCCAAGGACAGTATGACATTCAGAATATTCGGTTTAATCTCTAGTGGCTCTTTTAATTTTCATTTTAACATTAGACATACTTCAGATGATCCTACTGTATTTTAAAAGACCATATAGTGACTTCTGATCTCTGCTGGATGACAAAGCAAACCTTGGAATAGTCTCTTCTGACAGAAATGTTAATCAGTGCAAGTTGTCTGAACTGATTCACCATGACTGGAGCTTTTTTATTGCTTTTTAAGATGTTTCAGGAGGAAATCATCTCTGAGGATGAGGATGAAGATGGTGTAAATAAAATGGTTATAAAACATATAAAAATTCTTAATAGAGTGGTTATAAATAACTTCTAACAATACTACATGGTATTCTCTATTATGTTTTACCTCAGTCTTGCTTTAATATATAGTGATTTGTTTACCTCAACTTGAAATAAATTCCTTTCTGTTTCCTGTTTTTACTTTGTTGGGAAAGTGTTTAAGTATTGTTTATAAACTTGTAGTTATTTCCAAAACTGTTAATTTTCAAACAAAAAACTCTACAAGTTTCCTATGTATTTCCTAAGAGAGGAACTGCCTGGCTGCAAAGGTATTACTGGGGCTCTGTAAGGAAGAGGCTTTATTGTTTCCTGGAAGCCCAGCCTTTGCTCTCAGTCTGTCAGGCAAGTCTTTTGTTAGGCTCCTTTCTTCAGGCTGGGATGGATTAACTCAGCGGAGTTGTTGATGCCCTACTGCTGGAAGTGTTCAAGACCAGGCTGGATGGGGGCTCTGTGCAACCTGGCCTCGTGGAAGGTGTCCTAGCTCATGGCAGGGGAGTCAGTAGTTATGATGCCTTGGGAAGGCTGACCTGAAACAGACTAGACAGAGCTAGAGAATAAAGTAGATATTTATTAAAAGGCCTTAAGGGGTACACCTTGGGCAGGACAAGAGCGTTATCAGGGCTGCACCCAAAGTGGACTTAAAATGGTCACAAAATTGACTGGTCATGAGGTTTCACACTTTTATAAGTTTGGTCTATTTACATATTGAGGTTTAATTGTCCAATTACAGCCTCAAGTTGTGAGGTCTTGTCCTTCTTGTTTTCTTTCTTCAGTCCACTGTTGTTTATGCTTTTGGGCCTGAAATGTGTAACCGTTATCCTTCCTCTTCAGCAGGAAAAGGATTTGTTTTGTCTATCTACTCTGTGAAGACAGCTTACTAACACTTAATATGAGGTTCAGAACCACACACCTAGGCAGCACAGAATCTGAAAAACATGAAAGCTAAAACTTAAGGCATCAGTTAGAACAAGACAATCTTTAAGGTCCTTTCCAAGACAAGACTTTCTATGATTCCATGAATTTGAGTGGGAATGTGCTCCAACAAAATCGGCCCATGTATGCTGAATACCTGACTGCCATAAACTCAGGATAAATCAAGCCTGTTGTAGTGAACTAATAGAGATGCATCAGTTTCTAATGAGACACAAACAAAAATCCTCTTCTTACATGCGTGAAATCTTTTCTGAAAGGTTTTAATTAAGCTTCTACTCAAAAGCTTTGTAGGATTTTAAAAAACATCATTTATATTCATTATACAGAAAGTGGGATGCAGCAAGTTGTTACTTCATATTAAAAAAGATTCCATTGTTCTCTATAAAACAAAAATTACACCAAATATTTACATTTTGATTTATTGTTAGTTTTGGGGGGGTTTTTTAACACCTAGTTTTCTTGCTTAATCTTTTTTGAAGTAATGTTAAAATGGCACAGATATTTCATACCAGTAACCAAAGCCAGACAGGTCTCAGGATAAGCACTCCCTTTTGAATCTGACGTCCTGTTGAAGCTGGTTATCCTTGGTTAAAATAACTTTGACATGATATAACTTAGCGTAATTTCCCTACTTTGATATATAGTTCTCTTGTATGCCATAAACAGTATCTTGCTTAGCATGAAAATGGAGTTTGGGGTTTAAGACAATACTTTAGGATAAAACAGAAGAAGGATAACCAAAGTTTAGGGGGAAAAAAGAAAAATGTAGAGATGGGGGCCGAGGAATACAGATAAACTTTAAACCTGATGGGTATTTTTGACACCTTCAGAATTACATCGAGAATAGCAAAACAAATTTAAACAAATTTGTTATTTACTAGTGATGAAAATCTGTTTTTACAGTCCTAGGAAGGCTATTAACTAGTCTTTAGCAGAAATGAGTTGTACTGCCAAGTGGCTAATTAATATTTAATTTATATTTATTTATTTATTTATAGAAGAGTTCTCAGAAAAAAGACTGCCATTCTGGTTTCTGGCTAGAGAACAAAACTAGTTTAACTATCTGTTACAACGTAATAATTGGATTCAACCCTCGTAATTGAAAAAAAAAAGTTCAAACTTATTATAATTGTCTTCATTAACTATTTCTGCTCATGGAGTTTTGTGGATTGCTTTACTTGCAATGTGCTGCTGGAGCAGCTGAAAACTGCCCTTTACAGTTCATTGCCTAAGACCTGGTACAGTGTGCAGTAGTTTTGTAGCCATAAAAAATATGAAGATTTCATGTGGTGCAGCCAGAGATATGACTGAGAAACTGGAGGAGTGATTCATGGGTCATGAACTACTCAAGGGTGCCTCATCTGACCACCTAACCCTGCATGAGAAAGACCTGGGTCTCTGGTCAGTCTTTGGTCTGATCTGTTAGTCCTCTGGGAATGGCTGGGATGATCATAATGACATTTGGCACCTATAATTAGCTATGAGACTCACACTTGGGCTATGTGGGGAAGAGCATACCTTCAGTGGGTGTACGTAACAAGTTCTATTACAGAAAAGGGGCAATATTAGGACCCACCACATTGAGGATCATCCCAGAGGGTTCCCAGAGGGCTGCATCTGATTTGTAAGCAAGTTACTCACCCATCCATGATGTGTTTATCTAGCTCTGTGATGGACATTTTATTCAGAAGGATACTGTGAGAGGCAGAATGGGAAGTTTTATTGAAACCCAAAAAGATTACATCAACTGGTTTCCCTTGATCAGCCAGGTGGGTTGCCTTGTCATAAAAGGAAATCAGCTTTGGTAAGCAGGACTTTTCCCTCATGAGGCCGTGCTGGTTGTGACAGATGACTATGTTGTCTTTTAGCTCTTTTTCAATACCTCCCAGAATAATCTTGTCTATAACTTTACCAAGCACTAAAGTGAGACTAAAAGGGCTGTAGTTTCTGGGGACCTCCTTCTTGCCCTTTTGAAAATTGGGACATTCACCAGCTTCCAGTAACTTGGGACCTCTCCAGATTCCGAGGACTGCCCAAAAATTGTCAGGAGAGGTTTTGCAATGTAATTAGCCAGTTCTTTGAGGAATGATGGACCCCATCAGGCTCCATAAATTTGTAAGGATCCATCTGGAGCAACAGATTCCACAAAATTTCAGCGTCAGCGGGGAGCTGATCATTCTTGCAGTTATGTTCCTTCAGCTCAGGGCATTGAGACCCCCTTGGTCTGTCATCCATGTCAGAAATCACATTGTGCCCTCCTCACGTGCCCTACCATTCCAGATTAGTATTGCTGGATGGTGAGGGAGTGCTCAGTAACGTGGCAGTGATCATGTAACCTCAGCCCAGTGATTGCAGGACTGAGTGATAAAAGACAGCTTTATGTGAGTAGTAGTGTGTGTCTGTCCTTTAACAACTGAGTGATTCCTGTCCAGATAGGTACTGGAAGCTTTTTCCTATCTTAAGTCTCTGTGACAGCATTTGGTACACTACAAGGAGTAGAACACCTTTTATGATGAGAATTTATGGAGGTTTATTTGTCTTATATATCCCTCAGGCTTTTTGTTAAATCCTTGTGTTGCTACTTCAATATTTACAGCCTCAGTTCCCCTGTCTCAAAAGTAATTATTTTGCTTGTTGCTCATGATGAATACTTCTAGCAATATGCTAAAACTATATATAACAGTAAGCCAGCTGCCCTATGCTCAGAAGCTAAACTACTGAAAAATCAATGCTATCATTAGTTAAACATATATGTGCCATTAAAGTTGTTTAATACCCTGTTTTTCTGTGAATTGCATCCTTAATTAGGCATGTACCCTCAGTGTTCTAACAATGCTAAACACGATCTCTTCTTCAAACTAAAAACATTTTGTGTTGTATAATTCCACAAAAATGGTAATTAGTGCTACAAGAGTTATGAAGCTTCTAAAAATTTGACATCTACATCTATTTTTTAACTATAAATCTCCATATTGAATTACATACTCCGTAAATATGTTTCAAATGGATCTATTTTTTTTCTTATAGGAACTGTACTGTAATACCTCTTGTCCTTGAAACTGACAAAATATGACCAAATCATAGAGTGGCCGAGGACAGAATGGACCTCTGCAGGACATCTGGTCCAACAGTTCAGGCACGGCCACCCAGAACTGACTGCCTAAGACTGTCTAGATGGCATTCTAATATCTCCAAGGATGGAGACTCCAAAGTGTCTCTGGGCAGCCTGTGCCCCTGCTTGGTGGCCATCGCACTCAGCGAGTGTTTCCTGATGTTCAGAAAGTGTTCCTGATGTTCCCTGTGCTTCAGTTTGTGCCTGTTGCCTCCTGTCTTGTCACTGAGCACCACTGAAAAGAGCCTGGCTCTGTCTTCTTTGCCCTTAAATATCTGCAAGTGCTTATATACATTGATGAGATGCCCCCCTGAGCTTTCTCTTTTCTGGATTAAGCAGTGTCTGTGAACCAGCACTGCTTAAAAGTAATTGCATTGGAATTTCTGTCTGAGACAACATAGAGACTACGTGCAATTGCATATTGTATGTTTTTGTTTTGTATGCATACATGTATATATGTATAATTTCATATATATGTACACAAATGCATTTTTAACATATCTGTAAATAAAATACATATAAAGCTATTCAGACATGTGTTTGCTCTTTTATGTGAAACTGTAAAGTATGACTAGAGTTGAGCTTAGAAACCAACCTTTTCCCAGAATTCTTGATAAACCAATATGTGATTCAGAGGCAATGAGTCTGACTTTGTATTTCTTTACAGTTTTACAGCTTTGGTGCTACTCAATTAACCTTGGGGCTGTTATCTGATATTTCAAGTTTATCCAAATGGAACAGCATAAATCTTTTTAATATTTGTATGTTTAGCATGTAACTCCTGAGAATCTGTCATTACTCAATACATTACTATTAGTGAGAATTTGCATTATTTTATACTCCAAATGCAGCGTGAGGTGTGATTTGCTTATGTTCAACTGTAGTTGTACTTGCTGTTGTTGGCCCCTAAGTGTAACTATAACTTTTGAAAAATGATGGATTTTTTGGGGGTAAAAAGTCCATGGTGACTGTAGTCACTGAGTAGTCTGTATCTAAGTTATGGAGATGTATATTTTTAGATGTCCAAGATAGTTTGGAAAGTGGAACTGTTTTCCTAAATTACTGTAGAAAATTACTTGTTCTCATATGTGCTAGGGAACATACTCCAAAAACATAGAAAAATCTTAAACCAAAATTGGCTAAAAATTATCAGAATTATTTAGTTTGGAAAAGGCCTTTCGACCATTGAGTTCAACTGTAATCCAGCTCTTCCAAGTCCTCCACTAAACTGTGTCCCCAGGTGCCACATCTTCTAAATACCTCTAGCATTTCCCTGGAAGCTTGTTCCAATGCTTGATGATCCTTTCAGTGAAGATGCCTGACTACATTTTTGGTGAAGAAATTTCCTATTACCCAAGAAAATAGAGATATTTTTAAGGATGAATATTTTGAGTATGATACCAAAATTTTACCACATTCTTACTTTTCTCTGGCCAAGAACTAATCTGTGAAGAAAAGAGACATTTCCTGAGAATCTTATTTTTTGCTTTGTTTTCTTTTGCTAACTGAGAATGACTGCCCTCACTATTATGTGCAATAGAATTCCTGAGAAAGATAGCAGAAAATGTAGTGGTTAAAGTGAGTTTTCTTTCTTAAAATGCGCACAAAAAATTGCTGCCTATTAGGAAATATTTTCAGTATTCTAGTAAACTTTTAGTGACAAAAAAACCCCTTTAAAAATATTGCTTATAATTTCTTTCTCTGTAAAAAAGAGGTTAAAATTTAGGTTCTGTGACATTATTTTCAATTTTTTTGTCATTCTGATGTCCTGCAAATTGAATAAAATTGTGAAATAGACACAGTCCACGCAAACAGAGATGCATTAGTGGCCTGACTCCAGTAATGCTGAAATATGTCCTGGCTGTCAAGATGCTAAAACATCAGCATCAGAATAACTACATTAAATACCAGGGGAAAAGATTGCTTACAAAATGTGTACTGCAGAGTGCAGCTATGGAATCTTTTCTAATAAATATTTTAAGTGAAGACTGTTTAGATCACATTAGTTTGGACCAACTGCATGTCTCATTTAATGTAAGTACTTTGTTTTCACCATATAGTGGTGTCACATCTATTGCTTTGAAAAATTGATGCTCATTTTTACATAATTCATAGTATCGTGCCTGCTGAGATGAGTAAAAATGCTTAATACATTCATGGCGTTGCTTCTGTAACATTTTCAAGGTCAGACATCTAATTGATGCTTGATTCTAATTCTATCAATGTCAGTATGCTCATTTAAGAAAAGAGAGGTGACAAAGAGGAAGCTTTTTAAAATAACTTTTAATATCTGAAGCACATACAGAAAACATTGTGGATGCCTTACACCTGATTTATTTTGATTCTTCTACATGATGAGAACAGTCGATCACATAATTTGTATTTTATATTTGGGCTGTGTCATAACTATTGAGAATTTTCAAGACGGGCCCAAGGGATCCAAAATCTTCCCAAAATCAATGCTATATATGCATTTTTTTTTTTTATGATTGCTGATGTTTGTCTTTGGATGAGATTTTATTTGGCCATGCTCAAAAGTCTTACAGTCTTTGGAAGTTGGTTTATGAAGATTCTACTCCCCTGGGAGAAGTCAGGCTACTGGCCAAAGTAAAGTGGTTCCATGAAGGGTATCCAGAGTCTGGTCACGCAACCTAGTCCCTCAGTTTTCCAAGCATATAGTTCACTGGTTCTGTTCAGTTGTCCTCAGCTTCCCTACAACCCCTTGGTATGCTTGGGCATTATATCCTTATCTCAGCCCAGAAGTTATGGAGCTGCTGGACAGCAGGGGCTAAGATAAATTCATCTTCAACTAGACACATTTCATTGATCTCCTGCCTTTTGCAGCAGCTCCACAGTGAAAAGTTGGGAACTCATGTTTCACCTAGGGAATCATCTGACTTTCAAGCACAGCAAAGGGTGAGACATAAGGACAATCAATTAAACCTCTATGCCAACATGGAATTCTTTGGTTTTTACCAACTAACCCAAAGACACCTTCACACAGCAGTGGAGATGCAGACCTTAAGAAACGATTTGCAAACACGCTCTGTGGACGAAAATAACAGAAATAAATCTGCAAAATTATAACGCCAAACAAGCTTAGCTGGGAAATGTCCTGGTGACCCTCAGCAACGGTGTGTATCGTGGGTAGGGAATGTGGAGGGGATGGAGCTAGAAACAGACAGATGAGTCTTTTGGCATTTTTGCTCTATTGTAGACACAACAAAACTCCAAAAGTGTTTGGGAAAATTTCCTCATGGTATTTTTTGTTAGTTTAATTCTTGTTTCAACATATACTTGGTCCCCTTAGGACTTGGAAGGAAAAAAACCCTGCAGTAACTCATTCTATTTATTCAATTTTATTGAAATGAGATGATACTGTAAGAGCGATATCTGCTGCCAGTGTAGGACATACAGTTTGTCTCCTGGGAGATCTGTGTCCCAAAACTATGAAGGAGAATTAAAAAAACCGACCAAGAGAGAGAAGAAAAATGTTAGTTTTATTCAACAACAACAACAACAACAAAAAAAGTTACACTTTTGTTTTCTATGTTTCTTGCTATAAGCTTTGGAGTTCTAACTCCAAGTTAAATAAAGGAAAGATATGTACAGGTAGATTTTGGTTTTTTTCCCTAAATTGAAGTGACATTAACTATATCTTTTCTGCACTGTTATCTCTAAGATTCTGGGAAAAGAAAGTGCAAAGTACCCATAAAAAATAGGAGTAGAATAGAGCTGAAGAAGACAATCTATATCATTAGCCTGTCTACAGATAACACTGACCCTACATAAATAGTCCCCAATGAATGTATGCCTAATCTTTTATTTACAAACTTCCAGTATAGATTTTCATGTGTCAATAAATTTGGTGTCTAGACAAGCGCTTAGGAGTTTTCGTTTTATTTTTTATGCTTGTTTTGTTCTGTAAGGGCCAACCTAAATATCTTCTATGTCAGAAATTACATCTACTTCTTACTGACCTATCCGTGGCAGAAGGGCACCATAATTTTCTTGTGTCAGTCGTGAAGGCTATAGTGTTGTCTCTTTTTAGGCTTTCCAAGCTGAAACACTTTAAATATCTGTTTGTGAGCTGTGTTCTTGTAATCTGACTGTTCTCATTGCCTCACTCAAACCATCTTCTGCTTTTCCACCTCACGAGCAAAGGCCCAAAGGGAAATGGTGCTCCAGATGGACCTAGGAACTGTGCGGAGGTGTTTCTTCAGTTTGAAGATTTGCCCTGGAAAAACACTGACCAGGATCATTCTGGACTATACTTCTAAACTGTTTGAACTTGTCTTTTCACAAGTAATTCTTCAGTGTAAGGTTCAGCAGTAAAAAATTTCTAGGAGAAATTCCAAGGAGAAATGGAGGGAGCACGAAGCCATTCACTTTTGGATGCTAAGGCAGCTCACATATTCAGGGTGCTTTAAGTCATTTGGCCCAAGTGTCTGGGAATATTTCCAATACCCCTTAATTTGCTTGTATGAATGTTATGACTGCCATTGAAGATTTGGCCTTTATAGTAGAATCACATATTCTGTTTTCATTTAAGTTTTCTAGTTTGTTATCAGACTCTATCATGGGAAAATAGTTTCTCAGATGACTTCCTGGGGGAAAAAAAAAGTGTATATTTACTCTTTTTTAAAGTTACTGGTATCTCCAGGATGAGTATTCCATTCTAAACTACTTACTGGGGATGCATGATTTGTCTTTGTTTGTTTCTTTTAATCCTGTGGTTAGAAAAATGATTTCCCTAGCATAGACTCTTCATGAGAGGTGATGTAGAGAAAGGGGGGAACATTTCAGGCAATAGAATGGACAAAATCAGGTGAGGAATTGGAGCACAGACCTCTACTTCTGAGATCAGTGTACAAACTAATGTGCTGAGGGGTATCTGAGCAATATCTACCTCTTAAAACTTAATGGTCAAAAAATTTTAAGTTAGTTTATCCTCAATAGCCTTCAGATACTCTCACAAAGAAGATATCTCAATATCTTCATTTTGAAAAAACATGCAGAAATTCAGAGGAAAATATACATAAATTTAGAGTCCTGAATATCTTCATATTTGAGTGTTTGCCTGTTACTGAGAAGAGGAAAAGGCTAAATGACTTACACTCACATCCTTAGAGTTACCTGTTCCAGAGATTAATAATTACAGTCTCAACTCTTAGTGGCTCAGTTTTACTCTGGACATTGTTTTTTTATAATGGGTTGAGTCTCCTGAGTTACTGATGTGCATTTCCACTCTACCAGTTGGTTGGACTCTGATTCTGGAATTTCTTGCTTAATTGAGGTTGGGTGAAACCTACACATGAATCATTTCAGTGAGGAAAGAGACAAGAAGCTTTGTTACCATGCCTTGTTATTTAAAAAGGACAATTATGGACTTTATTGAGTTCCCAGTCCCCAACTTCTTCTTTCTGAATTTTTAAAACAAAATCCTTGTGTCTGTACAATGAACATAAGGCATCTGAACTTGAGAGGCATGACAGATCATAAGCACATAAAAGGAATTAAGAATTAATTTATTTTCAAAATAATTGTTTTTAAAGTGGCTTTAACAGTA
The DNA here is from genome assembly GCA_013399915.1 of Illadopsis cleaveri. Taxonomy (NCBI): domain Eukaryota; kingdom Metazoa; phylum Chordata; class Aves; order Passeriformes; family Timaliidae; genus Illadopsis; species Illadopsis cleaveri. The sequence continues at coordinate 352,692 of VXBB01023741.1, forward strand.
TGGGGATTTGCCTAATGGTTTTTGAATGACTGAGATGAGAAATAGAAAAAATAAAGAGTGTGATGCATAACATAAGTACAAGTAACATAACAAAAACTGTTCTGTAAAATTGAAAAGCATACAAAGACTAGATCATTGTACTTTGTCAGTAAGCTATGATAGGACATTTATTGTATTATTATTCTTCACTGCATGCCTTGTCCGGATGTAAGCTGAAGGTTGAAAGCATTGAGCCATCAAAATTGATAATGAAATCCAGTCCTCAGGGAACTCCCACTTAGGAAACTGAAGCAGAAATTATCTTATTAGAGCATGTGTGAAAGCAAATGAGAAATGATGTAAATGGTCCAGCAGTGCATGATTGTGAGATTTTCTGGCATCCATGAATCTTTACATTGCTCTAATCAGATGTAGACATAGATTTGCTGTCCTGTAATTAATTTTCATGGCCTTAAATTATCAGAAACCAAAACATTTGAAAGACAGAGTCGCCCTTTTCATAGAGCATGAAATACTACAGGGCTTGATGGTCTTGCTCTGAATTATCTAATCCAGGGACTGGAGACTGGACTGGTTACCATGGTTTAGTGTCTGACAAGTTGATACTCCTCAGTCCTGGAAGGGACTGCTGGGACTGGGAGCTGCTTTTTTCTCTTGAAGCTAATATCTGCAGTGTATTTTCAGGGTTGTCTGTAACATCGTCTGTTCTATAAGTGCTCAAAAACCAGCCTCATTGCAAATTTATGGGATGTTCTAAAGTGGGTATCCCTCAGTCACTGTACTTATCACAGATTCTTTTGTACAAATAACCAGAAATAAGGTAAATATGGTTGGTACTCCCAGGTAAATATGGGATGTTCTAAAGTGGGTATCCCTCAGTCACTGTACTTATCACAGATTCTTTTGTACAAATAACCAGAAATAAGGTAAATATGGTTGGTACTCCCAGGTGTCCCAGGGAGAACAAGTGACCAGTTCCATGACTGTCTTTCTGCTTCTAAATACTTATCATTATGCAAAGTATGAAATAGTTTGTGTGTGTGTACATGAAAAAAAAAAAAAAAAAGAACAAACGAAAAAACCCAACAACAAAGGCAAAAAATGAGGTATTCATATGTTCTACTAAAATATCTTTTTACTAAAGTATGATTTACTACTAAAGAATGCTTTACTGAAATATGACCTCTGTTCAAAGAAATCATGTACAGAATTTGCCTGTCTGCCTTTATTTTTGGCCATTAATTTCTCTTGGCTTTGTGCTGCTGTTGCTGCTTCTGATCACAGTTGTCAGAATAACAGAGGCTGTAAAGATGGTAGCATTTTCCCATCTCTGTCATTAATAGACACCACAAAAGTATTTTCTTCCTCTGAACAACTTAGCTACTGACACTTTTTAAACACAGTGCTGCTTCACTGTTACTCCTTGGAGAAAGATTTATCTGAGCAGATGTAATCCCTGCCCTCATGGCCATTAAATAGATGCTCTGCCCCAGATGTACAGAAAATCAGATATACCAATACACAAAGAGGAAAGGGGAAAGTCTCATGTCCTTCATTCCAAGTCCTTCCTGAATATGTGTTTGCTTCTGGCTATATACACAATAGGTCTTACTTGAGCTCACAGGACAAGGAACCAGAGCAGATTGTTATTTCTTGCACGTCAAGTACTTTCGCTTTGTGTTTTTCTACTTACGAACAGGTTGTCTGTAATTTTTGACCAAGTTCAAGCTCTATTTAATAACATGTAAGTTGTTATTTTTGAGAATGCTTTGGGATTGTTCAGCAAGTCCTGATCAACAAGAAATTTCCACAAATAAGACTTCAGTCCTTGCTTCTTAATCTATTCTTGGAAGTAATTTGGTGTAATTTTTGGACTTGACTGTCATCTTGCTAATTGCTGACAATATTGCAGAAAAATTGGCCTACATGGTGTGTTGCAGCATTTTGTGAAAACAAATGATAGAACAAACAAATCACCAGCTGCCAGCTCTGTGAGGTAAATGTCTGTATCTTCTTCTCCTTGTTTGTGGTGTAGGACACTTATTTGTCAATGAGAGATAACCATCCATGAACAGCCCAATTTTTACTGCAAAGTAACCTGCAGAAGGTCTTGCTTCTGTAGACTAAACCTGGAGCAGGCAAGTCCAGGAGTTTTTAGTTTATAAATCCTGAGGCTACATACCTCGCATGAAGCAGCCATCCCAGAAAGGATTCCTTCCAGACACCAGAATTTTGCTGCTGCTCATCAGAAGTATGAATTTGTTTAGTGGAAATGTTGAACTTGTAGAGGATCCAGAGAGGACTGAGTGAAGAGTTGAATTTAACCTCTGATTTTGCTGAGCTGAATAAGTGTAATTTATTTTAAACTGTTTCTACATTACCTGGCTATTATAGTTATTATTATTATTATTATTATTATGGTAATACATAATTTCCTTATGAAGTAAAGTATCTGTGTGGAGGAGGAACAGTGAAAGTCATAGAGTTTTTAAGGAGAAATTCCACATCTATAACTCCAGTGTTCTTACTGCAGAGTTATTCACAGTTGGGTTCTGCACTGGGAGCTTTCCTGGGCGTCTTGGGGCATGACCTGAAGATTGAGGTGCTGCCTGCCTTTCTGGAACTTAACCATGGCTTCACTGCTCAGGCTGTACCAGATTTTTTGTTTTAGCCTCTGCCCACAGGAGGGGGAGGATGGTGGTTGGAGATGGGAAAGGTATCCTTGATCTCAATCAGTTTCCTATTAGGCTCATGAGAAACTCAAGTCACTGACACGATTCTTTTTCCCCAATACTTTTAGGATCAGGCACTGGGGATTGCATTAATGTCTCCCGAAGAGAGGAGAAAGGAAGCTATCTACTGCAATGGATCTTTATAGTATTTTCCCCCTGATAGTTTACTGATAGCTGGCTTAGATGAAGGTGCTTTTTCCTGAAATTTATGGTATCAAAATCTGACAAGAATAGGACAATTCAGTCCCATTCCTTCTTTCTTGTTTTTGGCACTGAATTTATTACTTTTTCCCCACTTGTTTCTATCAGGCACTGAAGAGAGAGTGTAACTCCCACGGCTGTAGATCTTCACATTTATCTCTAGAATTCATGCAGAGCTCAATAGACCATTGACAAATTACAGTGCTGTTTCTTAAGTTTTTTATATACTATATGGAATCTTTCTAATGGCTATAAGGTGAAAAGCATATTGAAACCCTAAACTGGTCTTTAATAGATGTAAAACTGTATGATGTAATTGGACTTTTTTTTCCCTGTATTTGGCACAGAAAGCTAAGAGGCCATAGCTTTGGGATCTAATTATGTAAGCACACAAAATTTTTGTGGAAGGGTGGTGCCGTAGTGAAATCCTGCAAGAACCTGAAATGACTACTAATGACTACTAATGACTACTAAAGTGATAATGGTCAGCTGGATAAAAGTATATTTTGTGCCAGCTTCAGAAATGCAATGAAGCTGGTGAACTTTTAAACTCTTGATATTTCTTTAAGTCCTTTACTTTATATCTGGGAACTGTTGTACTTTTATTCTTTTAACTGAATGATGGGATTATTTCAAATTTTGTGTATATAAAAAAGCATTAAATGAATTGCATTAAAGAAAAGTGACATATTAATAACTCAGAGACAGCAATTTCATTTCCCAGTGCCTACTTTGGGTCCTCAAGGTCTCATACATCTTAATTTCAAAGTAGTTTCTTCAGGATTGAACAATGGGGCTTAAGTGTGACTTCAGCATTAAAAATTGCTTCTGATTTTGCAATTCCTTACATATGTAAGGACAGTTCTCTATGCATCTGTCTCCTTTTCTTTTTTAAAGCCTCATGGTTGAACCGATTGAATGCACTGATTTTGTGCATGCGTGGTACCATGAAAATAAATTCTTTGTTAGGATGTCATATTTGCTTAAAAATATTTCTATTTCTCAGAGCAATATACAAAAAATTCTTTATCAAATAAGGATCTAATGGCATTAATTTACAACAAAATAGCGTTGAAATCGCCATGTCATAACGAAAGGAAATAACAATTTATTAGTCAAAGTCTTGCTAGAGTATTCATCCTACCTCATATAGGAATGGCTAATATGTACTTTCCTATGTTGGAAAAGTAAAAAATGAGTAGTATTTTTTATTTGTGGATCTACTCATGATAGAAAATTTATATATTGGTCATCAACTTTTCTTCAGAAATATTGATGTCTACTTGAAGACTAGCTTGAGACTACAGACCATAGAAAATCTCACTCCAAGTTAATGGTGTGGTTTTTTATCATTAATTTTAAAGTCAGAAAGCTTCATCTATTTGCTGTATTGATTTGCTAATGAGAACATTTCTTTGCTCTGTTGTGTATGCTACTTGTTTTGCACATTGGCAGAGCTCAGGACCTGGGGTGATCTGGACACGATAGCTACTCTCAACAGGATTCTTTCTAATTTATTATGCCTGAATTTCCATGTCTGAGTCAGTCTGAAAGATGCAATTTCACTGAAGAATTACTTTTTCCCAGCTTTCTTTGCTTTCTAACAAGGAGAAAGGGAAGTTAGAGAAAACATGCAGCCATTTGCAGACCATCAATTCTGCAATTAGGAAAATAGAGCTTCTGTGACTAGCTGCATCCTCAAATTAATGTCCACTTAGCAGAAATCAATTTTAGACTTCTGACTTTCAAACCTGGTAATGTCTACAAATCTAGAAAATTTTACTTAATGTAAAGATAGAAGCTCTTGTCTCTTTGTCCCTTCACCTCTAAGAAAGCCCTCTGTGATGCTTTTTGATACCCTTTACTGTTAAGGCGATGCCTTGGCTGAAATGCCTGTATAAGAAGGGACAAGATCTTTGAGACAGTGAGTTATGGACAATAAGATTTTTGGTAGAAAGGATTGGTGCAAACATCTGCTTGCAGAAGTTCAGTTGGTACTTCTGTGTGTTTTCTGAAGAAAATGCATTTTTTAACCCAAATCCACTTGCAGACCTTTATGTTCTTTTGAATATATTTGACTTCTTTGAATGGTTTGTAAAATAGTTGCATATTATCAACATTCATGGAAAAGAATATATTATAAACATGAAGTTCTATGATTTCTCTGATGTCTGATTGTCATTTCTCACTGTGTGGGAGAAACAAAGACACTTTATTTTGCCATATTCTTATTTCCAGATATTGTACGTGGAGAGAGAGAAATGCATTTGAAGCTTTAAGTTTGTGACCTCAAAGAAGACTGGGTAAACTCACTGTGATCATACCCATGCATCTCTGTGTTAAAATTTGAAACAAAGATTCAGGTAAAGATTAAAACTTGAGTCAAAGATCAATGTTTGTCTTGCCTTGAACAGTTCCATTCAGGTGTTTGGCACAGCACTGAGACCCGTAATATCTGCTCCTGAGCAGCACCCCTGTGTTCACAGCTCCCCTACCCAGGCACTCTGCCTTATATCCCCTCTCCCACTCCTAAAGCTGAAGAAAACCCTGGGGATAAGGACATGGTTCACAAGCCATATAGTACACACTAAAATTCTTCCAATTCTTTGTAGAGAATTCACCCTGCCATGCTCTGGATCCCATTAAAATCTCACCTTCCCCTTAGTCTGCTCTTTCAAGAGAAAAGAAGACAATCTCCTACATTATTGAATATAGGACTGAAACTAAAACAAAAACCATTTGATAAAAATGTTCTTCATAGCACAGTGTTCTTCATAGCACAGCAAGTGTCAAAAGTCTCTCTTGGATAGCCACAGTGTTTTTCCTTCTCATAATGCTCATATTTTCTGGGCATGTAACTATTGCCAGCCACCTCCTTCTTTATCTCTCCCTGGATGTATATTCCCTGTGTATTCTATTGCTTTTCCTAAGTGAGGTCTGCCATAACAAGAGCAATTGCTCCAAGTTCTTGAAAAATAAAACTTCTTCAGATTTACTTCTCCCATTTTGAGGACATCTCTCTGACTGTGTGTGAATTAGTCAGTGTTGCAGGGTAAAGGCATTTTTGTGCTACCTGGATGTATGTTTTCTACAGCCCTCTCTCATCTGAAGCACCCCTGCTGTAAATAGTTTAAGGAGCTGATACAGCAGAACTAAAAAGTATTTCTGCAGGAATTTAGAGCCCATTTATCATGGCTGACCTTCCCAGGATGGGACAGAAATGCTTGCTGTTGTCTTTGCATTCTTTCAGATCCAAAGCATTTTAATAATCCTGTAGTCAGCAGACTTCTAAAACATCAAAGTATACAAACACATTTCAAAAAAAAACCCAAACAAACCTTTGGATAGGGTGGTAATAACAGAGGGGTCAGGGACTTATAGAAATAGAGATGTCTCAGGACAGCCTTGTAAAATTACGAAAGAAGTGATATTTTTTAACTCTGAATGCTGGGAGAAAATGCATTGGAATTTTAGCAAGACGATGCCTCTATCCCTGCTTTAAAATTTATTCAAAGTATACTCTTTAATTGCAAGTTATTATTCAACTCAAGATATTTCAAATTCCATACTGCTTTACTTGCTCCTGCTTATCCATAATCTTTGCTCAGTAATGAACCATCTTTCTCATCTGCCACAAACAGAGTACATGGGCAATTGGGTAAAGCTGAAGTGGCCTCAATAGCTTCAAAAAGGGGTCACTTTTCTTTCATGTTGACAATCAATACTTCAGCTACATTGTTGCCTTGTGATTTTTTTTAGCTGTTTTATTACCCTGTATGCACACTTTTCTTCTCTCTCATTTTTATTCATGCAGCTCTGCATCTTTGTGAGTAGTTATGTCAACAAGTTGTGGATTCTGGATAATGGGTTTTGGCATCCTAATATTTTCTTTTTCTTCTAAACATATTCAAAATATAAAGCATGTAAATGACTAAGATCACTCCCTTGAGATTCTGTGCATTTTTTTTTATACAGGCTTTCCACTGTCTGTGAGGCTTCTAGGTCTTCTATGTTAACAGAAGGTGGTGATTTATTTATAAGTTCTTTCTCTACCGTAGAAAGGGCAGTTTGAGTTTCTCATATTGCTGGACAAAAGCAGTCTTTTACCCAAAATTGAACTGATACGGGTGCCTACCTGAATTCCTGGTGGCATGATCATAGTGCATGTATCAAACTTCTCTTTTATGTGCAAGTGTGAAGCAGGCCAAGTGTCTTGTTACTTTTTTTTTTTTTTTTAATCGAAGAAGATGGCATTTTTCTCATAGTTGAAACTAAAAGGAAAGCAAAATGTTTGTTGAAGTAGTTTACATTAAGCCACTTGATGCTAGGAGATGTTTTTTGGGTCTCATGTATATAAGCAAATCCAGAATAAAGAACATGGAATCGAGAGAGATAAAAACCTTTTACAGAGTTGCCTGGAGAACTACTGAACTCCATTTTTAAAGCTTTTTGCATTTTTCCTATTGATAGGAAACTTCATGGGAAGAAAATCACCCCAAGGATGCAACAGTTCTGTTATTTGACTGACTATGAGAGTCAAAAAGCCCCCTCCAAACATACAGTCAGCTTTTTCTCAGCAATTACTTTCTACACAGGAAAAAGATTCAATCTGCCACCTGAACTTGCATTTTTCATGAGACAAGTTAGAGTACCCAAGCAAAAATTTTTTTTTAATTTGTAAAAATCTGGTAACTTCTTGCTGGAAAATATGAGTATGCTCCTGTGATTTACAGACCATAATTTCATCCAGTAACAGTACGTATAGAGCTAAGGGATGGTTGCTTTCCACATTGTATTCTGCTTGTTTCAAAAACTTTCATTCATATTAATGGTGTTGTCCTGTGACTAGATTTTGCACCACATTGATCAAAACTTCAGTACAGATCCAAAAGTATTGCCATTACCAGGAAAAACTACATAAATTACACCCAAATTGATTATATAATCCATTTATATGGAGCTATACATTGTCTGTGTGTATGTAAGGATAAACATATGTACAGACAGGGGGATGAATATATCTATATGTTGATTAGGTCATTAAGCCATGCCAGGTCAGTTTTTTTAGGTCAGATAAATTATTTGAAGAACAGTTAAAATTTAAATTTCATTTATGTATTCTCTAAAATAAATATTCATTTTTTAAATGAAAGAAATTTGAAACACACCTTCTTTTTTTATTATTGATTTCTCAGCCCCTTTATCGTCTTCCTTGATTTTTCTGCACCAAAATATAAAAAGGAAAAAATGAGTTAAGGAATAACAAAGGAATAATACATTCCAAAGAGTTTTCTCATTAGAAAAAAACATAGGTAATCTTTGGTTGTATTTTTTTCCTTTTGATTTTTTCCCTTTAAGTTAGTTTTTTCTAGGACTCACGCAAAGTGTAAAATTTTCATTGCAAACTTTCATTGTTATAACAGGACAGTTGGCTAGTTTGTTCTGGTTTGAAAATGGCCAAACCAGGAATAAATTTGAGGATCATCATGACTGTACTAAACACTTGCTTGGACACGGGCCATACATCTGCTCTGCTGGAGCAGGGTTGTTTTGTTTACAAATTTACCTGCCTAATTGCTTGTGTTAAAATAGCATTTATTTAGTGCAGTGGTATTTGACAGGATTTGTAGTTCTTCCCACTTGCTTTTACCAGGGTGAGTGCTGGCTTTGGATGTGAAGTAGCTTAGGAAATGAGTTCTGTGTCTTTCAAACCTGTATTTGTTCATATGCAGACCAAATATGAAGTATCTGATATGGATACAGCTCTGTTACATGCTTGAGTTGGAGAAGGCTTTGGAGAAACCTTACTGTAGCCTCTCAATACTTAAATGGGGTTTAAAAGAGAGATGAAGACAATTTACTGAGATCTACAGCAAGAGGAAAAGAGGAAATTTTAAACTAAAGGAGTGTCGATTCAGACTGGACACTAGGAAGATTTTTTTTTACTATGGGGATGCCCAGAGTGTGGATGCCCTATTCCTGAGAACATTCAAAGTCAGGTTGAATGGTTTTTAGCCACCTGATGTAGCTGAAGATGTCCCTGGGGGTTTGGACCCTTTGAAGGACCCTTCCAACCCAAGGCATTTTGTGATTCTAAGAAGTGATTCAAAACATACCTGTGTAACTTTTCTGACTGTCACAGCAGTTCATTGGGTTAATCTTTGACTATCTATGATCCAATAATACAGGTAGAAGTGATAATGCATTTTTCCTCTTTCATGTAGTCCAGGTCAGATATGAATAGCTGTTCTCTTTCACACTGGACAGTCCTCATGTCTGCCAGTTTTCACACACAGGAGGTGTGCTATGATCCCTGTGACCCCTGTTGGTCTGTCTTGGCATCTCATCAATGGCTGGCATCAAATGCTGACAGGGCTGGTGTTAGCAGTGACCCTCAAATGTCTGGTAGTGGCGGCTTGATAATCTTACAGGGTCTCACCTCTACAAAGGCTTTTAAAAGTGGTAAGTCATGTTAGATTGCAGCTCCTTTGACACATCACAATCACCTATGCTGCTAAGTGATCCTGTATAATTCTTGCACAAAATCTGGCAATCAAGTCAGTGTTATCAGTGGAAGCACACACCTGTAGTGAGTTTTTCCACCATACATTTATTTAACTTTGAATTAGGAGGCAAAAGTGTGTTTTGTAAGTAGTTCTGAACAGAAGGATATTATATTCATCCAATATACTGGCAATTTTATCATACGACTTCTTCCTTTTCTCACCAGACTAAAAGCCAGAATAATTTCTCCACCAGGCAGTTCTTATACATGATAGTAAAATATAAATCTCATTTATCTCTGTTACAAATCTGATTGTTGTCTAAAATTCTCCATAATGCACCTCACTCAGCCATTGCCAGTCTTGCAAGTGAGTTATCTCAGTCTAGGTCAGCAATTAGGCAGACTTTTGGCTGGTGCTCACACAAAGAATCCCTCACGTGCTGCTCCAAGCATTAGGGAATCGTTCTCAGTGTCTGTGGTCCTGCCGCTTTATCAGTGCAGAGACTTTTGGATTGTTTAAATCAGAACTACTGATGCCTTTGCCTTCTGAATATGTCCTAATGAAATAAAAATAAATGCTCTCAGGAAAAGCCTTTCCTTCTATTCCTATTTCTGTCAAGGCTCCAATACACCAGAGGTTTGAAATAAAAACAACTCTTTCTTTTGTATGCTACTGCAGAGCTCTTCATCTGACAGCTTGGTGATGTGGTGTCAGTATTTCTAATTCCAGTCACTAAGTAAATTTCAGAGTTGAAAGGGTTAGTTCGATTTGCTAGTGGTGAAAATATATATAGATTGTTCAACATTGGTTATAAGTGCATATCTCAGGTGTTCTGGTGTGAAGATTCCTGTGAAGAATATAACCACAAAATAGTTATAGTCTTCAAATTTGAATGTCTTTTTCACTGTAACTCTATTGTCATACTGGTATAAGATAAGGAAGAATAAATAGTATGTATATATTTAGGCATCAAAAGCTTGAACAAAGCAGAAATTTCCTCTGCATTCCAAAGCAGATATTTCAAGCCTATTCCATAATGGTTGGATAATTAAAAATGCAAGTAGTTTAACAAGTACTCTAGGCAAAGGCTGTTTTAAAGTATAAGGGAAATTATTGTGTGGTACTTATAGATAGTTTGCAAGTACACAGGTGCCCAAAAACATATACGCTACTTATTCAGAAATGCACAGTAGACACTGCATGCTTAATTTTCTTTTTTTTTTAGAGACAGGCTTGAATTTAGAAGACTGCCTAAAGAAGTTGTAACATTTTTTATAACTGTAAAAGAATTAGGTATTTTAATCAAAGTTCTTATATATACGATGCACAATTTCTATTTTTAAAATATAAGGGGTTTTTTGCATAAAAGAAGTGCCTATGTAATTCTGATCTTAATTGCCTTTTCTTTATTTCAATTGCTAATTAAAAAAAAAAAAAAACCAACAACAAAAAAATCTCATAAGCCAAAACAACCAAACCAAGCCCATAAGGAAGGACAATGAAGTTGTCAGTTAAGCTTGGTAGCACCTGCTCACCCTGACCTTGCAGCTCTGTTCACAGTAGTTATCATTTACGACTGGGTAAGGTGTTTGAAAATTAGAGTTGTCAAAAGCACTTATGAGTTACCTCTCTATTTGCTCCTTGCATTCATTACTCAAAATGCTGTGGAAGGGCAAGCACTGACTACTTAAAAATTAATATAGAACTGACTGTCTGACTTATGAAATATAAATGTGACAAAAGTCTCTGTGAAGCTTTGTTTTTCTGTTGATATCATCACTTCTGTACTACCATACTTTATGATTCAGGGGCCTCAGTTTTCCTTTGTAAATCTAGTTAGAGATGATACAAAGCAGGGTTAACACTCTTCAACCTGACAAATCTTTTGAATTGTTTCTAATCTTCCATTAATAGGCACTTTAGTAAGTACAGAAAAGGACACAATTGTGTTTTGAAAAATACCAAGTTTCTTTTTGAAGACAAAATTTATCAGGAGTGCTATGCACAGGGAACGTCAGGAAAGATTTAGAGTACAACTTGGTTTATATGTCTGGTAAATTCCTTAAGATTAAAATACTAAAGAAACACAATGTAAAAGCTTTTGTTCTGCAAACATTAACTATTTATTGCTAGCAAATATTCACTGATTACTTTTGTGTAAGCTGGAAAGGCTTCTTTTCATATTTCATTTAGTCTAGGTTTGGTTCTTTGGATTTTGGGTTTTATTGGGTGGGGGGTTTACTTTAGATTGTTTGGAGGTTTTTATGGTTTTTTTTAAGCTTTGGGGACTTCTTAGACTTATATTCTTAGCCAGGACTCAAGATTCATGTCTTAAAATTTCAATGCAACCTTGTCTTATCTCTACCTACAAAAATTTCAACTGTGCTGTGACCTCCTTCTGACCCATATGGCAAACTATTTCCCGTCAAGCCCATCAGGATTTCTGATTGTTGTGAAGGAGTTTTATATTTCACACCTTTCTCTTGTATGTTAGAGACTACTTCTCAGACTCTTATGTTCTGTGAAACAGAAAAAAAATTCTCTTGAAAGTAAGAGTCAGGTGGCCTCTTAGTTCAAGAATATTCCAGTGAGACTGCTCTCAGCTCTTGCTGCTTCAATGGAAACGAAAGTGAAAGAACAGTATCTCATGGATGGAGACAACTTCAGATTTCTTGAACTGGTTTAATAAAGACGTGTTTGTCCTGAAAATAATAACACAATAACAGGCATTGCAACAGCTGACATACTGATGGAAACTGATAGCTAGGTAATGAAAATAACCTATAATTTAAAAACCAAATTATATTTTGATTTCATGCCCTCAAAAAAAAAAACAAAACAACTCACCCTTTCTGAATTATCACTTTTTTTTTTTTTTTTTACATTAGGTGATCAAAATGTTTAATAGTAGGCTTTATTTTATGGGGTTCAGAGTGGGTTCTCCATTTATCTAAATGACTGTTTCCTTAAATTGCAAACCCACTTCTGACAATGGAATGACTTAATTTGAAGTTAATATGGAAAATCTTTATTTCATTGTATCTTATGTCCTGGCCTGCAAAGGGAGTGATTTTTATGCTAACTTAGCAGTCAAAATAATAAAAAGCTCCTTTGGAGTCCAGCTAGCAAAGATGACAGAAGGCAAAGAGATGGAGGTGGAAGGCTGAATCTGGTGTCTCATCATAGTAAGGATGGCGTAAATAGGGCAGGCAACTTCTCTTTCACTTTCTAAGAAACAACACACATTATGGCTTTCAAAATTCATATGTTCTGCAGTGCCATCTGTTGGGAATAACCACCTGTTTTAGGTAAAAGGGAGTAATCAGTACATAAATACTTAGGGGGCAGCACCATCTTTTACATAAAATTTTATTTTTCTTCACTAGAAGTATGCTTTTAATTAAAAATAGTTTAATGTGGCAATAAAGGTTTTCAGCTACACATGTATATTATAAAAGCTTTCTAGCAAACAAGTAATTATAGACATGGGTATATGTAAGTAATTTATGCATCAGGAATCTTTCTATACAAATCATGAATTCTGATAGCTGAGCTGCTGCTGGTCTCCAGTTCCTGAAAAAGTTGTTTGATACAGATTCTCCCTCTCTGCTACTGTCTCATGACACTGCACCTGGAGAGATGCATTCAGCTCTGGGACCCCTGACACAAGAAGGACCTAAACTTGGGGCAAGGCCAGAGGAGGGCCAGAAACATGATCAGAGATATGGAGCACCTCACTTATGAGGAAAGGCTGAGAGAGCTGGAGTTGCTCAGTCTGGAGAACGGAAGCCTTTGGGGAGACCTAATAGAACCCTCTAGTACCTAAAGGGGCTACAAAAGAACTGGAGAGGGCTTGTAACTTGCACATGGTAGTGATAGGACAAGAGGGAATGTCTAAACTGCAAGAGGGTTACATCAGATATTAGGAAGAAATTCTTTAGTGTGAGGGTGGTGAGGCACTGGACATGTTGAACAGGGAAGCTGTGGATGCCTCATCCCTGGAGGTGTTCAAGGCTGGGCTGGATAGGTATCCTCTGAGCAACCTGGTCTAATAGAAAGTGTCCCTGTCCATGGCAGAGGGGTTGGAACGAGATGATCTTTAACTCAAACCATTCTATGATTCTACGATTTAAAGTTATGTTAATTCTTTGAACTAAGAGCCCTTAGATCTGACAAAACATAGAATGACTTAGACAAGCAACAAATGCAAAAAATCCCTTAGTCTTCACTATTTAAAGTGATCTCAAATCTTCTGTCAACATGCCATTGAAGTAGGACAAAGACACATATGTCTGCGAATAAAATATCAAATGCTCACTTGGAATAACTGAATAATATAAATCAAAGGCCAATATTTTCTGAGAGAGACCATAGTAAAAATAAATGTAGACAATCCAAAGATAGTTTGGGGAAGCATAAACTTCTTGGACAACCAGAGACAGACTTTAAATGCAGAGAGTTCTTTGCATAAGTTGACCAAAAGTTCAGGTGTTGAATTTTTAGGTCAGGCATTAAAAATGTGAATTTGTTTAATCACTTCTGTGTCAAAAGTGAGAGCCTGCTCAATTCAGTTAAAATGATGATATTCTTGTTTTATAGCATATATTTGAATAATTTAACAAGGACAATATACGCTGTTCTTTTTATTATTATTATTTTAATCTCAAAATATCTAGAAGAAAAGCAGTAACCATAAAAATATTTTTATGACTGGTAAAGAGTGTTTGGAGAATGGTTTGGAGAAATTGTATAGAAACAACATTGTATTTGAACTCTCTTAAATTTGAAGAATTTCCTGAAATTACCAGGATTACTAGTTTCATGGAGGATTGGAGCAACCTCAAAGTTAGTTTTCTATTTTCTCTATTCCCCTAAAAATTGAATTTCCATGCTGCACTAGTGATTGAGGATTGTGCTATATTTATGGCTTATCAGAGTTCACTCTGCCTGTGTTTGAGAAGCATCTCTTGAGATTTGTGCTTCCAGTAGCAGCCAAGTAAGAATAGAAAACACTAACCTTGTGAAAAATGCAGAAAGTCAATGAAGAAGCGAAAGATACATCCCATTAATAAGATGAGCCATTTCTTCATTAATGATTCATCTGAACTCTTTCCCTAGTTCTTCAGCCTGCTAATATCTAAAAACTTATTCACCATATTGATGTTCAGGAACTGAGGATGAATTTGAATTCCGTTCCTTTTGATTAACTCCAACTTTACAGGAACAAAGTGAAGGATATTTTAAAATCACAGTAGGATCCTGTTACATCTTTTACTCTTTTCTAGGATTTAGAAAAAATAAATCATAAATTTCTAATTTTATTTGACTTAGCACTGAATATTCTCCTTCAAACCAAAGATTAGCTGAAATGTTGGAAAGGAGACCTTTATTCAAACTGGGGCCATGAACTGTCAGATAAACAAGTTTAATAGTTACTGGTTTAACCGAAAATGGTTGACATAAAACTGACAATCTTGTTTTCTAAGCAGTATTTAAGGGATGATGTAATGATTGGCACTCTTCAAATGCATTTTGGGCATAGGAAAAGCCCATAAGCCCTACAGTTTTTACATATCTATCTCTTTATTTCATTGTTGTCATTAGTTTTAATCCCAGCTGCCATTACAGGCAGACTAAGACCAATTCCAGCGTCTCAGTTTTCTGCTCTATTTTGTATGCAGCTAAGTTCAGAGGTGAGGATGAATTAATTTGTTGTGACGAGCAGCAGGTGTTCTGTGTGGGTGTCCCTACTTGAAAGGTGCATGATAAGACTCTATATCATGTTCTTAGTATTTTCCTGATTAGAATGAACCTGTTTTAAATTTGATGTTTCTGAAAAATAACATTTCAAAGTCACTTACTTGTGCAGATGGTGCCACAGTACCATATGTATAGCTGCATTTAAGCACCTGTGAAAGGCAGAGATTTTATGAAATGAAGAAGAGAAATTTCTGGCAGACAGCATGATTTTACTATCAGAATGTAGAGTTTCTGTCAGGTGCAGCTGTTTCTTTTTTTTCTATTCTTTCCATCAGCCCATTGTTCTCTATTTTAAGACACAATAAGCACAAGTACATTACATACGAAGAAGCCTCACAACTGCTTTCCCCTTTTCCCAGTATTTACTTATGATGGGAAAATGAGAATGACAATTTCTCATTTTTGCCAACAAATCTGATGTTTAACAGGATATGAGAAATCCCATCAGGTGCCCTAAAGAAACTAGAGGATTTGAGCACTAGAGGATTTGAGCCTTTAATTCACCATTAGTATCTAAGGATTGTTCTGCAATCAGCATTTTAATTCACAAAGGATGCATCAAAAAATCCCTAATTATTCTCTCTGCCCTCCTTAAGCACATACATAATATTTATTTACAACACCTTTTCTCGTTTTCCTCATCTCCAATATGTATATATAAATAGAAAGAAAAACAAGGCTAAATTCTTATTTATGAATTGGCACATTTTTAAGTTTTTAGGAAAATATTTTTTCCTTTATAAGACTTACTTTAGCTCTCAGTGTAGTCACATTTTGCTTGGTTGATTATTTTGTCCTAATAAAGCTGAATAAATTGCTGTCTCTGTCCTCATACTGTCCTGAATAAGTGATGACTAAGAATGAAACAACCTCATTTAATGGTCAGCAAAGGATTGCACTACAGTGCACATCCTCAGGGTGTGTTAGCTATGATAATATGTCCCTTAACATCCTCGTTCCCTTTGCATCCTCATTCCCTTAGCATTCTCAGCACGTGCCCCTTATCACAGTGGTCTATATGCAAGGTCAGCTGGAGGTGTATGAGCTTGAGGCCAGCAAAAAGCAGGACTGGGAGACCTGTCTTGGGTGATAGAATCACAGAATCATAGAATATCCTAAGCTGAAAGAGACCCACAAGGATCATGGAAGCTCAGCTCCTGGCCCTGCACAGGTTAATCACAGAAACCTCAGAGGAATATTGCTGATCCCTTGGCCACCTGAATGAGCTCTGAATAGAAAAACACTCAGTAATACATGGACTTTCCCCACTTCTCCAGGTTTAAGTTTCCAATGTGAGGGGATAGGCAAAGTTGTGTTAAGGTTTGGAATAATCCTGTAGTTCAAAGGCTTTCTATGACACTGTGCAAGGAATAGTATACAAAGGTTTCTAGTATATATTTTCAAGTGAACATTAAAATAAAAGACCTCATACATCTTGTAACTTGTACACCTTTGAAAATACTTGGAATTTGGGGCAAGTGTTCTACTCCAAGCATTTGCTTCTGAAAGGACTACTTCTATCCTTACAACGAGAAAACTGTCCTTCTGAACACTGTATCATGAATGTGATGTTATTTTACCATGGAAGATTTTCTTGAGTTTATACATGATTTTTTTTCTGAAGAATGAGAAGTGATAGAGATCTCAGTCAAGAAAACATCACTTGTATCTAAAGTACACACAAATCCTATTTAAAAAAATTCCAAAATGGCTGTTACTTTAACACTGTAATATGGAGTGAATATTGACAGAAAAGCATAAAACAGGGATAATGAAACTATGTAGTAGTATGCAGTGGTGGAGGTGAGAGTGGAAAGTAGTCTGGAGCTGGTGTTAAGTCCACATTTTTTCCATTTGCCCATTAATGATAAAGGAAGAAAAATTTTATAGTGGAGGCAGGAAAATTACAACTGGAGCTTTGCATAAGTCTAACTGAAAAATGGAAAAATAATGCAGTTTAGATGCAAAAAAAAGCAGGACAACATCATTGGAAAAAGATAATCTAAATAATAGGGTTTTGGTCAGATGGAATTACTTAAAAATTAGAAATGTAAATATCTGGGGTTTTAGAAGTGGCCAAAATATGGTTGTAAGTATAAAATTTAGTAAGGCAGAGGAAAACTGGAAGCATAGGTTGCAGGGTAGGAAGGAAATAGGGTGACTGATTTTAAATACACAGAAAAATAACACATCACCAGACAAAAGAATGTCTGTTTGCACTGCTTTGGTGAAAACTTGCCTGAGGTATTCTGTGATCTCCTCAGTGTGGAAAATGACAAATGATAAATGTTGTTACTAAAAATGAATAAGCATGTGTAAGAAATATGTTCATTGGGAAAAAAAATAAAGACCTTAAACATATATAGAGGGGGAAATCTCAGCTGTGTGGCTGATAACTCAGAGTCAATTCTTATTCTTGATTTTCTGGGCTTGATCCATGAACAGGCTGCAGCAGTGTCAGAGATTGCCCATCCATGTTGTCCAGTATTCTTCCTTGGTACAGACCTCCTCCTCCCGGTTTTCCACCCAGCAGTGCTGTGCCCTGCTGTCTCTGCATCAGTGCTGTGTCCTGTGTGGGGTGAGCCAGGATCTGCAGGTCTTGAGATGCTTGTCCCATGACAGAGTTTTGCAGTGCTATCTTGGATAATACCTGCTCTTCAAAACATTGTTGTGTCATAACTGGGAGGTTTCTCACAACTCAAGTTTATTCAAAACATACAAATAAGAAATAGAGATAAAAAAT
The DNA here is from genome assembly GCA_013399915.1 of Illadopsis cleaveri. Taxonomy (NCBI): domain Eukaryota; kingdom Metazoa; phylum Chordata; class Aves; order Passeriformes; family Timaliidae; genus Illadopsis; species Illadopsis cleaveri. The sequence continues at coordinate 370,634 of VXBB01023741.1, forward strand.
GGGAAATATTAGTATGTAACTGAGTAAAGCCCTGGTGTCCTTCTAAGCTGACCAGTGACTGCAATCCAGTTACCACATCTAAAAAGATGTGGTAAAACTGGAGAAGATGACAAGAACAGGCAGCAGCAGTCACAGCTCAGAGTATGGAGTGACAGCAGAGAAATGAATAAAGAGAATATGAGGTTTTCACTTGTAGAAAAGAGACAGATGAGGAGATTTATAATAGATGTTAAAGAAACTTTGCAGCTTGACCATTCAGGAGACTCTCTGGCAGTCACACTCCCAATGCCAGAGGCTTCCACTGCTGGGATCTCCTTCACAGCAGCTCCAGTGAGCCAACAGGTGCCTGGCTTGGCTTCCCACACACTCCACTCACATGCAGCCAGACCAGGTTTCTTTGCAGTTTTGACCTTGGGTTTCCTAGGCAAAATCACACATTTCGTTCCATAAAGACATTTATTCTTGTTGCAGTAACACAGAATTTGAGCTGATGCCTTTTAGGGGGACCCCATGGCTTTTATCCCATCACAGTCCAAGTGTGAGCAAGTTTCACAAGTCTTGCTCTACCTTCTGAGTCTTCCACTCCTGCTGTGTCTCACAGTATCCATCCACCTGGCTGTCACCACCTGTCTTTGTGTCCTTTATTAACCAAAGGGTCGGTAGCTATTGACCCCACCCACAGCTCAATCTGCATCTCAATCTGCAGCTGGCAAATTGAGCACCAAATCTTTGCCACAGCATAGAGACCTCTAAAAGTACTGTGGAGAAAGTCATTGAGTAATGACATTCTTTTCATAAAAGAGTGAAGGGAAATAAAAGAGATAATACCTATCACTTGGGTTTCATTCTAAGTGGACTTTGAGAGTTTTCCCTGCATGGAAATTAAACTTGGAATATCTTTCTTCAGTGAGTCAAAGATAATAATAATAACAATAATAATAATAACAACAGCAACAATAATAATAACAACAACAACAAGAAGCATGTGAAGCAGAACTAGACAAGCCTATGAAGGAAAACTCTCTGGAAGGTTTTTAAACAAAACATCATTTTATCTTGGGAAATCCTGATCTTCCTTGAGGCTGGACAAGACCTAGTGAAAACTAATTCTGCGATTCTGTGATTCTTTGTTCTTAAACTGTTTTCTAGACACTTATTGGTCTCAGAAACAAAACGTAACATTGCAAGAACTCCTGACTTATCCAATAAGGTCATCCTTAAAGACTTAATGCCAAGGTCTGGTAGAGTTTTTCCAAGGTTATGGTGCATCCTCTGTTTTCATTAATCAGAAAACAGAGATCAATGCATAGTTTTACTGATATCATGCAGCCACATTAAATTCTGTCTTGAGTTTTTAAGGTGATACAATACCTCTCTCTTACTTTTCTCAAACTGCTGTTGGCTAGTCACGTAGTATACTTTGTTCTGGAGATGCCTGTATTCAATGTGGGGTGAGTATATACTCCACTGCATTAAATTTGTAAAAGGTTTTGGGATTCTTTGAGACGAAATGAGCTATATAAATGCAAGCTGGTATTATGTTTGCAAAATCTGTGTGACCGACAAGATCAATCTTCCAGAAAAATGTCAGCTGATACAACCAGTTTATTATTTCTGAAGGCCGAGAATAAGAAAGTGGTAGAAAATAAAATCAGTAGACTGGGTAAAAGTGATTTGTTTTGGTTTCTTTTCCTTCAAGAAAAAAACAATGGATTCTAGAAAATATCAAGTAACACTTTAGACTTGACCTTTTGTAGTTCATATAACCTATCATCCTTATGTATCACAGCCTCTGTCTTTCCTACATGAAAAATTATGGTAGCTAATAACGCACTAGATATGAGACATAGTCAAATATGAGTAAATATGTGAGCAAATAATTACAAGCATTGCTTTCAAGTTACTTTTGCAGAAATCTGTCCAGATTTTAATGTGTTATAAATGAGTTTTATGCATAGAATAGTTCCTTCCTACATATTTCACAAAGACACATTTTAGACATTCAGCATGACATACTCTTTATCACAATCTTGGATACTGAAATTCAAGTAGGGCTAAGTAATAAAGCCAAACTCAAGAAGACTACAAATGATAAAACAGCAGGAAGAGACAAGGTTCTATCTTACAACCTCTGAGTTGCCAAGTCTTTAATTCCTTTTAGCACTGGATATCTACCCAGTTTCTTTAGAGAAAGAAAAAAGTGCCTTCTCTTGAGGCACTCGTGCAACTGGCAGTGGCTGGCAGGTTCAGTAGCTGCTTGTCTGCAGCAGATCCTTATGCCTTTCTGTCACTGCCATCCTGGACACTTTAGAGACAAAATCTGGCTGTGCCTCATTTGTCTGAGTGAATATGATCTGTGAAAAGCCATGTTTAAGCTGTCTGGTCAAAGACTTGAGAAAATGTGGCAGATGTAAGTTGAGAAAAAAAATGCAAGCGGTCATATTCAAAGGTGCTCTGTCTCAGTTGTCTCCACTTCAGAAGAAACAGAAATTAAGGCCTGATGTTTTCTATCACATGTAGTGATATAGAAAGTGATGTACGGTATAGGCACAACTGTTGCAGCTTATAAGCACCCAACACACTGTGAAGCTATGGCTGGGCTCAAAAGAGGGAATACAATGAATGATATATGTGGGCCACCAACCTGCAGGGCACTGGATCACCTGTAACATAGTTAATAGTGTATTCTGCTGTTTTTAACTTGCAAACTTGAAAGAACTTTCATTTTAACAGTCATCAGTGAAACAGAAATTAAAATATATTTGCAAACAAAACTGAAACAAGCTCACTGTTTCCCTACCAGTTATTTGCAAAATGTCCCTGTTTTGGAAAGAATTTCCAATGTAAGTTCAAAGATTGTTTTTGCTCCATAGAAAGAACAGCCGTCCTTTTAAACTCCTTTCTATTAGATATTTGACAACAATTATTCTTCAGGACAAAAGACCTTCATGCAACCAAGTAATAGCAAAAGTAGGCTCTTACTTTGTAAATTCCTCCACACTAAATTGCATGGAAATGTTAATTGTTTATTAAGGAACCGTAGGCTGAAAACTAATTCCTCAGAGTGGCTGGTGGAAAGAAACAAATACCACAAAAAGAGCTTCTGTGGAAATTGGCATAGTCTGAAAACAACTACAAAACTGAATAAAACCACATAATATTCTCAAAGAAGTCATGCAAGGTTTAATTACCTGAAATGTGATGTACCAGAAGCCTTTATTGATTTCAGATAAAGCTTTTGGTGCTTGACACTCTGCAAATCAACTACTTGGTAGAAATTTTCCATTTACATCCTACTGCATACAAATTACAGTTTTTGCAAGGCTTCAATTACACGATTTTTTTTTTTTTTTTAAAGCTCATAAAGAAAAAAAAGCCCTTAGATATTACATTTTTCAAATTATCTACTTTCACCTTGCTGCCAGGTTTCCTTATTAGGTAGGCTCAGTGAAGAAGAACAGATTGTTTTGTTTTACTCAGATCCACAAGCCAGAAAGGATGTTCCCCTCAAAGGATTTGGCAAAGGAAGCTTAAGATCCTGGCTCCAAAACCTAAAAGCCCCAAAAATGTCTGAAGGGGGAGGTCACCAGTGCTCATCTTGGAAACATCTTACTGCACATTTTGTCTACATTTTAGACTGTCTGGTCTTAGCTGTTTTAGACTGTTCTCAGCTAACCCAAGACCTAGCATGTACAAATGCCTCTGCATGTTTTCCATTTCTCTGTCAAAGCAGCCACCAGCTGAAAAATTTTCCCCTGATGCTAAGGGGAGCAAACAAGAAGGTGACCCTCAAAAACCCCTGGCTCAGGTGTGGTAGAAATCCTCAGGATATATTTTGCTTTTCAGGAGAATAATCTAAGCTATCATCTCGTGGAAGAGTCTTTGTTGAAACAACTCTGATTTCACTTTTTTCTTGTGGTTCTGTGTGTAAGATCCCCAAATCCCTTTCTCTGATTGAGAACTCTTATTGATCAGGAGATAATAAAAATAGGAAAGCTCAAATCAGTTTATGCATTTTTGTTATGCTATTTTGTTGCTGTTGTCAATTCCAGGACCCCATCCTAAAGTTGTCTGAATTGTCAGAGTCTTGGTTCTCTATTCTATTGCTTAAGTAGAATCAGTAGATTTTGCCTTTTTTACTTCTATTAAGCTTGCATGGAAACTTGAAATGCAAAGTGAAGGCTTTTCAAATCATGTTTGCCAGTGGGTATTTACTTTGTCATCCTGACTATTTCTAGCACTTTGTGATTAATACCTGAACAATGTTTACCCTTTGTGCTCAGTTTGAATATGTCAGTCCCATGGTTATTCATTCAGGCTTTAACTTGAGACATTAAAATATTAGACGATTTATTTTTCTTTTCCTTTTTTGTTCTGTTTTTAAGAAGGAAATCATGGGAATTCTCTTTTTTTTTCCTTTGTTCTTTTTAGGAGGAAATACAGGATTTTTATATTCCTAAAAAAATTAATTAAGTTTAAAGCATTAACTTAGTTTTAAAAATGGGGATCTGAAAATTGACACAAGTGCAGCTCAAACCTAGAACCTCAAAATATCAGTTGGATGTCTGAATTGCTTACATTTTCACCCTAAAAATTTGTCCCAAATTTCATCTATACATTAACTTTGCTTTGTCATTTATGAACTTGCATGTTTATACAGGAATGGAAGAAAATTGAACCTCATCCATGAGTCAAAATATGCCTTCTTCTGGCCAGAATTGACCATAAACCTTTGTTGTGCTTCAACAAATATCAGTCACTGGCCATCTGTTGTTTGACAGGAATGCTTTTTATCCTGTAGCGCTAAGCTGATGTAAACAGTTTGCTGCCACTCAGAAGTGTGGTCCTTTTAACTATTCTTCTGTCCTTGCCTGGACTTTCCCATTCTTTATTTTTGGTTAAGGCTGGCATTCATTTTCCTGCCACTGACTCCCTCTGCCCCATGAAGTTCTTGGTTTAACCCTGCAGAAATCTTTTACTGCTCAGTGGAGTCTTGGTCTTGTGCTGGTCAAAAAGTGTTCATATATATATATATATATACATACATATATATATATACATACATATATATATATACATACATATATATATTATATCTCACTGAAGGGTGCTTGAGGAATCTGTTTTCTGTTGTAACTCATTTACTTTCTCTTTTTAAGAACCTCAGTGAAGAATTCCTGTCACAGCTGTGGTTCCCCATAACACTGGAGGGAACGGAGCAGGCAGAACCCACACAGGTAACACCAAAATCCTGCCTACACTTGGTACTGTGGACAAATGATGTGGTGCTTACCAGTGAGCTTTAACTGTTCTCTAAACCCTGTTATCACCTATTATCAAAAGGTTTGTTTTGTTTTGTTTTTTAAATTTCAACCAGCACAGGGCAACTTTGCATAAGCCTGCTGCTTTGGATGGAATTAATTTTCACTAATAAATATAAATTAAAAAATAAAGAAATATTATTGTCAAAGTGTTGGGGAAGAACATCTTATCTTAGCTTTGAGCAATATTAATTCTGTTAGAACTGAATACACTTGAATGAAGGTCAATGTTTGGGCACCTTTAGAGTCACAAATATAAGAGTTTTTCTGTTTCCTTCATCACAACTGGCTCTGCAACTCAAGGTGTCCTTATATAATAGAAGTAAACAACATTTCTTTTTACAAATTGGCTGTACTTGCTAAAATAAAGTAGGATGTTGTGGTCATGATAGTATAAGGATACAACAGAACTTACTCAGGTGGGTAATATCTTTTATTTTACCTAGTGATGCAGCTGGAAAAAAATATTAGCTTTCATTTATGTGATGCTTTTATGAGGTCACAAATAAGAGGGAGGAGGAAGTTGCATGCAATGAATTTAAATTCTTGAGATGGAAGTAGAATATAAAGAGCAGTAGACTGGCAAATTTCATATTTCAATCTATACTACTCTGTAAAGAGATTATAAAATAATGAGATATATATTGTAGTGGCTCAAGGAAGCAGCCTTTTACTCATGTGAGTGAACACTTAATGCATTTGGCTCATAAAATGCCTACAGAGTTCATGTAGATATAGGCATAAAATGTTACTAATGTTTAAGCATTTCAAAGAAGTTATTCAGTTATTCTGATTGCAAATGTTTTTCATATAAGCTTGGAAGAATAGTCAGACTTGTTTACAGGAAATTTAAGTTGAAAATATTGACAGATTTATGAGAGATATATTTGATTTACTGAATTAAAAAAAATCTATACTGAAGTTCAGTTCTCAGAAAATTTTATTTAACTAAATCTCAAAAAATATGACTATTAAGCTTCCTCTGTTTCATATGATAACCTTTAGGCTGTGATTTTAGAAAAAGAGTACCCCACACAAAGCTGCATCTAATGGTACTTTCAAGTTAGTCAGATGATTTCAAGAAAATAAACCAATTTTCTTCCTTTGATTACAAATTTGATCCAGTATAGGAACACTTTCTTCCTTCTAGTAGGCAGTCTCCAAAAAGATGAAAATCCTTGTATAAGGAGTCAGATGTGGTGTTTCCAAAGTCTGAAGGCAGAAAATCTGTGCTGGCAGGCAGTAGTACTCTGTGGGATGGGAAATAAACCAGAGCAACATGATGCTACAGGTAAGACACTGATAAGTCTAAATGGTAAATAGCTTTTTGTTTATTTGACTGTGGGGGTTACTTTCTCAGTGTATTAAAAAGATAAAAATTTCTATCAAAGGAAAATAACTGCTATCTATTTGCTGCAGGAGTATTTCTACTCCCAGGCTCCTGCACACGTGTAAAAGTACACTCTCTTGTCAGGAAGATCTCATCTCTTAAACTAGCAAATTAAAAGTGTTCACAGCAGGGATTTCAGGATCTATTTTCTGCCTACTTTTCTGCTCTTATTGCCAGTAAGCCTTGTTTTTCCACTCCTATGCTGCAAAGACTGGTTATCAAATGAAATCAGCTTCATATCCTGAAGCAGTCCCTGCAAATACAAGGTCATGCTTCAGGCGGTGTCTGCAAAGTAATTTGATTTATTGTTCTTGCACTCTTGTGGGGAAGCATGTGGAAATTCTCTCTGATGCATAGGCTTATGTGAGACAATTATATGTATTTTTAACCCCAGAAAAGTGCTGGTTTTTCACTGTCAATGCAATACAATCAAATCTGTATAGTCCCCATATTTGGTAAAAGCCCTAATTTAATCAGTTACTGTCCAAAAAAGTACATGAAATGGAGTCATGTCCACCCATGCAGATTTAGTAGAGTCCATCAAGTAATGCTTTTCTTGATCTCAATCACACAATAAAACAAATAAAAGCAAAAGAAAAAAGGCCTATAAATGTGACCAGAAAAACCCTTTTAGCTCCCACACTGACTCCTTTTATAAGCAGACATACTTCTCCACCTTCATCCATCACATCTCGGACTTCTGTATCAAATGAGGGTAACCTCTCTGCAGCAGACAAATTCAAATTGAGACTTAACAAAAAATTAGAGGCATTTACCTTTCCTTCTATCTTCAATCAAAAATAAGATTTTTTTCTGTTTGTTTTTCACTACCTAGAAATTAATAGGAAAATAATCAAAATTTTAACTCTTCTACCTCCTTTTTGTCAGGAGGAAGAAGAGAATTCAGGAATATACAAGTGTTTCACTCTTTAATTTTACTTTCTAAATCAGTCTGAGAGAACATACTTGTGAAAAATTTATAAATACAGATATATAAATATGCATATATATATATATATATGTAAGAATGTCTTCTAATACTTCAGTCCTCATATTTTCAACTTTTTCCATTAGTAAAACTGGTTATTACTGCATTGGAAAGATACTATTGCAAATATTCCTTTGAATATTTGAGAACTTTTTGATTCAGCCACTTCACACAGCTCCTTATGATAGAAGTAGCTACCTGTTGAAAAAAAGAGACTGCTTGTACCAAAATCAATCTTCCTTTAGGTCAGAAGTCATGCTCTGTCCAGGGCAGACCTCACATGAAATGAAAAGTGAAAAAGGCAAAATTGTATTAGGAGAAAATAGATGATTTGTCTCATTCAATTAAAATTTAGAATAACAAATTGCCAGAAACTAGAATCAATTTTCACGTGATCTACAAACAGTTAGATTGGTCTGACCTTCAGATAAGATTAATTTGCAACTAATAATTCACTGTGTTCTAAGTCTCATTGCATTTACTGCTTTCATAAATCTTCTGTACTTTCTTTCCACTCTTCTCTGCTCAGTTGCTGCTGTTTAACTGCTCTGAGTATAGAGTATTGGGATGATGCCAGATGATCTGGGCTAGCTCCAAAATAGAGGAGCAACGCTTCTGCTATCTCTATTCCTCACTCATTATGGGCTAAACAGGAAAGAAAATACCAATGATGGAAGTACTTGGATTTTGTTTTGCTTTGTTTATATGTTGGAAGGTTTTTTTGTGGGTTGTGGTCTGTTTGGTTTTTCAAGGATACAGAAAGTTTTTTAAAGAGCTGTTTAAAAAAAAAAGAAAAAAAAAAAAGCTTTCCATCCCAGTCTTTGCAAAACTGGCCACCTGCCAGATCAGGTGCAATTAAGACATCCAGAAACAAGAGGTGGATTGAAAAGTAACATGTTGATATACCTCATGTCTCTTTTACAGATTTGAGAACTGAAACTGGTGGTGGCTTGCAGAATGTTATACATGCTGAGAGAGTAAATTGTTTAATCTTTGCTTTACAGTGTTTCTGCTAATTCTTCCCAAAGTTCTGCCTAATAGCCTACCTCAATTTGGCTTAGTTCTCCCGGTGTCAGCAATTTCCTCTCTTTAGAGAACTGGTTCATTTCGGGGTTCAGCTTTAATTTTGGTTGTTATCAGGGATTTTCTTCCTGCAGGAAAAAGCAGTCTATGAACTAAAAAAAAAAAAAAGAAAAATATTAAACAAATATCGGAAAAAGAAATGAAAAGTTAAGGGTTTTCTTTCATTTCATAGGACTTTTTGAAGATACTTCTTACCTGTATAAATCTTACAACATATATAAGGACATATAAAAAGAATTCTGTAAGAACAAATCATGAAGAGTTACAAGTAATAATAATGAATTTTAGATGCAATGAATTCTTCTGTGAATTTAATACTATTTTAACACACTCAGTAACTACACCGCCTGTGTAAGCATCTATAAACACCTGTGTTATCTTCTGCAAGCACCTCTGATAATAACTGGACATGGTAATAGAAAAGTAGGTGTAAGAAATATAAAACAACACAGTTTGACAGGGTCCCATGGTCTCCAGTCTTCCACCTCTGCTATGTGTGTCTTCATAAACGCTGATGGAAAGGAAGGTTCTTATGGACCTAGAGATAAAAAATGATTTTGAGAACACAGCATCTCTTCTCTGCACTGCAAGGCTCTCACATAGAAGATGTGAGTCAGATTACTCGAAAGACCAAGCAGTCCTGCTTGTGATGCGTCCCTTCACTGCTTTGAGTCATGCCATCTGCAACTTTTGTAACAATATTTGATACATTTTTTGTGCTTTTTGGCATAAGATTACCTATTGTGAGATTGGTAGTTCTGCTCTCATCCTCTGGAACATTTCATACCTTCTGACACCTTAACATTTACACACTTCTACATTACCTTTTGCTCAGAACTGCTTATTAAGAGTTCATTTCAGGTCTCTATATTTCTTCCTGCCAGAAGTTCTTTCTCTTTTTTTTTTTCTCCTTGAAATTTATAAAAAAAATTATATATTTGGGAGGTTTTTGGGGTGTTTTTTTGTACCTACTGTCAAGTGCTGTATCATTTTAATTCAACCAGCTTATCTCCTGTAGTGTGTTGCTTTGTAGTTCATCTTATAATTTTATTTTCATTGTAAGGAATAACATGTGAAAGGACAATATTTCTAGCTAGTAAAATGAAGGCTATTTTGCAAAAATTGCTACTTTCAATGTATCACAGAAATTTCTATGCCCTAGAATCTATTTTTGATGATAGGATCTTGTTCCATTGTCTACAAATAAAGTGACAATTTTTTTCACTATTTCAAATGAGCATTAGATCTTCAGCATTTTGAGCAGAGGCCTCCAAGTATTATGTAAGTGAGTTGCATGATTTCTAAAAGCAAAAATTCTTATTGTCAGACAGTATTTTTAGTCCAGCTTTCATTTCTTCCAAATATTTCTTTCAATAGGAGGCTTTATGAATTTAAGGAGAGATTTATAGGTAAAGATCTTTTGATCTCTTTACATGATAAGAGTCTAAGCATTCCTGCCAGCAATCAGGTTGACACCAAAATTAAAGAGTTGGTTTAAGAACACAAAATGTACTCTGCACTTGAGAGGCCACACCTTGAGTCCTGCTTTAGTCCTCTCACTACAAGAAAGGTATTGAGGTGCTGAAACATGTCCTGAGAAGGGCGATGGAACTGGGAAATCGTCTTTACCACAAATCTGATGAGGAGCAGCTGAGGGAGCTGAAAGTTTTTAGCCTGCAGAAAAGGAGGTTCAGGAGAGACCCTGATCTCTAGAACTACCTGAAAGCAGGTTGTAGCAAGATCGGGGTTGGTCTCTTCTCCCCAGTAAAAATTGATAGGCGCAAAGGAAATCACAGATTCACAGAATATTCTGGGTTGGAAGGGACCCACAAGGATCATGGAGTCCAACTCTTAAGTGAAAGGCCCATACAGGGATCAAAGTCATGACCATGGCATTATTAGCACCATGCTCTAACCAATTGAGCTAATCTCAGGGTATCACCTAAAGTTTTACGAGGGAAGGTTTAGGCTGGATATTAGGAAAAGTTTCTTCATGTCAAGGGTGCACAACATTGAAACAATCTGCCCAGGGAAGTGGTAAAATCACCATCCCTGGAAATGTTCAGGGTAGATGTGGAACTTGGGCAGTACAGTGATGAACATGTCAGTGCTGGGTTAACTGTTGCACTTGATGATCTCTTTTCCAACCTTAACAATTCTATGATTCTGTCTGGACTTTGCTTGGGTCTTGTCCAATACCTCATTTCCTCAGTACTTTTATGAAAAGCTGAAAGTTGATCCAAACTAATTTCTAAATGAACTGCCAAATACATTAGCGGAAATGATAAAATGCACAAATGAAGTACATTATTTTAATTGAATTTTGTTGCCCGAGGAAAAGAGAGTGAAGAAAAACTGGAATGACCTTTTAGTTGATGGTGATTTTGTCACCTTGTCTTTTTTATTTCTTTTTGGTTTTACTCCAGAAAAATAGTGTATTACTCTGTAATCTCATGAATCTGATTGCAGTTGTTTACTTAATGTGTTGCTATTGGTACTATATAAAATAGCCTGATTTTGAACTGTAAATTTTTTCATTTGTCTGAATGAAAGCCAAAATGAGGATATGCAAACATAGGAATTTACCATATGTAATTATTTTTCAAAGCAGCAGCAGAAAACAGATCATGTCTGGAAGAATAGAAAATTTCCATTCTGCCAATTTAAAAAAGATTTTTATGAATGTAGAAATCAACAAAATAATTTCCCCATTGCCATATGTTCAGCAAGTCCATGAAAAAGGTTCAAATTATTGCTTGCTTTATTTTACACATTCTTGCTGTCCTACTGCAAAGCAGTATTAGTGTTAGTTGCATAAGCAATAATTTGTGTCTAAAGGAGAGGAGGACTATGCAGTAGTAAAAGGGCACCTTGTGCTCTGAGTGGCAGTGGTGGGAGCCAGTTGAGGTCATTCATTGTATATCAGTAATTTTAAATTTTACCCAAACAGTAGCAGATATTTTAGAGGAATGTGAATTACATTTTTGCACATGATGAAAGAGTGTGGGTACTTTTCAGAATCGTAATCTCTTATTGGGGTACTACGTCTGTTTTTTCTCCTTGGATTTTGAAAATATTATCATTTCATATAGATCCTTTTAACCTAAGTGTTTCACCTGGCATTCTTACTTTGGCACACTTCAGTTGTTAACAAGACCCACAAATGTTATGAGAGAAGAACCACCCCTTTAAGAATGCAATTTAAATAATCTACCATTTCTTCCTTTCTTTTCCACTGCATAAACCCCAATGTTTACCTATACGGTTATAGTGCCTGTAATCTCACTTTAAGGAAGTTGAGATAACTTAAACTAACAGACCATCCAAAGTAGCTGTAGTTTCTAGATTCAATTATAGACTGAATCTAAGCCTGGTGTTATGGAAGAAAACTTACTTTATATTTTAAAACTGCACAAGAACAGTGTGTCATTAAAATCAACACTGAGCATAGAATATTTTCTGTGTTAAAGCTGCAATAACATATATCACTTTTCTCTAGTGATTTTTTCATGTCAAGATATTAAAAATATGAGAAGTAAAAAAAAAATCTTTCTTGTATAATCAGTGAATTTGGTATTGTTATCACTTATATAAAATTACTGAGAGAATTAAATAAACTAAGAGCTCTCTTTGTTTCAGATTTCCTTTCCTAGGTACAGCTGATGGTTCAGTTGGCAGAACAAGCACACCTTTAATATTTTCTCTGTTTTGAAGGTTCTTGTGTAATTCTTTGAGCCAAAGCCATTTTTCCTCTGCTGAATCTCCTTTGAACTTCTGCTTTGATTTGGAAACATTTTTCTTTTTATGTCTCTCTACCCGCAGCTGAGGTAAGTCTTGTTTGTATCAGATTTGATTCAACCCTTGTTTGGACTATAGTAATTGAAGTTAATTGTTCTCTGTCCATTGTTTGGCCTTCTTTTTACAGCGTGATGATTGCATATATCAAAGCAGTTCTCATTACAGACAGTTTTCAGGGATCAAATGTTAAACACAAAACTTGCAAAGCACAGCTCCTTCATGAAGTTATTCCCACATTTGATGACAACTCTAGAAGTGATTATATTGATACTGAGCAAACCCATCTCAGTTTTATTGTGAATTCTGCCTATAGGACTGAAATCTGACTGTCTTGTTTACAAAACAATGAGGCTGGGGACATGCCAGTACATTCATCTTCTTCTAAGAGCACTCTTTTGTACTTTTAAATCCTTTTTCTTTCAATTACTAGAGGTCTGATTGAAGGAGCAAGCCAAATACTCACTTTTTGCATTAGCAGTGGAAAGAAAATTGAAGCTTCTCTCCTTAATAGCATATTAGATTGAGGAACACAACTGGAGGCAAAAGATACATCTATTTTCTGAGTCTTTAAAAACCAGAACAAAAACACAGAACACATCCTGTCTTAGCCCTGGGCAGAGTAGAGTGAGAAGTGAATAGGCACAAAATGTTTTTACTAGAGAAGCAACCCAGACTTCTCTGAATCTTAGCCTGCCTTTGCCACCTGCTGATGGATTTTGGGAGGCACTTAGCCATCATCACCTATAGGTGAGTGGACACACAAGCCACAGAACAGGTTATGCCTTAATTTTGTCTGGTACCCATCTGTCTTGTGGCAGAAACAGGGAAATTAATCATAAATTCTCTTGCTACAGCCTGACTTGTTTGGCAAGGGGAGAGATCTCAACAGCTCCCCAGGAGTGCTCTGCTTGTGAGTGCCTGAGGATGCCTGAATACAAACTCCCATCGGGTGTGAAAAGCAGGGCATTTCTCCACGGAAATGCTCAGGCTCAGGGCAGTCCAAGCATGTGTTTAATCACCTGGATTAAACCCAAGCTCTTTAAACTGTAATTAACAGTGGCAGTTCTCAGCTTCTCTAATTCACAGAGACCAGTGCAATTTCAGGTGTGCCTGTTTTTTTGTTAGCCTGTTCACTGATCCTAAGAATGAAATACGCTGCAGTTTTACAATTCTTTTGTCATCTCCACAGAAATTCATTTGAGTTTTACTAGTGCGATGTGGTATTTGAGCTCCCACAGTGTACCTGAAGGTGATTGGATCTTTTCTGAAAGATTATAAAATTAATGGAGCCCCTGATAATCTTTAGCAGCAGTGTCATCAGCTTTCTAGAAAGAAACAAATAAACAACTTCACCTTCCCAAAAACCAAACCCCTGAACTGAGAGTAAAGGACGGTGGAACTGTTATTAAACTGTTTTATTCTGAAATCTACTTTTTTACTGCTTAAGCAGACAATGTGTGTTTGTTCGTAATTCTTGTATTAGTTTCACTGTTAGGTAATCACAAAATACAAAACTGAGGTGGATCTCTCTAAACATCAGTATGTATGAAGATAAATACAAGATAAACATGGATACTGTGAAGATAAATACAAGATAAACATGGATACTGTCTTACAGAGTGTCATATCAAAGTTTCAAAGCTTTAAAGTATTGGGCTGCTCTTTTTGTCTCTCCTGGCTTCCTGCAGATTCCCTTCTATCTTGCTGTAACCCACGTTTTCATACTGAAAAGAAGTTATGACCTCCAGAGTGGAACAGGATAAAGGACAGGTTGAAGGTGGACATATTTCCTGAGTTTCAGGAGCCGATAAATTTAGGTATAAAGCTGAAATTTTCTTTTTAAACAGCCATCAACCCAAACACATATGAAATATAAGAACTGCCTATAAGCTGCAGGCAAACACTAATATGATGCATAGTTTGTTCGCATATGCTCATTTAAAATAATGTTGGCCCCTATGGTTTTATTTGGGAAATCTGCTTTTTTGGTTCCTGATGTCACAGGTGAATATTTCATGCCTGTGCTTGCATTTTTCATACTATGACGAACACAGGCAGAAATGAAAGTTGTGAAACATGATTATTTAAATACATATGACGTATAAAAGAAAATATTTGTTTTGCTCAATTAGTTTAAGAAAAAAGAAGCTTAAAAAAATAATTACAGAATTAATGAGCTGGAGGCAAAATGGAGCAACCTGGTTTGTCTCAAGCATTTCTAATACTTTGATGCTACTGGATTAATGCGTAAAAACTCTTGGGATTTTCACAGTGCCACCAGAGGACTTTTAGGGGTTTGTTGTTGGAATTCAATAGTATCTTATAAATTGCAATTTTTTCAGTTGTTCACTATTAATATTTTACATTTTTATGTGTCTGTGCACTCCAGTACTGACAATTACTTTGCTAAAATTTGAAGAGTTAGAATAAACATAATTATAGAAGAAAATGAGGAATTACTGGTTAGAATATCTGCAGAATAACTTTATTTCACTTCCATTCTGCTTGAATCAGTAAAAAATTGTAATCAAAAGAAAAACATTGCTGTGATTTTTTTTTCCCCAGTAAGACTTCTGCTACTATTGATAAGGATTTTTTCTGTGATTTTCTCTTTGCAATGCTTGTTGAAGCACAGCCCAGATAAACAAAAAATAATCAGTTGGAGCTGAATATTCTAACATAATTTATTTAAAGTTCTATTTTAAATGTTCTGAATGAGAAACCAGCTTAGATATTCTTATGCATTATAATTACAAAGCTAGGATCCAAAATTGTATTATTGTCTTTTTCACAGATTTCCTAATCCTTCTAGTTGTTGATTTTTCTGAACACCACTGTCAGCGGGTGCAGCCGGAAACAGACTTCTGTCATCCAGCTTCTCTTAAACAGCAGAATTCACATTGCTCTGTTCTCACTCAAGGATATTCAGATACAGAATGCATGACTGATGTTCTACTGCAACAGAGCTTTAATTTGGTGAGCAGTCATTTTGAAGCTAAGGCAAATTAGCTCACCAGATTGAAGAGCATGATGGAGTAGACTGTTATTCTTTGTACATGCATTATATATACATATATATATATACTTTTATTTACATACATATGCATAGATATATAATGGATTTGGGAGACCTCTTCGGTGCTGAAATGGTGTCTTGTCTGCTGCCCATCAGCTGGAGTACAGTGGAATCAGTTATTCTGAGGAATAATCCCAGTGATTCCTTCAGGAAGAAAAACACAGCGAACGAATGCATAGCAGGAATGTACTGACCTTCCAGTAGACTTGACTGCCAAATTTAGAGTCGGCCACTGTGCTTCCCCAGCACTGCAAAGCTGCAAAGCTGTGAGCAGTGGTTTCACTTAGAGACATTCTGTGGTTTAAAGGCTGACCTCCTCCTGCTTGATTTCTTGTGTGGCAGGGAGCTGGCAGGGAGCTGGCTTGCACTGTCCAGCTCTCACAACAGGCAAATGCATCAAAGGTGATGACTGGGGGTTTGTGATGGCTGTTAGACAGAAATATACAGAGCACAGCACAGTGAAATTGAGGGCAAAAGAGGAAATGAGGAGGATGGGATAGACCCATGTACAATGGAATAAATTACTTCCTTCAGTGTGAAATGAAAAGAGGATGTGAATGCTCTGAAATAATCAGCACACAAAGCAGTACTGCAGGAAAGTGGATTGCCTGGGAAAACTATTTTTCTATACAGATACCACAAGGCACTGCTTCTTAAAGAAGAAACAAATTGATGTGGATGATATCATCAAACAATTGTGAAAAAGGAATTATCCAGGACTACTTTTTTTTCTTATTTTGTAGAGAGACTGAACAACAATAAAGTTGTCAGAGTTAATTCTTGAGTATATTTCTTTTGTATTTTCATTTATGATTTTGTAGTATGTGAGTACCACCCCTTTGGTCCCTGAAGGATACACTCCACATGAACAGGTCATGTACAATAGCTCATTCCTTTTGTTCCTCTCTTTGATTACCCACTCTGCAAAGATGGCTGAGCCATGGTAAACAGCAATGCCCTTTACATGTCTCATGATGCCTTCAAATAGCCATGAAAGTAACCAAGATCCTTGCTTAACACAAATTGTCATTCTTACCTTATGAACCATTGCTTTTATATTTTTATTTTTAATCAAGTCTGTTCATTAGATTAACCAGCTGCACTCAGTAATAAAAGTTGAGTCATTAACTCTAAAATTACTAAGAGATGAATGCTATTAGTGTTTGAGATATGAACTAAAACTTTTAATCTAAACAGATCCAGGACTACATGAGTCAAAAATACCTGCTGTCTGAGATGGAGTCATAGGCATGGACCAGTTGCCAGCAGACAGGTGTTAATGGCTGTCAGTACCAGTATCCAGAGGTTCTGAAAGGAGTGGATGCCTTCCAATATCTTCAACATGATGCCTCTTGTTGCCATCAGGTACTGAGAATGTCTTAATCCCAGGGCATGTTGTGAACATTGAATGAGAAATCAAGCTGGGGGTTTTTTGTTTGGTTGGTTTGGTTTTGGGGTTTTTTGGTGTTTTTTGTTTGTTTGTTTGTTTGTTTTTGGGGAGCGTTTGTTTGTTTCTTTGTTGTTTGTTTGTTTTACCAGGGTCTTCTCCTCTAGAAATTAATATTGAACCAATAATTTGGTGATTGCTTCTATGGTTTCAGAACCTGTAGAGGTGAAATGGGTAAAAAGAAAGAGCTCTGAGTTTATATTAGGGACTATATGAAAATACCATGCAGAAACATGTGGGTTTGGATGCTTCTTGCCAACATCAGTAGTGGAAACCACCTAGACTTTCTAAGACATGCCTGTCTCAGTCTCTTGATTACAGCTTGTTGTTTTAGAATCACAGGGGTAATGATATGAAGTCTGTTTCCTGATAGCAAAGATCAGTATAGCAAACATAAAAATCTAGGCAAGCTTCATTCTNCCATGCAGTAACACCTGGGTTTGGATGCTTCTTGCCAACATCAGTAGTGGAAACCACCTAGACTTTCTAAGACATGCCTGTCTCAGTCTCTTGATTACAGCTTGTTGTTTTAGAATCACAGGGGTAATGATATGAAGTCTGTTTCCTGATAGCAAAGATCAGTATAGCAAACATAAAAATCTAGGCAAGCTTCATTCTACCATTACTATCTTCCCAGCATGTAAAGTGGGATGCCCCCAAGCCCCTTTGATTTGTCTCAGTGCCTTGCTGGGTGTTTGCTGGCTCTTACACAGTTGTTTGGTATCAGCAGCTGGAATGATGCAGAGGATACAACACCTAGCCTGGGTCTACCAGGGAGCACAGGGGTTATGCAGCCAAATGAATGCTGTCAGACCTGGAGCTGAGGCAATATCTGTATTGGGAAGGCTTCATATGGGTTCAGCATCAGGAAGGCTGTGCAAAGGCACCTCAACTGCATTTGCAGTGTGTAAATTTAGGTTTATGGTGAAATAACTTGATAGTGAGCACAAGAGATTAATGGATACAGCAGTGTCTTGAAAAGGAGACAGTGTTTTTTTAAAAAATGCGACCACCATCTGGGGATTTTTGTGCAGCTACAGCACTACAGTTGTAGTAAGAGATGTATTTTGATTGTAACATGCTCCAGAAGTGATCAAATACTAGAACCCATCTAGTGCAGCTTTCTGTAACCAAAAACGTGGGTGTGAGAACATGGTCAAAACCAGTCGGTAGGTAGCTACACCAGCTCTATATCTGATTTTTGCAGGAACCAAGTCTACTCAGTTTTTTCTTTTCCCAGATAAAGTGATAATTATTTTCCTTAGCTATTTTATATTCCCATGAATTTGTCGATTTATGACCAAGTAGGGAATATAAATTAAAAGTACACATTTCTATTAGATAATTCAGGAATGGAGCCATGAAGAATCTGATGCAAGTAAGTACTGCTTACAGTTTCAGTGGGATCAGCTCTGGACAGCATTTTAACTTTAATTAAAAAAAATATATGCTTCTTCTACAAAAATACCATTACTTTCATTTGCCATATAGGAAGTGCACAATATTTTCTGTAGTAGATTAATAATTTCAAAATGAAATGTTTATCATTCAAATCCAACTTATTCCTCCCAGAATCGATTTTTCCAGCTGACAAGAAACTTGCTGTCATTATATGAGTCTAATGGTTAGGAAATGGGTTTCATTAGGAGGAAATAAATTAAAAAACACCACTTAATTAAAACTTGTTTCTAAAATTTCCAGTGGTTTTGAAAGCATAAATTATGTTAATTGGAAAGATAGACAAAATATTTTTGCACAGGGCTTTATCATGCATTAATAGATTATCTGTATGTATTATTAATTTTCTTGTTTTATTTCAGATTAAATGTATTTATTTTTCTCTTTCACAGGCTTCTGAATAACAACCAAATTCAAAAGATTTCACAACATTGCTTTGAAAGGCTTAAAAATCTGCAAAACCTGTAACTCAAAATAGAAACCTCTCCTGGATGACCCTCAATAGCTAAACTGGGATTTTTAGTTATTAAAAAATAATTTAAAACATATAAGTACAAGACAGCTTATTCACTGCCTGCCATACTAAGTTTATACTTATTGAAAATTGTGCAGTTCAATAAAAGGTGATTGGTCTAATGAAGCAATGAGAAATAATTTGTTCTATGTGTTTTATGTCTACTGGCTTGATTTTGAAAAACGACTGCAAAAACTGATCCTTTCTGATGATGCTTTCATTGACTTCCCTTAAGAATTTAATCACTAACCATAACTACTCTTGCTTATGTTTATATTTTGAGGAAAACTGTGACATTCTATTTCATATCATGAACAAAAGACAAAATATTATTCAACACAACTTTGATGTTGAATAGTTTCTGTGTAAAAAAACCAGCATATTAATTGAGTCTGATCAACTTACGTATAAAAACTTTGAGCATTTAAGGTTCTGCCAAAATCTGCTTTAACATTAATGTAATTAACTCACTGAATGTGAAAATCATGAACATGTAGAAGAGAGAATAGGTCAATCTTTTTATGACAGAAAGCTTAACATACTTAATAGTAACAACACGTGCACATAGACCAGATAAGGCATTAAAATGATCAAAGATAATTAACAGAAATTTTGAACAGGGACAGAGTAAAATGTATGCCACAGTTCTTCAACAATTTAAGTCAAAATATAATGCTAAATAATTTACCACAATTTCTAAGAATATGTGCAGACCATGAAAAACATAAAGGTTTACATGTCCAAAATTCTATTTTGGGGAGAAAAATGAGTACTTTTCGATCTATATACTAATAAGACTAATTTCAACATTTCATAAAGCAAAATTTCTCAAGCAAGGGTTTTAATTGTTGATCTATAAGCACCTAGGAGACGAGAATAGATTTTTCAGCTGACAGAATTCAGCTACCATCTTTCTTGTGATTTTTGTCTGTTGCAAGAGTATTGGATGATGCTTTAACTTCACACACTTTCACACATTTTCTTTGGATGTTCTTACATGCAACCTATGGAAATAAAATCTAAATGAAGGAACTGACTGATGAGTAATCACCACTGGAAAACTTAATGTTGATAGCTCCTGGTGGTCAGCTGTTAAGCTGGAAGGACAATGTGAGTGAAATTTATTCTCAGTTCAGCCCTTAGTCAAAGGCAAAGTGTTGGTCAGAAACCAGCTGTAAAAGTTGTTCCCAAGGCAAGGTATTTATAGATGAAAGTGCTGTGGGAAAAAAAAAAAGAAGAGATTGTGAATGCAGTTTATTGGAATGCTCCTTTGCCTGCTTTACCATCACAGAACTGAGAAAGCAAAAGGTTTACCAACCATATCCAGACACTACTCAGCAACGCAGACCTGTTTTATCTTACCTCAGCTTCCCTGCGGTTTGCATTTGGTACAGTTACAACAGCTCTGCTTGCTCCTGATAATATACAAAACCTGGCTGTTTAATGCAGGTCAAATTTTGTCCCTTTCAGCTCAGTACAGCAGAGAACATGAAAATCTTCTCTTATATAGTGTTTGGCAAAGGAACTAATCCAAGTAGAGAAAGAGTAAGACACATGGCCGTCCCTGTAAGTCATAAAGCTATTTCAATTTCTGTGTATCTGCAGCACACCGTGGAAGGCAGAATAGAAAAGTGCTTTCTGTTATATATTTTCCTGTCATAGCATTGTCTAGACAAAAAGCTTATGGTTAATTTGTTTATTTGCAAGGCTCTGAGAAAAACATAAAGCAAACCTGCCCACCAACCTACCACCAGATACAGTGTTATCAATTAAAAAAAAAACCCAAAACATTAATGCTGTTACCTTCTCCCTGTGTAATCTTCTTTGCTTGATGTACTTTTTCTTCACCAGAAAGGTTAGAAATTGACTTCATTCATACAAGTGCTAATCACTGCACTGAAGTTTTCTACTAAGCTATTTTTTATCAGATTTTAACTTCTGACAGCTCTCACTATATTTTTTACAACTTTCAACAAATAATATGAAAGCTTGTGTTTTATTTTTTTAATGCTTTAATATTTGCCTTTGTGTGTATTAAAGTATTCATCTAAACCATTAGAGCTTTCAAGATCCATAACAATTAGGCTGTTTTCTGGCTGTTAAGGGTTTGGATGGATCAATATTTAATTCAGATTTCTCTCCAATTTATATGGTAATCATCTATTTTATACTCAATATGTATCATACAGATGGTTGATTTAATAAAATCTGTACTTGTTCTCATAAATACAAGTTTTACCAAATGAAGACATTGCTCAAACTCCCACTATAATTAAAGGAATCTTAAATGAGATGGGTTGACTAGTGATTTTTATAGATTTTGAAAACACCTATAAACACATAGCAAGCACATCTCAGTTAGAAGACTCAAAACATTTTTCCAAGATGTTATCCCTTATATTTTTCTGGTTTGTTTTTTCTTTTTTTTTTTTTTTAATTTGGTCTTTCCCTTCCTTCTTTCCTTCCTTCCCTCCTTTCT
>VXBB01023741.1:407595-421451 GCA_013399915.1 Illadopsis cleaveri
AAAAAAAAAAAAAAAAAGCTGATTTATTTTTCATCCAGAGATTATTCTTCATATACTAACAACCAAAATTCTGTCTTTGTAATTTTTTAATTTTGTTTTTAAATCACATATTTCACAACTTGGCACGGCTGGTCATGACATTACAAAGGAAGAAGAAAGTTTAACAGGTCTAGAGGACAATAGGGATGAAGCCAAGTTGGAATATTTTATTTAGTGGATTTACCATACTTGGAGATACTTAAAAACCATTTGGGCATGACCTGGGCAGTTGGCTCTAGGTGGCCCTGCTTGAGCAGGGACATTGGACCAGATAACCTCCAGAGGTTTCTTTCAATGTCAACCATCCTGTGATACCAAATTCCTCTGAGAGCCAAGCTAAATTCTCGAAATCAAAGAATGTCTATTATTAATATCATAGTTATCGCATAACAACTTCATTTTTTCCAAGTATAATTTTCTGATTACTATGATTTTAATTGGCAAGAGCCTATATAGGATTTATGTGGATAGCACAGCTCTTTAGGTGCTGTGTTAACAACAGAAGCTCTGTTCTGAATAGCTGGCAGTGAAAGGCAGGCGACAGAGGGAAGACAGGGGCAGTTAGATATTGCAGGAATGCACACATACATAAAATTATAAAAGCTATTTGCTTTTATTTTTTTTTTTCATTTTGGAGACAATATTTTAAGGGAAAAGTATTTCTTTCCTAAAACTGGATCATAAGCAAAATAAGAAGGGCATCAAGATTACTACTTTTCCAGTGATTAGAGCTGGAGACTAGAAAATAAATATTATGCATTTTAGAGCATGGTATCTGTGCATGCATGCCACACAAGAGTTAGAAGAGGAGACTTCTGGAAATTCCTTAAATTCAGTTTTCTACTTATGAAATGGTTATGACCTACCACCCAAGAGATTGATAACGATTTCATTATTCTCCTTTGATATTCAACATAGTATGAGTCTGCAGGTGCCATGTAATAACTATGATTTCTCCCCCCTACACCAAACAGAATGTAGCAGTATTCATAAAAGAAATCCGCAGGGAATAAGTATAGCAGCTATCAGCAGTCCTCTGATCAAAAGTAACTACTTCTTGTTATGCAGAGATAAATTAAGACACCAAGCGGAGTCAGCAGAAACAATTCAGAGCCAACATAATGAAAAAACAATCTGAAGTTTCCTTTAAATTTTATCCAGCTGTGCTCAGTTTTAAGCCAGAGAAAAAGAGCAAAATAATAATGCAGTACTGAGCAAACCAACTCACAACATCATCTGTTCCTACTTTCAACAGATGAGATGAGAGAATAACTAATTTAAAGTCTAACTGGCAAAATTTTGGGTATTTTTGTTTTCAACAGAGTTAAAGAAATTCCCATTTAAAGTCTGATTTTCAAGCTTTTGGCCTACACAATCTGGAGTTAAAGAATAGATATAGCAGTTGGAAGGGACCTACAATGACCACCCAGTCCAGCTGGACCAGTTTAGTTCTGACCAGGGCTGCCTGAAAATTAAAGTATACTATTAAGGGCCGTGCCTGAATGCCTCTTAAACACTGACAGACTTGACACATCAACCACCTCTCTAGGAAGCTTGTTCCAGTATTTGAACAGCCCTTCAGTAAAGAAATGTTTCCTCATGTCGAGTCTTAACCTTCCCTGGTGCTGCTTTGAATCATTCCTACGTGTCCTATCCCCAGATAGAAGGGAGAAGAGATCAGCAACTCCTTCTTCACCTCTCCTCCTTGGAAAGCTGTGAGGAGCAATGAGGTCTCATTGCCTTCTTTCCCTCAGCCTTCTTTTCTCCAAAACAGATAAATGCAGAGTCTTCAGCTGCTCCTCACAGAATATTTCTTCCAGCCCTTGCACCATCTTCATTGCCATTCTCTGGATACAACTGAGTACCTTCACATCCTTGTTAAGCTGTGGGGCCCAGAATTGCACGTGACACTCCAGATAAGGCTACACCAATGCTGAGTAAAGCAGGATAATCATCTCCTTTGTCCTGCTGGTGATGCTGTGCTTGAAACACCCTGGGATAGGTTTTGCCCTCGGGGCTAGCAGAGCACATATGGATGACTCACACTGATCCTGACATCCACCAGCAGCCCCAGGACCCTTTCTGCACTCTTTTCCCAATGTAATCTTGTCTCCAGTATTACTCCATCCTAGGTTCTGAATCTGGCATTTGCAAGCTGTATCTAATTTTGAAATACTATTTTAAAGATGTGAGTTTTCTCATTATTGACAGGGAATCATCAAGGCAAACTAATATCAGATGCAACTGTCCTCTCCACCGTGTGAATTGTGTATTCCTGTGTCCATGACAAGTGACAGCATAGCAGGTGCCACCAGCCAGCACTGTGCCTCAGCATCCTTCTCTATTCCTCCTACAATAGCACTGTGCACATGCAGCATGCACCATGACTTTACTCAGGATTAATGCCTTGCGTCCATCTTTTTTTCACTTAAACCATATACCCAGATTACTGAAGGAGGAATCAAAACCAAAAAGTTTAACCTTTTCTATAGCTAGCACTTAATTGCTTGCTTCATCTCTTTCTATTATGCAGTTTTCAGAGTCTCTTTCTCTTGTCTTCACTGAGATCTGATTTATTTTGCTAGTTGGTTTTAGTACATAAAATGCATAATATTAGCTGCGGGTGAGTGCTCTTCTGATGGGGAAAAAATTGTACTGGATTGTTATAAAAATCTGGTGAGGCTGATGTATAATTTAGGATTTCTGAAAGAAGGGCAAATATCTGTCTCACACACACATAACCATCGCGACATCTCTGTAAGCTTTACTATTCCTAGTTATATAAAGTTACTTTTCTAATATTGATTATTCCTGTATTTATGTCTAAGTGTTTTCTGCCCATGTTGAAAACAGTGTCTTAGGACACTGCTGATTTTAAACAGAAGGTTTCTTGCTGAGTGAGAGAAGACACTGACTCTCTCTCAGTTCCTGTGAGCCAACCTATTAGCTGCTGACAGCCTTTATTGAATCAGTGTGTGGCTTAAATCCAGAAATGAATTATAATACAAGATTAGAGTTATGGTCTCAAAGTAAAAACAATGTTACTGCACTGACAGCTGTGATCAAAGCTGTTTCAAGTTCTCTCAGAGGTAGAAATCCCTAGGTGGCAATCAAAGGTTTCATGGTTAGGAGTTACAGACAGAATTCATAATATGCTCCAGTCAAAATAAAAGAAGTCAAAAGCTACTATAAACGGAATATTCTCTTGGTTAAAAACCGAGGCTCTGCAGGGTAATTTAAATTCATCTCCTACCCCAAACAACTTAGTCTCATCCCAAAAGTCCAGAAAAATATTATATTAAAAAGTAGAATCTACCTAAACCAGATCAAGCACACTTAACTCTTATGGCCAAAGCAAAAGTAGAACAGGATTAGTATTGGTTTACTGAGGAGTAAATCTGTAGGCCAAACAAAAATGCTCAATAAAACTCCTGACAAAAATAGATAATTCTTTCTGATGTATAGAAGAAACATGATTCTTACTGCCTAAAATTTGTAGCAATACCTGCTGAATCACTGCAGCAAGATGACCCCATAGGGCAGCTGTGACTATATTTATGTGTAAGAACAGGTCCCTGATATGCTGCAAAAGAATGCAAAGATTAAGAGTCTTGGTTTATTTGTGTGTAAATTTAGGTAGATTTATTACAGGCACCTGACTGGAGTACATTATCATACACTGTACTCAGCCTTCCTTGGTCTGAAACAGAGTATTTACTCCTGTGAAAGAGCACATGCACTTCCTGCTGGGATCTGTCTAGGGATATGATGATGGTGTTTTGCAGGTCAAAGTACTGGGACCCCTTGAAGAGAATGTTCTTGGACAGTTTTAAAATACTTGACAGTTTTAAAATACTTGACAGGTATTCTTGATGTGCTTTAACTGGGCTGGAATGGATCCAGCAGACGGATTAAACTGATGGATGATATTCTTCCCATTTCTGTCTTTCCCCACAGTGATGTTCCCTCTCTGAGGTAAAATTCTGGGGCAGAGCTAAAATGATATGTGCACAGGTTCAGTGCACATTAAGCTGCATGGAGTTAAAAAAGGAAGAGAGTATTTGTGCTGTTTCCACTGCTTCATGGCCACTCTGCTGAAATCCAACATTGAGAGGTCTGATCCCACACTGAACAACATTCTCTGCTGGAGAATGGGAAGGCACAAGGCAAGGGAGAGACCCCATTCCTATTTGTCATTCATGAAAACATTCTAACGCCTTGCCTAGAGGTTTAGAAATTATGTAATGTTTGGTGATATTGTATTACTTTTTATTTTATATCTTATGAGCCTTGAATGCATTTTGATAATCCCTGTTCCAGATGGAAAATTGACAGGATGGAAGAAATACTGAGTTACTTTCTAAACATTCTGTCTTAATATTGCCCACTGATGGTTCAATCCCTCAAAGGTTCATCTGTTTTATGATAACTTTGAGCTGCTGCAAGCTTATCGAGAAAATGTCTATAATCGGGAATTATTTCATGCTATTCTGAAAATATATTGTTACAGATGTTATAAGTTTCAAAAAGAATGGGAAAATATACTAAAATTAATCTTTGAAAGTCAATATTTTAGTTATATGTGTGGGTTTTCCACTTATATGCTGACGATGAATTGTCACATTAAAGTATTTTACATCACAATTGTACATACATATATGGTTTAAAAGAGGCTAATGAGGCAAAACAAGAAAAAAAAAATTCAGGTTCCTAAAATCTCATGGTAAAATTGTGGTTTTAGTGTTATTTATGTCTGGGGTATTCTTATTATACCATATTTTGGTGAAAGAAACAGGTAAACGTTGAGTTTTGTCACTCTACCAGTTTCTGTCAGTAGTAATGAGACTAAGGAGGCGGAGGCTTCAGATTCTCCTTTCTCAAGCTGCCATGCAGACTGTGACCCCTCCTCCTGAATGCATACAAGTATCTGTAATATCTTTTTCACCTGTAAATGGATGGGGTTTGCCCTCTGGGCTGTCAAGGCACACACTGCTGACTCACACTGAGCCTGATGCCCAGCAGCACCCCCAGATCCCTTTCTGCAGGGCTGCCCTTCAGCTCCTGCTCTGCCAATTTACACATGTGCCTGGAATCACTCTATCCCAGGTGCAGAATCCAACAAAGAGTAGGATTAGTTCTTGCAGATGTAAGATCTAAACATCATATTTCACTTTACATTATTTTAAATTTCTGTGTTTAAACAGTCTGAACATAATTTCTGATCTTTCTTTTTCACTTCTGACATTGTTTAACTGTGTCAATATTTTTTCATGAGAAAAAATACACTTTATTTCATAGAAGTGTTTTTCTATTGATAGTATAGTATTTATGAAAATCAAGAAGTAATTTTCAGGTTGTATCTTTTCCTTCCTTCACACTTGGAAATAATCCATAGCTCAAATTTTTCAGAATTGTTCCTTTGGCTTCATAATTACCAAAACTAACATTCCTAAAGCCCTGTGGTAAATCCAGCCCAGGCAGTTTCCAAATTTAGCCATCATTTGAGCATTTATTTTTACGGACCTAGGATTGAGCTCATTATTATCAAGAAATCTTCATAACAAGAAGGATTTTCCCAATGTAATAAAGCATCCAAGTGTTATTATTTTGGAAAACTTAAGGGAACCTGATCACATGTATAAAAATCCAGACATTTCTAAGAAATTTGCAAGTGAGTAAAATTAGAAAATTTATCTGTGTTATAAACTTAGTTGTATTACATTTTAAGACTCTTAAAGCTTACTGCAATTAAAGTAAATGCCTACATCCTCTGCTAGAGCCTTACAAAGCGCCAGATTCAGAGTTGCACACTGCAAAAAACAGCATCACATGGTACATCAAAGAATGCTGGATGGGTAGTGCTGCTATCCTGGCAAAAGAGACATTAAGGATTGATACAGCTTGGAATTGCTAATGTCTCCATAGGGTTCTACTGTCCTGTCAATATGTACGTGTAATTCTTGTTAATACTAATGGAAACTATGAAATTGTCATGATATTAGGTTTTGAAAAAACATTTTAACTTCAGTGGAAACCTAAATTATTCAAAGAATGACAACCCTAAATTTCTGCTATTATGGCTTTATTTCACTTTAGGGAAAACTCCAAACTGAGTCTATATGACTCAGAAACTATATGAGAGGGAAGTGTTATTCTGCCAGTATCCCAGTGGGAATAGATTTACTGAAGAATTTACAGAAGTTATATATATATATGATAATATTCCTTAAAGATAAATACTTAATAAACTAGACACCATTGGGATTGAGGAGGCTGCCAAGACATTGCTGTTCTGCTACACAATCATTTCTCAACTCAAGGAAGGTCAAGGGTCAAATGGAAAATTTATTTATTTATCAGAATTTAGTAATAAACTATAACAGCATAGCAAGATAATATTCATTAGCTCATATGTGATAAGTAAAAATGCAAATTTCTGCAGTGCACCACAATTCTTTTCTTTTGCATGTCAAACTACTTCAACATGATCTGAGAGCAGACAAATGGGCAGTTATCATGGTATAACAGATCCAAGGAAACTTGTGATGCAGAAGTGAAGTTTCCATGCCTCTTTAACAACACTGCCTTAGTTTTATGTCTGCTTGAGTGGTGATAACACTTCCAAATTCTCAGAAGAGATGTATTAAAACCTGTGAATTTCTAAAATTATCTACTTGGAACTCTAAACCCAGAAATCAGATTGACCTTATCTTGACACATTTCTTTCAGATGTTTTCAGATTTCTTTACAGAAGGCATCGTTATCGGGTTTGATAAAACCACAAAAAAACAGCAAATCCCCCAAAAAACCCTATAAAGCTCATGTCTGTTCAGTCAAATGGTTTTTCATGTTGATAGACCTGAAGAATGAAGTTTTCAATCTCAAGATCATCCGTATTATAGTGAAATAAAACAAGACATAAATAAACACAAATTTTAGGAAAAACTTTTTTCTCGCATGACATTTGTAAGAAAATTTCTATCACATGAGTGGAAGAGTTGTATAGAAAAAAATTACTCTTAAATCTAAATGATAGCTCTCAGGAAAATAAGCTGCAACAGGTTTGGTTAAGCCTCTGCCTAAGTGAGCCTGTTCTGTAGAGTGGAAGTGGTCTCTGCCAAGAACTGCCAATCATCTGAACTTTAGACACATTTAGCATTTATACAGTTCTTCAATGGAATTGGATGCTTTCCTTAATATTTTCGATTTGTAATCTTGAGGATACATTAGGAATTGTACTGCCATATGGGAGGATGTATAATTTGTCTTCCCAGAAAAAATGATTCTAACAGAATGAGTTACACAGGCATCCAATGTAAAGAACCCTTCATGTCTCCTAACTGTAAGGACACAAGCTGTATCCAGCAGCTTTGCAGTGGTGGAGAGAAAATATGGTTTCCCCTGCATCTCTTTCCTCTCCAGAGTACAGAACAGTCAATTGAACTTGCTTAAATGGGCAGCACAGTTATGGCTACTATTTCAGCTAATTTCTTCCATTGGCCTGGAATAAAATATTCTTCATCTTATCTGGAAGAAACACATAGCACAAAGCGAAATTATTCCTTTGTTTTGTTGTTTGCACAGACTCCATAGGAAGCAACAGCAGTAAGAACAGCTTTTTCATGTGTACTCTGATCCAACAAGGTCAGGTATAAAAGCCAATGTAAGATGCCCCTGCCCATGGCTGGGGTGTTGGAACTAGAAGATATTGTAATGTCGCAACACAATCCATGTGTTTCTGTG
Source organism: Illadopsis cleaveri (assembly GCA_013399915.1). Taxonomy (NCBI): domain Eukaryota; kingdom Metazoa; phylum Chordata; class Aves; order Passeriformes; family Timaliidae; genus Illadopsis; species Illadopsis cleaveri. The sequence goes on from VXBB01023741.1 coordinate 415,378, forward strand.
AACATCCCTATTTAATGTTTGTACCCTGGGACTAACACACACGGCTCAAATGGAGGCTACAGGGAGCTTGCCACTGAAATTGTTGTCTTAAAAGAATACTTTTTTATGTTTGGTCCATTTCAAACAAGACTTTTATAAGGAATAATCTATGAGCTCAAGCCATGTTAAAGGCCATGTCTTAGAATTAGAGGGCCTACAATGTAAACACATTTGTACATTCACCAGCTGTTCTGGGGGGCATTCAACAGTGGCTGATAATGAAATCAAATGCACCAGTTTTAAATATAAATTTCAGACTTTATTATTTTGTGTGTGTAGATGTTTTGTGACTATGCCTTAATAAGATGGGCCAACCTAAAAAAAAAATAAATAAATCAGGAAGAGGCTTACCTAGACTACTGCAAGCTGGGGTTCCTCAAATTTTACGGCAGAACTATTGCCTCAATAAAAACTCACTACAGTTAAAACCTTCTAGTAAGCTCACTGCACATATCTTTGGACTTTCTGACTGAAAAAAAAGAGAATTCGGAACATAATTTCATTGTTTTGGAACTCCATTTTGGTGCATATTATTACTGAAACTTTACATGTAAGCATTTAAAAAACACATATTTGATATTAGCAATCTCAAAGAGGAAGGATTTTTGAGGGTTTTTTTGGATTATCATGCTTTCTTTTTCAATGGATGCCCTTTCAATTTTAGTGATTTTGACTGGATATCTTGAAGTACCTCAATTTTGTTCCCTGTGTTAGGTGGTAGTTTTTACTGGTTTTTAGTTACTTATGACATGGAGTATATATAGAGATGTTCAAGCTGCTTATTACTTGAAATTAATCCTAATGCCTTCGTGTTAACATTGCACATTCAGTAAGTCCTAGATCCTGCAGAGGCAATTATATCCCCACTTGCATTTAGAGTGAAATAACTGCATTAGTGCTTTTGGATCTGTTCAGATTGTGAAGCTTATGACTCTAAAAGTACTATCCTTTTGTTTGTTCTTTGGGGTTTTTTTTCTAGAAGTTTTCAGGAGCTGTTCAGTGAAGATTGTGCTATAAAAACACTGCTAATAACAGAACTGGAGGAAGATGCATGCTAAACTCTGTATTTCAATAAAAGAATATTGTTGCGGTGCCCCGTGTCGCACGGCTGCGGGCAGCCCTGGGNTAGAATATCAGTGATGACTCAAACATGATTTTGTGTTTTAACTTCATGTACACATATATATGGATACAGATAAATAAGTGAGAGATATGTATGGGCAAAAGGCTAGATTACATGAATAACGATTTAATTTTCTCTCTGATGCAAATGTATTTAAGAAGTGGCTTCAGTCTTTGACAATGAAAGAGCCTGAGTACTTCATAGCTTCTAAGTATCTTAATTTTGTCCTCCCCTCAGTTTCTCCTTCACTATGGTAGCATCTCAAAAGTAATTCTTGTGGAAAATAGAATTTATGCAGAGCATAACTATGCAGCAACTGAGCTGCACAAAAACATGAACATGAATGTGAAATAAGCACTTGCCTGTTTAGTAATTTCCAATTAAAAAGTGTGAAAATACCCAAAGATAATAACAAATTATTTGATTTTGTGTGGGTGAAGGAAATCTATTCTTTTGAATATATGAAAACTAAATACATAATGTTTGCAATCCAACATCAGTACAACTGAGTGTATGTTTCCATGGCATTTTTCATCCTAAAATAGTCACTTTTTTCATTCTCTAGGCCAACCAGAAGATATGTAGCTGTAGTTAACAGCATGTCTTATTGCATTTTTATGAGGTAGGGAGAAAAAGAAGGAGAATAACTGTCAATATTCAGAAAATGTCAGATACCAGCTGTATGAGATTAGGAAGTTGTTTCACTTCTGAATAATTTTTTTTCACTACTACTTATTATAGAGTTTCTCCTTCCCAAGGCCTGGCACCAGCTGCTGCCTTGGACACGACACATGAGTGATGAATTATTGTCATGATCATATGACATGACTTTGAGGCAGGACCTGATCAGCCTACTTTGGTCCTTGAGGTGACTCATCAACGATACTGTTTTGTGCAGAATGAACAGAATTTTATCCTGTAATTTCCAAATTTTCCAGATTTCCTGGATTCAGATTAAGCATGGTCCATCCAAACTAGGAGACTGCAAAAAAATTTGCTGATGTTATGGTATTGGGAGTCTGTCTGAAAAGTGTGATTTTCGCAATTTGAATAAGAGCTTAAAATATCTTAGTATTTATTGTCCATAGCAAAAAGTAGGAAAAAAGCCATTAATTTTGAAAGTTATGAAATCTACTGGAATTATGCAAACCTTCTAAATTTTAATGGAAGAAAAATGAAGGTTTCTAAAGCTTTTAATCATAAATTCAATTACATTCAAGTTAATTTATCTTAAGGTGAGAGATGATTAGTAGAGATATTTAATTTAATGTGAGCCTATTTTTGTGAATTTTTATGACAGATTAAGGTGACAAGACTACATTTTTATCAACAGATTTTTAAAGTACTTACTCCTTTGAGAGTTTATTAGGACATAGAAATGTTAATTAAAATTTCTTCTTGAAAGCTCCCTCCTCAAGCAACCCTCTCTATTTCCACTTTCATTTCAGTTGAAACATGAACTAAAATAGGGACAGCAATTTTTCTGGCATTTTAAACTGTCATAGACCAAGAAAAGCATAAATATGACAACCTCCATCTTAAAAAGGTTTTTTCAAAAATGAAGTAGACATTCAGTAATTAAGAATACAGTACAGCATCACTCTGTGGCTCTGAGCAATTTTCTGTCTTTCTAGCCCATGAGCAACCACTAGAATATAATAAAATTTCTTTTGAACTAATTAATGTTTTGTTCAGCCTGTCAAAGGTAGGATATAATCCTAATCCATAACTGACATTAGAGGGTAGCTAAAAATTACATGGATAATGATCACTGAAGTTAACAAAAAAATCACGTTATTGAAAATTATATACTAGAAGGGAAAGTTTAAAATAATTTCCATTTCTATGGAAATGGAATTTTTATTTCATGTTTCTCAAAATGCCATCAACATTGTTACTAAAACCAATTATAGACTATAATTGGACTGTTGGAAACATTACTTTGGAGGAAAAAAGTCTGTAGTTTGGCATGAAGAAATTTAGTGATAGGAACAAATGAACAGAGATGCTTTATGTGTCAAAAGGTTGACTTATTTTCTCTTCCCATTTTGATATCCAAAATCTTATATTTAAAAGTTATAGAAATCACACATACTTTACCATGACAATGAAAAATGAACATTACATGAAATCAGTAGCAGACAGCAAATGTGAATTCACATTAGTGGAACTTATTGAACAGCTTTCTTTGTTCTTCAGAGTATGTGAGCACATCAGTGCACACTGATGCACTGGTGTCCGTTATAAAATACGTAAGCAGAAACTCATGAAAATAGGAAATGTATCTTTTAGACTAGAACACTGAATAATACACAGAAGCAGAAGGCAAAAACATCCTTCTACCATTTTCATGCATCCAAGTTACAGGTTATTTTGAGCATATTCAACACTTTTTACACTGCAATCTATACGGTTTATCTGGACAAAAAACCCACATCTTATATGCAAAATCAATAATGTTTTGTTAGCCTAATTAATATCTTGGCAGTTTAATTGAAGGCTTATTATTAATGCAATTAAAATGGCATAAAGACACATAATTCCAATTACCCCTTTCTTAGAATTTGGCTCCATAATGTGAAGCTGTGCCCACCACTACCCCAGCACTACGCCAGGAGTGGGACACGTCTCTTGAGCGATTGACAAGAGAGGAGTCTTGACACCTCTTGCTCTATGGCACTGTCCTAGGGTGACTTTATGATGCTTGTATCCCCAGTTGTCTGTTCTGTTTGAGCTGTATGTTGTGTTCTGTGCCTTTAAGACTAGTTCTGAGAGTGAAGTAGGGAAAGAAGAAGCACGCAGTGTGTTTTGAAACACAGCGTTCACTCCTCTGCATTTTTTTTTCTCAAGAGCAGTGTGTTCGTTGGATGCACAGACAGCAGCCAGAGAGAGATCTCTTTTGCTTTTTAGTTAGTTTAGCTAGCTGAGGCAAAGAAGCTTCCTCCTTTTTTTCCTTTTTCTTGGGACTGTTTAAATCTGTTCGGGACTGAAAAACCCAGAGGAGCACCGAGGGCTCGCCCCTGCGGCCCACCGGGGCCTGGACCTCTGGAGCGACTGAGACTGGTGGCAGACTGAGTGAGCTAAGATATGCCCATGGGAAGGACTTCTCTCAGTTTTGCCATGTCTCTTTGGAGCAGCGAGAGGTTTTATTGTTTCCTATTATTCCTTCTTTATGCTTGTGGGCATTTTGTTTGTTAAAGAAATAGTTTTTTCCACTTTTCCCTGAGGCAGTTCTTTTCCCAGACCAGCCGGGGAGAGGGGCCATTTGGGTTTTCTCTCCAGAGGAACCCCATTCGGCAGTTTCCTCCCAAATTTACCCTAAGCGAGGACAGGCACTAAGATCCAAAGAGGTGCAAGTTGGAGGCAAAGAATGAGAGGGAGATCTTCTGTGTGATTTCTGAACAGTTTACCGTCCAAGAGGCTCAGGGACAGAAAGACACCACTCATGGGTGTGCAAAGACTTATAAACAGGGGAGATCTCAGAGGAGGGTACAATCTATTAGCCAATAGGGAAATAATAGGGGAGGAGGATAAGGTGGGGCTTTACTTTACATCCACCAATGAGAGACGTGATGGGGGGAGAATAGGTCATGTGGGCTAATAGGGCGTCAAGTTGTAGGTACTTTCCAGGGAGCAGATTCAGGCAGGGGGCTGGGATTGGCTGGGATTTATAAGGATTGGCAGGGAACATTCTGGAAATATGGGCAGGGTTAGGTAAGACAGACGACTCAGAGGGGCAGATACAACTTTGAGGGCAAACCATTAACTCAGGGGAAATAGGGGGATACAGAACAGTCCATTGACAATTAAACTAAACAACCACAACAATAGTGAGTCAGTTTTAGGATCAGATCTAAGAGTTTGTCTCCTCATTTTTTCCTTAATCTACTCTCTGGTTATGTTTTCAGGTCACAATAACAAAACCCCACTAACATAGCTTTTCTGAGGTAAGTTTTAAGAGCTACTCTATTCTTACCTTTTCCCCCTTCTCCAGAGAACATTTTATTACCTCAGAACTGCAAGATCTATATGTAACCCCAGAGAATACTGTTTATTTCACATGCTCAGCAGAAGGAAGTTCTTTGACCGAGATGCATACCCTTGTATACAGATCAAATAAAGGAGAAGCAAGTGGTTCCTATGAATGCTGTTCCTTTTTGAACAGGATTCTGTCTTCATTAACTCGATGACCACTACATTTCACATGTTGGTATGTTTCAGAAAGACAATTGATGCATATAGATGGTTGATTTTTTCTGATTTAATTAATTCTAAAGAAAATTAAACATGAAAACACCTAGGAATAAATAATGCTGTTGAAAAAAAACACATTTTCTTTAGGGTCTTCAACTTATTTTAAAAATAATGTAAATTTGAGACATAAGTGAAAACTTTCCATCTCTGAACTATCCCGGGGTCATGTAAAAATTTTTAACAGGTGTTTTTTCTCAGACAACAATGAAGAAGAAGTAGGATTTAAAAAAGTTTGCCAAAGTAAACCCCATATTTCCAAGCTGCACTCACTAAACCAAACTATCTCTAAATCAGGAAACCAAGTAATCATGAAGATTGTTTCATATTGAATTTATCAATAGCAGGTAGAAATGATATAAATTTTGAAAGTTTGCATTAAAGTTCCAAACTAAAAGTTACATATTATTTAGTGAAAACAATTCATTTGATACATTTTTTTTAATCTGGCATAAAAATATTTTAAAAATAAGAACAATTAATAGCTTAAGGAAAACTCTAACTCAGGATTAAGACATTAACTGGAGCATTAATTTTGATACACCAAATTCTTCTTTAACTAGTAATCATCAATATACGAAAATAGTATAGAGCTCTGGTAAAGCAAAGCAATTTATTGACGACATGGATGAGGGTATGGAGTCTTTCATTAGTAAATTTG
>VXBB01023741.1:421773-432122 GCA_013399915.1 Illadopsis cleaveri
GATTCTTGAGTATAAGCATGTGTGAATGAACAGCCATCATCAGAGGCCAAAATACACAAACTAAAAGGAAGGGTTTAGAGAAGATATGTAGACCACTGCTGTCTTGTTCTGGAAACTCAATCAAAACTGCACTGTAAAAACAACAGAAACCTTTTCAGTCTCTCTGGAAAGAACCAAGCTACTTGCCCTGAAAAAGAGATTATGTTCTCCCTTCAGGCTGCACATTCTATATTCTTCTCAAGAATGTATATTCCTAATTTAACCAAAATATGCAAAGCTATTTGATCAGCTGACATGTCCCATTTAAAAATGTCTTTTAAAATATATGGATATATATATATGGATATGTATTATGGAGAGATATATATGAATATATTTGGATATATATTATATACAAAGTTGGTTAAATTAACTAATAGAAATTACTTGTTATTATTAAATATTTATCTTTTATATTAAAGCAAAATATGAGTATGTTTGTAATGCAAAATATGCAAGGTAAGTCTTATACTTACTCTTGGATTTAAATTCTTATCAAGTATACTTTCAAATGTGAAGTTTTAGTAGTGTTCTTGTTCCACACATATTGTTATTCCACAAACCCATTTTTGAAACATAGTTAGGAAGTTTTGGGGGTTTTTTTTCTAAATATATATCCACTAAAAAAGAAAAATAAAGCATCCTTGCATTTTCAGCCTTCATGGGGCTTACTCAGACAATTTACACTGCTGTATCACCGTTAGACCATATAGTGTAAGAGATGTAATTTGGGAAAAAAAACCCCAACCAAATGAACAAAAACTTATTCTCTAATGGTTAGATATCCCATATTATTCTTTTTTGAAGTGGCATAGCAAGTGCAAAGAGAATTGTTTAAAACCCATTGAAACCCTATTGTACTGTAAGTAAATTTTAATTTAGCCTCCCAGATAATGTTGCTTAGTAGGAATGCTTAAAAGCTTTTTTTTAGTAACTGTCACACTTAGTCAACAAAGATACAAAGCTATTTTGCCCTGAACTAAACAAACAAAGCTCTTAACAAGTAAACAAATCTTCCTCTTGTTTGTAATCCCAAACCAAGTGTAATGAGCATAAAATAGTACATGGGGTGATGACATAAACGAGTCAGTTGTGTGTTTGATGTATGGATTTTTAGTCATAGCTGTGTGCGCATGATATCATACGGGCATAAAACAATGACACCTGTGTGTTATTGTCTTTTTGTTAAGAAATTCTCATACTCTCCATTGATCCTTGTAGTTGATATTGGCAGGACAACGTTCTGATGCAGTATCTTTGACACTTTGAAGAAGGAGAATATGTGACTAATCTGGGAATCGAGACCGACATGTACATACTGTGAAGATGGAGCTCTCATTTATCCTTTTGCTGTTAGAATGCAGTTAGCCACCCCCGTCTTAGCCATCAAATTAACATTATAAACATCTAAGAAAAACAGGAAAATAAGCTGGTCCTTCTTTGACATCACTGAAAGAGGCTAGGAATATTGGGTTATCTGCAGTCAGCCCAAACATCTGTCCAGCCCTGAGTCCTCTCTGACAGATAAGCGAAGCTGTACTGGGCCTGGTTGAGATGGACCAACACTGTCTCTTGGTATTTCCCCCCACCAAGGAGTGGGCAAGGTGCTGGCAGGGGACACAAATTAACCAAACAGATATTCCATACCATGTGACATCAGCTCAGATATAAAAGTTAAGGGAGGAAGGAAGAATGGGGAGCATTTTTTGTTTACGTTTGCCATCTAGAGCAACTGGTCTATGTGTTGAAACCCTGCTTCCTGGGAAGTGACAGAATATCTCTTGCTGGTGGAAAGTAGAGAATAAACTTATTTTTCCTCTTTGCTCATAAATGCACCAAATTTTGCTTTTGCATTAGTAAACTGCCTTATCTCAACCTACAAGTCGTTTTCCCTCCCCTTATTTTCCTCTCTTCTTTTCCCTTTCCTGGCCAGCTGAGAAGGGGAATGGTAGAGTGGTTTGGTGGTCACCTGGCTTCGAGCCAAGGTCAACCCAGCACAGAAGCCTATGGACCAGATTGGGTACAGAAGACACAGCTCCATCTTCTCTGTTCCATCCTCCATTAGTATTTATACACATTGCTAAACCTCCCTGAATTTTCTCTTCTCCCAGCTCTTTCAGGCATTCCTCACATGATGGATGCTGCAGTGCCTTAATCATCTCTGTGTCCATTTGCTGGATTTAATTCAGTAAGTCAGTGTCTTTCTTGTAGTGAGGAGCCCAGAACTGGAAAGACTACTTCAGATGTGGGCTTAGTGCCAAGGAGAAGGGAAGGATTGTTTCCTCTGACGGTTTGGCAACAATCTTCCTAATGCAGCACAGAATTTTGTTACTCTTATTTGGCTTGAAGTCAACTGCTTAGTCATGTTCAACTTGGTGTCCACAATGACCCCCAGAGCCTTTCTACAAAGTTGCTTTCCAACCATTTGGCCCCCAGCCTGGAATGGTCTGTGGGGTTATTCCTCACTAGGTGCAGGACTCTACACTTGCCTTTGCTGAACTTCATAATGATCTTTCTTTATAATGCTCATTCTCCAGCCATCAAAGGTCCCTCTGGGTGGTGGGATATCCATCTAGTCTCCTGACCACTCCACACAGTTTTGTATCATCTTAAAATTTGGTAAGGGTGTACTCTAGCCTATCATCCAGGCCACAAATGATGAGGTTAAATTGTATTGAATCAAGTTTTCATTCCTGGGATGCCAAACCAGGGTCTGACCTCCAGCTGGACTTAATGACTTTGACCATAATCCTTTGAACCCAGAAGTTTAGGTAATATTAAGTCCACATCACCGATCACTCATCTGTTCTACACATCCATCAGTGTTTCAATGAAGATGTGAAAGCATTGAAAGCCTTGCTAAAATCAAGATGTACAAAATCAACTTCACTCACCCACCAAACAAATAATGTTTTTGTTGAAGGCTCTCAAGTTGATCAGGCATAATAATTCTATTATCCATGTTAAATACACCAAATCAACTTCTTGTTGATATGCATGGGAACAGTTTCCAGGATTATTTGCTTCATCACCTTCTGGAAGGCAAATGTGAGGTTGATAAGCCTGTAGATCCTTGGATCCTCCATCTTGCCCCTCTGGAAGATAGGGGGCACATTGGCTTTTTCCAGTCCTCAGGAAACTCTTCTGAACATCCTGGGCTTTCACAGATAGTTGTATGGACCTGCAGAGACATCAGCACTTATGGTTACTTCCAACTAACTTGTACATGTCTGGTTTGCTTAAATGTTCCCTTGTCTGATATTTTTCCATTTCATTGCTCTGGATGGTCTAACAGATGTCTCCAACACAGGATTTATTAAGGAGCCAACTATTTCAGATGCCTCTTCTGTAAAGACCAACTTAGGTCTAACCATCTCTGACCCCATAATTTGTTCTTTTTGAGACAAAAATTTATCCCAGATTGTTTAACTTAGTATTTCCACCTATTAACCTGTACCCAAATTTCGAGCTCCTTTGCCTGGATTAAAGGCAATTATAGTATATATAGCCTTGGCATCATTAGAATCCACAACTTAGTTTCCCAGTTTTAAAACAATATGATAGAAGTCACCATCTGCTTGTCCTTCAACTTACTTTATAGTTTCTTTGTTACTTGTTAAGTATTGTGGTTTTTAATCTTTTTGAGCTGTATCATTAATCAACCAACTAATGTGGAAAAAACAGCTTTTATTTCCTTCTAAAGCAGATTGCATCTTTTAAAATACTATGGTTTGCATATTTTAAAATACTATGGTTTGCATGTTTTTTGTAATTTTAGCAGATTCCTCATCTTTGTGTCTATGATACTGCTCTATTTTGCTTCTGGAACTGAAGCAAAAGCCTAAAAAACCCCAGTGTAGGCTGAGAAGTGATAAATAAAAGGAAGAAGATTTCTTATTGAAAAGTCCGTATCAGTGTGTGAGGCAGAGACACTGTTTTTTATGACATAGAATAATTAATATTGTAAATCAGAATTTATTCCCATTATGCACTTTACAAAGAATGGCAAGGAGGATATTGCTGTGCCTGATTTTAATCAGACTATAAACCTTTATTTATGTGATGAATATAAAATTTATGTTAATTCTTAACAAGAATTACCAGTAGAAATGCTTTTTTTCAAGTTATGCTATAAATCTTTTCAGACTGAGATGTTCTTGTGGGATTTTAAACTGAAGAAGGTATGAAAAAGGCAAGTTATCAGCAGGATATAAATGCCAAACTCTCTCTAATGCAAAGGTCATTTCCATTTCCAGTATTTTCCTAGTTAACACAGTGTTTCCTAGGAATACTAACTGGCTAGTAACAAGAGAGAAATTTTAGTCTCTGCTTTTCTCTTTCAATAGATAATACTAGGTTTTTATACATGTTTCATGTAGTTCAAATTAATTTTCTACATCATGTACTGCCATAATATTCAGTGACAGGATTGGTGCTCAGAACCTTAGAGAAGAGTCTCATTACACTTGATATGTTGTTGTTAAGGAACTGCTCCTGCACAAAATTAGGGTCTTATGTTTGTGATACCATAATTGGCAGTAATTCATTTTATAGGATAGCTTTTATTGGGGATGAATTATAAATAGCTATTCTCCAATGAGTTAAGTCTTTACATATTATCTGAATTTTTCTGTACTGTTTTTTGTTCATAGACATATGAAACCTCCACTAAAGTATATAAATCCAATCTCATAGCCATTAACTCTGTAAAGGTTTTATTATAGATTCCTAAAGCTTTGAATGTGATTACTAGATGGTGTCTGTAGCACACTGGCAGGAAAAAAACAAAAACAAAAAACAAATATGAAAATAATTGTACATTGATACCCAGGGTAAAAAATGCATAAGATTTCTCTACTGTTCCTGAAATCAAATACCAGGAAGTTCAGGTTAAAAGGACTCAACATTTAAAAGTATTTCATTGTTGCCAAGGCATGACAATCTGCATGTTAGGAACAGCCATTCACCCTAGCATGAAAGATCATCATAAGGGAAAACTGATAGAAACTTAAAGTAGTTTAAAAAAAATCACATTAAGTATTCCAGCATCATATCCAGTAAAGTGTTTTATTGCTTTGTTTGTGAAACCATATTTAGCAGACAGGTACTGACATGCTGGTTACCTGTCTGTGCAGTCAGTAAGCATAACTTTGAGTTGTTTAAATGAATCTTTCAAGACACATTGAAGACACCAACAAGTTGGATGCACTGTTTATTTGCAGAAAATTTTTTTTTTTAAATACTTAGAAGAAATGTCTTTGAAAAATGTTTACTTACACACGGTGGATTCAATCAGCTCCATATTTTCTGAAAGTAATTTTGCTAATATGAACATTTTAAAAGCTGTGAGATGAAGGGGGTATTCAGTTTCATATACTTTGACAAGACGTTGCAGTGTTTTGAAATCAACATCTAGCCCCAAATAAGCACCCAGTGCATGGAGATAAAAAGGAAAAAAAACCAAACCATTAGTAAATTTAATGTAGATGTTATGACATATATTATATGCATGACAGGGAAGATTAACAGCACAGATTCTGTTTCAGTCATTCTGTCTGTCTTCTGAGAATTATAGAGGAGACTAATTTTTCAGTCCTATAAATCATGGTGGGTTGTTCTGTTCACCACCATTAAGGCTTGGAGAAGTAGGTTTAGAGTTCTTTTGCTTTTAATTCATTATTATGGCTGTAAACATGGGCACTTATTTCTGTGCATATTTACTTCTTAATATTAGCATATAGATGAGGGTGAATGCACTATTCAATGAGGTAATTTATAACTCATTGGTTGCTGGGGGGGAATGAAGCTTGTGGCTACAAGGAGAAAGTGTGTAATATGCGAGTGCTGTGGTCTTCTTGTTTGCTGTTTTCCACCCTGATTATTTATTCCTTCTTTAATCTGCTTGTTCATCTTACACTCTTTAAAAAGCTTCTTCTTGCAGAATGAGCTTTCTTAAGACATGCAAAATTTGGTCTATTACAAAAAGGAAAACTTTTTTCAAAGCTTCCAATCTGCAAACTGTTAAGCCCAGCTGCAGCCGGCCATATTGCCTTTTTCATTGTACTTCCCCATTTATTTTCTGTGACTTTCTTCTTATACAAGCAGGATTAGTCATTAGATTTAAGATGATCTGAAAGTCTTTATTACATTTGAGGAGGACTGGCTTCAACCCTTTTGGTCCTCCATATTCCTTCCCCTGCCATTATGCATCAAAGTCTTGGCTTCTGAATGTTTCTTTTGGTGATTTTTAGAAAAGTTAATACAGGGAATAGATTGGTTTTTTGAAATGTACGAGAAAGAACACTTTTGTGTTCATGGCTGATATAAGTTTGTGGTTGCTACATCCTAACAGGGAGTCAGAGTTCTTGTATCTAAGTAAAGCATTATTCTTCTCATATTTATCCTTTTGAAAAAGCCTTAGCACTGTTGTAAAAAGCTTCTTTTGGTTTTAGTGACTTTAAGATGCTTAATACCTTAGAGTTCATAAATGTATATACACTTTTTAATTATAGCTGCCATAAAATTGTGATATGAAGTTCACTTGTATGCAAAGCGGAGGAACTAAAACCAGACGATGTTTTAATTTTAGTTCCATTAAGGTTTATTTCCCAAATTTTTTAATGCAGCCCAAGGGCCAGTTTGTGAATGCCTGTACAAAAAAAAAAGATAAAATCAGATTTACATAAGGTCACGTTCGGTGCATAAAATGTGTGCAAGAAAAATGAGAGAAAGTGTTATATATATAAAAAATACATTACTCATTATGTTAATGCATTGCTGCATGTAATGTAGTTGAGACACTTAAATCGTGTATGTTTTATTGCACATTTTATCTTCATAAAACATAAAGACATGCTGTATTCAGTAACAGTTACACAGTTTTTGCCTAAATATTGCAGTGCCTGGAATTCTTTGACTCAGTTACTTTGTAGAAATATTTATCCATTCAAACTGTCTCCTATGCTCTATCACAAAGCACCAAGGAAGGGAAGGGTCAATTTCGTCTTACACAAAAGAAAAATGTTACACATATGCATTTAAAAATAAAAATATCATTATTTTACTTTAGATAAGAAAATAAATCCAGGGGTGGAGCATTGCTTTCCAATAGAATGTCTAAATAATAAGCAAATTATTATGCTGAACATCAGTTTTTTGAATCATGTGCCTTTCCAAGTCTCTGTAGTGGAACTTATGAGATTACAAAATGATTATGTAACTAGAATTATTTCTTTAATAAATTATTTTTCTATCTATTTACTTATATATATATATTTAGAAGTTAGCAAACTTTCTTCTGTTCTGGCAGGTAAGGCTACTTGAAATCTCCATGCAATTCTGAAAAAAAGAGCTGGCTTTATAATAAGACCTGATTACACTTCTATAATGCAGATTCTATTTGCTTGCATTAATAATTAGATTTGCCACTATGTTTTCAGAATGACTGAAGAACAGTTTAATAAGAAGCCCACAGGGACTCAGAAAATATAAACTCTTTATGTATACTATACATCACTGACTGTGCAAATGGTCCATGCCTTGTGCACTTCTTCCTTTCTCCTTGGCAGTAAGGATTCCTTCTGGTTTTTGTGAGATGCTAAGTGGATGGAATAACCTAAGTAAAAGCAAATATTTTTATTATGTTATTCTACATCTAGACTCTTTTACTGTTCACCATAGGTAGTGAACTCTTCAAGATGTCACCTAGCAATAAAAACCATAAGCATTATCAAATGGCAGCTTGCTATATCACAAATATTGAAGCCCGCAGTGCACACAGTGCTTTAAAACCCATCATTTGCTACACGGTATGGTCTATAAAAATAAGATGGTTTATTCTTTCTAGGGATGGAAAGCCAATTTAGCAATTCACCAGATTGAATAGCCTTTCAGTTTCTTCTTCCTTGAACTGGATCCTTTTAGTCAATAAGAGCTAATTATGAATGCAACCCATTTTGAATATGACATTAACGAGAGTAATCAAAAAAAATCCATAGAGTCTATGCTGTTTTTCCTTAATGATGCTGCTAAAGTGACCTTTTATTTCTCAAAATAAAATATTGTGGAAGTGGTAAAACCATAATTTACCATGTATTAAATAAACAATTTTGAGAATGAGACCTTTTATATTTAGCCTTCCAAACCATTAAATACAGAATGATCTATGAGTATAGTTTACCATGTTTTTTTTCTCAGTCCTTCAGAATGCTGTACAAACCTGACTTCTCCATGATTGATGGTGTGTGGTGTTGCCCATTGAAACCTTACACATTGCTCATGGGCCCCAGCAGGATCTGGTAAAGTATGAGTTGTGCTATCAGACTCTTGAGGAAGGTGAAGGTGAGAGTAATCTCACAGCTGAATGTGCAACCCCAAAGTCACAGATGACCTTCTTATCTTTTAGGTGGATTTTACAAATATTATTCTTTTACTTTAAATATTATCCTTATACTTTATTGTGACTTTTTTTTAGTAACCTGCATTTATACTGTAGACAATTTCATTGCAAGGGAGATGAGAGAGAGACACTGCCTAGAACAAATACCAGGAAGGTATCCCAAAACCTCAAGCAGAAAAAAAAATATAGTCTGCAACTTCTTAAATACCTGTATCCTTTTCTAAAATCTGTTTCCATCTATAGCAGAGTTTTAAATCTTCTTAACTCTTGCTTACTGATTTTTCTCCTGTGTCTTATGCACACAGTGTGTAGCATTTGACTAAGAACAACATATTTAAGTGTAAGGAGGGAGTTTGACATTCAAGCACTGAGGGCAGGTTGACCATTGACTGCTTCAGCCTGATAAGTATGGGTCAATATTTATATTATATATAAAAATGTTTTGGAACAACATTCTTTTTTTGTGTAGAAACCTACCATACATTAGACTAGAATGAGCACCCAGAGGCCATGTAGTCCATTCCAAAGCCCAAGACTAGATCAAAAAAGGTTGTAGGTTGATTTGGTATTAAATTCTTCATTTGTAATTGTTACTGTAACAGCATTTGGGGTTTTCATGTCTTTTACTGGTATGTAAACTTGTCCTGGTCTTTGGTATAAGTCATACTTTTAAACTTGTGAAAGTGTCAGAGATATCTGAGATATATCAATACATACACATTTCTCACATTTTCTCTTGCCATATTTCCATGAAACTATGTTTACCATGGTAGCACATAATCATTTTTACAAGTAGCAATTGTAAAAATCCTACTGATACACCAAAATTCATAAAGGAGATTTCCACCTCTGATTAATTTTTTACAATAGTAATGTTTTATGGGATATGTATTTAGGATAACTTATGGCTTAATTATTCAGAACGATGGTAATATTTATATTTAAATAAAGTGGGATAAATTTTATTAATGGAATAAAGTTTTTAATTAATTTAATACACCACTAGACATTTTATCCTCAGATCTGCTGAGATAGATGGTAAGGCACCCTTACAATTTCTGATCTGGAATAAATATCAAGGGATGTGAAGAGTTTAAACTATGGTCATTTGGGGAGAAAGAAAATTATCAAGTTTCTAACAGTAGTGGATCAAGAAGTGAGAGTTTATATGTCTAAAGCACAAATTTGATTTGAAAACTAAAACAAAAATGCTGTAGGATGATGAAGCAATCAACCATCTTGATACATCTAACAAATGCAGTAAGAACATACAGATCAAATTCACAGGAAGTAGTCCAAAGTTTTCTCCCCTTCAGCAGCTGCAGAGATTCCCTGTCTTGTGTAATTTACGTCATGCTGTTTTATGAGTGTTTAATTTTTGTTTTGTCAGCTTTAAGAGTCTCAAACAGTGAAATACCACTCTTATGTCTCTATTATTCTCTCAAATTTACCATGGACTTCTTTGTGATTTTGAGGACACTGGTCTCAGGTAATAATAAATCTTATAAATACTATGATGATAATTTGTTTAGAAAGACACTCTCATGAAGTGTGTTACTGCTCTCATTTTCCTCTATCTTATTTCAACTTTTCTTGGTCATTTGGTCACTCCAAAAAGTATCACTCAGCTGTTATAAAATTTTCTGGCATAGCTTTTGAAAAAAACATTGAACTTTACATTAGCTCATGAGTTGCACTAGATTGTTCTGTTTGGCATAGTAAGATAATTGGTATTTACACAAGGGTGCCTTAAAGTCCTAAGAGATGACATTCACATAAAAAAATGTTTTGTATTTTTTTCCTTTTCTGTAAATCTGAATAGAGCATTGGGGTGTGGGGATTACCATCAGTGATAATTGAGATGATTGATACACACACTGCATTTCTTTGGCTGCTAATTAAGTCAACCTGC
>VXBB01023741.1:435386-445693 GCA_013399915.1 Illadopsis cleaveri
AAAACAAACAAACAAGCAAACAAAACCCCCAAAAAACAAAGAAAACCCACATAACAAAAAAAAAGCCCCAAAACAAAACAAAAAAAATCTCAAAACAAACAAAAAAACCCCAACCTCCCTCCCCCCAAAAAAACCCAATAAAACAACAAAACAAAACAATGTGAAAGGAAAACAAAGACTAAGAATATTTTTTCTGCATTCTCAGGGGAAAAAAGTCACTAATACATTTTACAAAGTACACTTGTGCTTTTTAACATATTTGTAAATGGTCTGTAAGTGTGTGAAGAGTAAGATGACAAAGTTATTAAGTCATTTGCTTTCTGAAAGGTAACTGAATCTGGAACAACTCCTGTGTAAGTAATAGCTCTATTGGCTTGCCTCTAAGTATGCTGTAGGACTTCTTGCAACAGGATGAATGGGTGCGTAACATTTTTCCAGGCACCACAGAGCAGTTGGATCTGTTCATGGTAGAGACATCAAATAAGGCTATGAAATACAAATCTCTATGTTAGGAAGTCTCTGAGCTGCAAATTATAGGAGTTTGTAATCTGGGGTAGTAACTTTACAGTTCTTTTTTTCCAGACAAGGTCTACTACCCATCATTTGCAACAAATCACAAAGTATGATGGATATTTAATTTGACTCAGCCAAAGACTCTTGTATACTTCTTTGGAATGCCAGAGAGATGGTGATATCAGAGGACCACTCAGATATTTAGTCACTTTTTGTTACATTTTTCATAGTGCTTTATACCTGCAATTTTCATAATGCTTGTACATGAACTTGATCAACTCAGTATATCCTCAAAAAATCCTTCTTTAAAAAAAAAAAAAGCAAAGGCTACTTTTATCACATTTAATTTTTACATAGTACTCCACAGTTATACTCCTTTGTTATTAAGAGGGAGCTAAAAGCAACAGAGAGAACATGTGTTTTGGCAGATTTCACATATTTACTATTTGTTTTATCTCTTAGGGTGTTGAGCATCTCCTACGAATTATAGAAGTATCTAAGGATGACTTAATTTCTGTTAGTCCTGGTGTCTTACATTCAGAAATAATTTTCTCTGTCCCTTGCATGCAGTTTCCTCAGTCTCAGCAAAGCAGAAACCTGCTGTGTTCCAAACCTTACCAATTATGTCTACTCCATAACAAATACATTACTGTCTCCAAAAAAAGCCACAAAACCCCAAAAATAAATAAAACAAAGTTTTCTGGAACTTTCGTGGGGCTTGCAGTTTGTTTGTTTGGGTTCTTTTGTGTCAACACCTTGAATTGATTCCCTTAGCTGATATCAAAATTGTTGTTTATTACATTGCACTGAAGTTTTAGTGCTATGTGCCTAACAGATACAAGTCCTCCAGAAAGATGGGGAATTTGTTTCAGGAAAGTAATGAAACAGCAATAAAATAAAATAATGAAACATGCTGACTATGGCCTATCATCAATAACCTAATCTGAATTACTGAAATTGGGTTATAAAGATTCTTTACCATCCTCATGAGAATTCTTCTGGGACTTTTATGCCAGAGGTTCATTATCTATCAATAGGAGATTTTGAAGTTTCCTTATTTTCCTCAGACATGCTGCTGTTTAAGAATGTAGAAGTGTAATTTTTTGCAAAAAACTTTTTCAAGGAAGAAATTGTTCAAACTATGAAATTTTTTTTCAGTACCACAAAACAGAGAAACAGGTTGTAACTATTTTGATTCATCCATTCTTTAAGACATCTAGCAGGTTTGACAGGCAATTAACTCCATAAGAAATTTGCTTCCACGGTAAGAATTTGTTTTATCTTTGCTCAGAGAAATTGCAGGTTTTTTCTGGTTACTTCCTGTGTATTTCTAGAACTTGAAGAGTGATACTTTAATACAATTGTCAAAATACTGTTTTTCTGTTAGCAGTCAGTGCTTAGCTGCAACCATTCAGATGGTGGGTTTGGGTTTTTGTGTGTGTGTGGGTAGTGGGTATGGGATTTTTTTATTGCTGCTTGGGGGTTTTGTTATTTTTAAGGGTAGGGAGGTTTTGTGTGGTTATTTTTATTTGTTTAGTTTTGATTTCTGCGATTGCAATCTCTGATACTAACAAAAACCAGAAGACACAATTTTAGTACTTACGAATTTCCCTTGTTGCTTCTTCCTATGGTCTCATATAAGCGAATCTACAGGCTAAAGGGGTTCCATACTGTTTCTGCATATTGGTTTGGAGGCACCACCAAAAATTAAGTTGTTTTTTTATCAAATGGTGTTCTTCAGCCATCCACAAACTCAAGGAAGCAAATGAACCTAATACTATTTTTGACTCTTTGGCAAAAGAAACCAGGTTTGTCAGAAAGACGAGGTGTGAAGAAATATGGCAATGTTTTCTGAAAAAGAAATATATGTGACATTTTATAAACTGATTTCTGGTGGTTAGTAAAAAGGATAAAAATAGCTATCATGCTAATCAATGAAATCTGTTTATAAGCATTGCTTTTTTCTTCATTAATTCTACTCCATTGAAATAAATCATCTGTGAATAATTTAAAAATAAAAAAAATTGTTTTGCATATGTTGCAGAATGATTTCTAATTTTGAAATCTAGAAGTATTTTTGCATTTTAATTTGAAATTATTAGTTTAACTCAAGCTAGCTTCAGCTAGGGTACCCAGCCTCACAGTTCTAGTAGTGCTGAGCTTGATGTCTGACTTTTTTAGAGCTTTTTGAGCATTTAAATTTGTAAGCAGTATCTGACATGGCTTAGTGTTTCTTTGACTGCTTCTCAGCTTTCTTGACTACAAAATTTATGATTTTGTTATTGCTGAACATTGCTAACACAGAGCCACGGCCTTTTCTACTTTTTGTACTGCCATGTGGACAAGGGAGTTGGAGGTGCACGGGAGACTGGGAGAAGACACAGCTGGGAGAGGTGACCCAAACTGATCAAGGGGATATTCCCAAGCATATTGGCATCATGTTCAGTATGTAAAGTGGGAGGAAGAAGGAGGAAGGGAGAGACATTTGAAGTGATGGTGTTTGTCTTCCTAAGTAATCATTACTCATGATGGTGCCCTGCTCTCCTGAAGATGGCTGAACACCTGCCTGCCCATGGGAAGCAGTGAGTTAATTCCATGGTTTTTTGCTTGTGTTCATGCTCTTGCTTTCCCTGTAAAACTGCCTTTATCTCAACCCACAATTCTCTACCTTTTACCCTTCTAACTCTCTCCCTGATCCTGCTGGTGAGGAGGGAGTGATGTCTGTATGGGGCTTGGCTGCTGGCTGGGCTTAACCCACAACCCCTGATGATCCAGCTCTGCTGGGTGCAGATCTGCACGTCCCTGCACATGCACACAGCCCTTCTCCCATTACACAGGCAGCCTGTGAACTCAGGTGATGAGAAGGGATAGGGCCAAGTATGACACTGCCAAGTTAAGCTCATCTTTCAAGCCTTTACAGTATGCTAAACCTTCCCCTAAAGCATGAAATGTTGGGCCCCCAGCAATGCTATAAATTACTATTGCTTTAGAGTAAAAATTAAAAGCATTTTTGTGAGTACTAAAATGTGGGGGACAATGCTAGTGACAGAATCTAAGTGGAAGTTGGCACTGAATTAAAAAGGCCTTTCTTCAGATGTTACTAGCATGTGATCCTAGGAGTGTAGTATATTGTTAATGAAATTAATGTTAATGAAATTCTTTCAATAAAATTTAAATCTCTCTATAAATACTAAGGCTAATATATTTTTCTATTTCTGTGTTTAGTATTTCCTCATTATTGTGAACCTTGTTTAAAATATGATTTGAGCAGTGTCTACATTATACTTTTAACTACAACACATAAGCACCCATGTTTCTCAAATTTTGCTTGAGAATAAATGTGGGAAGAGTTGTTTTCAGTATTTCTGTAAACATTGACAATAGGAATTACTAAAGATTTGCTCTTACAGAAAGATCTTATTCTCTGTTATTCATTTTGACATTATTGTCCTTCAGTGGGAATTCAAAGAACATTTGCCTTCCATGTTTAAAAGATGCAGGTTAAGTTTTGTCAAAATTAAATTTAAAATTTACTCCTTAAAAAAACCCCCATCTTTTTGTTGAATTTGTTCCAGCATTATTCTTCAATTTATTTTAAAATAATCAAAGGGGGAAAGAATAATATCTTTGTGAATTGAAATAATATGACTTATTTGAGAATTCTGGGTGTTTCCAGGCAAGGCAAATACTAGCAAAACAGTGATAACTGTGTGTCATTTTTTTCTTTTTCGTGGGTAGATTACCAGTAATTTTCTTCATAATATTTTGGCCATTTCTGGATCAGCAGTAAGGCTTTTAAGATAAGAAAATGACTTTGTCTAGTCATTAATTTAGGATTGTACATTTTTTGCCAGGACACTGTAGGGTGATACTCAAGATTCTCTTTCAATACCTTTACAGTGCAGAGGAGTTAAACCAATGCCACTGATGCTGCATTGTGGAATATTTGACTAAGTCCCCAAAATTGCTTCTGTGGGCTGCCGGTCTATCGGCTATACATAGGATTGACTGAAATTAGGGAAGGGTTTACAGGTAAACCTCCAAAAACCTTGACAAAGGAAGTTTTCCCCCTTGTTTTCCCATAGTTAAGTTTCTTGGTAATATTTCATGGAACATGAAAGTATTATTGTATTAACTTGCTTTGGTACAGCATACTACAGAGGAAAAGAGCAGTGGAGACTGACCATTCTGCATAGGCTGTGGTTTCAAAAACAGACAGACACAGTAAGGGAAATCCTGAAAATTATCTCCACCTGGGATTGGAGACAATGTTGATAAGGAATACAAGGAAATTTGTGTTGGGATGCAACTTATCTAATTTGGTCCCTGGCTACCCAAAGGCTTTGTTGATTGTGACATGAAAATCATGGGCAATTAAAAAGGTATAATCCCTTACTAAATGATGGGAATTACTCATATGTTTTCAACAGTTGTTTTTAGCTTTGGTCAAAGGGTAATCAACCCCGACCACCACTGGTTAAATGACATTCAATTTTATAAAATTGTACTAGTGAAAAGTTCCTCTGAGATATGAGTCACACAAAATTCTTCCTTCTTTCAATTAATTTTCTTATGATTTTTTGGTCAAGCAAGTGAATCAAAAATACTTGTTTAATTCTAGGTAATTCCTTCCTTCTCCATCATTCCTTAAGTTCCTAAACCCTTTCTATTCTTGTCTCTGACATTTACATTTTATTTGCTAATTTTTTAAATTTTTTATTTGCTATTTTGCATTACACTTTTTATTTTCTGTAAGCGTTCTGTTTGAATATTTTTTCTTATTCTTGTATTCCTTTCTGTTACCCTGTAGGCTTCCTATTTAATCTGCTGTTGTCTTTTGTTTTGTGTCATTCAAAATCAACATAAACATCTTTGCCCTTACAATACATCAATTTAAAAAAGTAAAAAGTTAATAATTTATTTAATTAAGGGAAAATAGCATACTTTTTAGCCAGATGCACATAACTATGCATCATATTAAGTATTGGCCGTGGCTTTGGCCTCTTTGCTGTTCAGTTTCTTTTTCCATTATCTCTTAATGCCAGTTTTAATATTAACTATTAAATGCATCTTTTTAGTAATGAAAAAAAGAATATTTCGACTGTATAGCAAAAATGATTGCTGAAATGCAATCCAAATTTATAGTTGAGATTTATTATACTAAAAATTGAAGACCTCTGTCTCAGAATAAAGCACTTGAAAATATCTCGCTATAGGAGACAAAAAAAAATGGAGATAAAATAAAATTTAAACCCAACTTGTTACAAAAATGAAGATTGGTTCTTTAGTTCAGAGGACTTGTGAAAGAGAAGAAAAATATAATTATAAGAAGCTCCAAGCAGTTTTGAAATAATTAACAAGGATGTTGTGCAAGTTGTTCCTAGGGTTACATTTGTGTTGCTGGGAACACACTTGTGAGAAGCACTTGGATGGCATATTTGTAGCAAAAAGTTACTATGGATTAGCAAATTTACTACAACTTAATTCAAATCAAGAGAAGTAAAGTTACCTTCAGCCTTTCCATGAGCTTTCTTATGAGATAGATCAACCTGTTAAGCTGCTCATTCACCTTTGCATGTGTTGCAGGGACTGCTAGTAATATTTGTGGAAAACTGACACTTTTGTAAGTGCACAAGCCAAATGAACTGACTGCTCTTGTCAAAACAATCAAGCAAACCTATCATCCATCCTCAAGACACCTTGGAAGACATGAAACCAAAATTGGTTTGAGAAGGTAAACAACTCCACTAAAAGAGAGGAAAAGTCTTCCATCTCAGCTGAAACCCTAATCACTATCTTGTCATCACAGAAGCATCAGATCAGCCTGAGAGGCTGTAACACACAGCTCTCCCACATGCAAAATTGCATCAGTGCTTAGCATTTCTTATCTGTGATATTTTGGATGTGGTATAAATTTAAGAAAACATCTTTCCATCTGTCTTTACAAATAAAATGTGTTGACAGGAAAAAAAAGAAAGCTGCTTGTAAATTTCTCAAGTTTTTGAAAAACTATTAAAACAAGTAGATAAAATGAAGTTTACCTGAGTATGAAAGAGTTTTAAAGCCTGACCTCCATTTCACTATTGCTTCTTATGTTCTTCAGATCATGTAACTTTTTTCTAATTGAATTGATCTTGATCTTGCAAAAGGTTATGCCATTAAAATGCGTGGTTAGCTAATTTGATGCAATAATTTATAATAATCATATATTTATATATATTATCTATATAATATTTATAATCAAGTATAATCATTTATAAGTGAAAACATTTAACTTCAAACTTCCAGTCTTCATACAGGTTCAATTCAGGAGGCAGGCTGTCTAACGTTTCTTCTTGTGGCCGTGGAAGACCCTGAAACAAAAAATTACATTGGTCATAAAAGTATTATGTTCTCAACAAAATTGTGGGACTTTAGCCTGGACTATTTCATGCTCAGATAGTTACAATGCCTGTGAAGGACTGGTTTCAAAATGACCATAAAACTGAAGTTTTGGAGCTTTTCACTGAGCTGGAGGACTTAAGGGAGCATACAGAGCAGCATTTTTGGGACAACAGGGCCAAGCTAAAATATTTTTAAAAGGTTGCATGAAGTGAGTCATAGTTGCTGAATGCAAGCTTATCTAATTGTGCCCTAATATTTCATTTGTTAAAAGAGTTTTTCTTAATAATATGGTTTTCCAGTTCAGGGAATTTGAAGGGCACAGATACTAATACCAGTCAAAAGCAAATATCAGTTTAGATGCTTTTAAGGAGTATATGAAAATTTGGGTTTGGAAGCTACAGGATGGGTTAGTTCTTTTCTCTCTCCCGACCTCCCCTTTTTTTTTCTTTTTAACAGGAAATACTTCTTGTGTTTGATGATAGCTGATTACTCTTGGGAAAGAAATATTGTTAATGTTGTAAAATGAAAATTTTCCTCACTATGTGTTTTTAAAGTATATATTAACCAGATTATATTAGCTGTTTAAAGAGTACCCTAGTCCTGTATATAAAATATATCTATTTGATCCCTAAAATTTTTTCCATGTAGATCTCCTATAGTTCCTTGTAGCCTAGTGAGGCTATTACCATTCATTTCTAATACTAATATAAGAATATCAGAAAGAATTCTGAAGACGTCAGAAATATATTTGTTCATGAACCAGGTCTGTAATTTTATATTTACAGAGCATTAATTTCCATGAAATTTAACCCATTAAAAGGTTTTCATTTCAAGAAAAATATCATGCCATGATATCATGTTCATATCATATCATATTCTGAGTTTCTGACATACTTTCTGTGCATTTTTGTTTATGTAACAAATCCTGAGCATCACTTTTTGGCTTGTACTTATGGTTATGGTGGAAGTTTTAAATGCTGACACAAGAGTGGGGCTAGTCTTAATGTCTCTTTTTGTAATTCTGTTATAACATTTCAAGGATGCAGACTGGTAATTAACTTCATGATACTGTAGTTTTGTCTAAGGAACACTAATTTTATTGTAATTATACTTTATAATTCTAATAACATTTATGATTCCATTATGACTGTGGTTAAGGAACTTCACAACTAGACTGAGAGATAAATTGGGGAAAATTACAATTTTAAACAATTTGAACATCCATAATACTCCTTATACTCAATCATTACTGTCTGTGGTGCCAAATTAGGCTAAATGTGGATTAAAAGTATTTTTGGGGTTTATGGTTGGTTTCCTGAAGCCCCAACCAAAGCATAGAGGGAGAGTATGACAGGACAGTGCAGCACTGAAAGACAGTTTTAACACAAGACTTAAACCTAACTTTAATTGATGGCATTTATCAATCTTTTTCATCACATGGCTTCAAAAGGAACTTTGCACTGATTGATTAAATGGCTTCTTGCCACAAATCAGTAAATTAAGCAGTTTCATTGTCTTTAGCTTAATCTCCAGGTTTTGAATCATATTTGATTTTCTGTGTCTGTTTCTCTGCACCGGAAGGTTTTTCAGAATTCCCTAGTCAGTGCATGCTATGGACATTAAAAATATTCAGAGTTTTCTAGTTTTCTTTCACTGGAACATTTGTCACCTCACATCAGCAGTGGCCATCAGAAGCAGATCCTCTGCATGCTTCCATTCTGCTGCTTGACTTCAAGTTTCTTGTTATGCCTCCTCAAACCCAGAAATTCTTCAAGATAGAGGTTGTATGCCTTAAATGTATATGAGAAAAAACCAACCTCTTTCTTTTCTAGTATTCTGGCAGATTGACCATGACTGTATAAAGGGTGCTTGAACTGCTGATTAAGCTGGGCTATGAACAATCTTACAGATGAGACAAATGTTTGGGCTCCAGAGAGAGAGTAATATAGCTGAATATAGGTGATTATTTTAAGCTTTCATTTTATGGACCAAGGACTGGACATTTTCCTGCTGACCTAGTCAGAATCTGTCTCAAAGAAATCTGAAACCAGAGTAAGCAGGGTACAAAAATAATACTTTATGCAAAAGGTATTAAGAGTCAGCCTCAAACTTCAGTCTAAATGATTAGTGCTCTTTCACGTTCCCATGCCTTTTTTACTATGGCATAAAATGTGACATAAAGTAGAAAGGAAAAAAATTACTAAAAAATTATTATTTTAATCTGAAATTAAGGAGAATTTAGTGGGTCCTGAGACACGAGAAAGATGGCATATCAGGTTTCCTACTTTGATATTTATTTATTTTGTCTTATTATTCTGAAAACAGGGATTTTTTTGAGAATTTATCATCGCTATCATGATATTTTTTAAAATCTAAAAGGTCAGAAGTTATGTGCTGCTACCACACTGCTGTGATCAAGAACTTAGAAAGAAATTAATTTGAAAAGCTTTCTATAAGTATCAGCACTTCATAATTGTGGTATTTTGGTCTTTTCCTTTCTCAAGTGAAGTCTTAGTTCTGAAAATATAAAGCAAAATGCTGATACAGAAGGTATGGAACACTGTAATGTTGGTGATGAAGATAGGTGCTTTCATTCTAGATTTTTGCATATTAATATTTTTAGTTACTGAAAGTCGAAACTAGGAAAGTAATGACAACATATCATGGTGATTAAGATGTGATAACTGGACTTAGAAAATGTGTTACAATATAAGATAAGGCAAAATGAAATCATATCCAAGGCAAATGTCTAAGGTAATAAATTCTGAGAATTAAATTTAGCAAGTAAGTGACAAAAATTAACATGAAAACAAATAATAGCTTTTCTCATATTTTCATTCTCTGTTTTTATGTTTTCCTCATTATCAGCTTTCAATGAGATGTTTAATATTGAGACATCTATAATGAATTATTTTTTAAAAAAATAACTTATATACCATCTGCTGACCAGGTTTTTTTATGCGAATGGTGGACTGTTAACCTCAGAATTTACTGTCCTCTGACAATAATAGTGACAACATCCACTAAGTCCAACTCTTAAAAAGTAAACTGTCCTCAAGAATATGTAATATACACCAGCCTTCCAAAGATGGATCTAAAAATCTTGCAAAGCTGCTGCAAAAATATGCAATATTCTGGAACAGAAGTAGCAGGTGGAACTTATAACTTCAAAATAAGAATCTTTTCAAAGGCAAGACTTGTTATTTAACACATCCCATACTAATATTACATATTGTGACAGCATATATGGTCAAAAGAGGGTGACCTATATTTTGAAAAAATTAAATTGATTTCAAAATGTGTCTGTTTTTTTGTCATGTGCCCTGTCAAAAAGGCTTGTTTTGAGCATTTAGATTACTCTCAGGAACTCTATAAAACCCAAAAAGGCTCTAGATTAAAAAAAAAAAAAA
>VXBB01023741.1:445728-476714 GCA_013399915.1 Illadopsis cleaveri
AAAAAAAAGTATTTTTACCAGCAGAGAAAGTGTCTAAAATTTCTCCACTAAAGTAAATATTCTGATTTGAACTTACTTTCAATGTTTATTTCATTTTAGCACTTCAAACCAGCCACCTAGTTAAATATCTTCAAGCAATAACTAGATGAAGAAGATTGTTTGTCACTTGCCTGAGTTAATAATTATTGTTTTTTGCGGCTGCCATGATTATATTGTGTATAACACTGAATCAGCAATTTTTCCTCTGCTGGCAGGTTAGAGGGAGTATAATATATGCAGAACTGCAGATGAGTTTTAACCCATCTCAGTGCCCCATGCTTTGAAACTGTGATCAAGATTGGATTCCCAAGGTTTTAAATACTGTGGAATTATCTAGTATGTTTTTATAGAGGTATGCATATATGTATTTATCCATTTATTTTGAGATAACTCCCATTTGTGTTTTTCACCTAAGTAAAATTAATCAAATCGGATTTGAGTTATAACTCATTACTCTGAACATGAAGCTGCTCTGTAAGCAAACTGACTGGCATAATATTGTGTATAGATTGCAATGGTGACAAGGACCTGTGGCCCCAGTGGCATTCTATAGGAGAGACAGGAAGAAAGAAAATAGTTCCACAGCTCAAGCAGGAGCCAAAAGTCAGTGGAAAGTATCAAGCATGCTGTACTCTAACTTTTGTAGTTCAAAGATGTAAGAGAAGAATATTTCATGGCAAAGCAAGTGGTTTTCTTCAAGCTACGGCAGCTGAAGGAAGCTCCATGACTCCTGTAGTTGTGATGGAGCTCGGGAAATGAACACTGTGCTAAGTGCCAAGGAAGTTCTCAGCCCCTGCAACCCTCCTCTACAGCCAGAAGAGCTGAGAGATATTGTCAAGTATTTCCATATTTCTTTGTGTTCCCTTCACCTTACCAGGGAGTTCCTGGTTTCAACACACAGTAAGCCAGCAACTGAGGTCAGGCTGAAGGGGCCATAATCTCAGATAGGTTATTAGGTTTCTGATTTCTGTGAATTTCTGAGAGGTTTCCATGATGCCACCTACTATTTGCACTTGTGCATGGGAATTATTTTTCCACAATGTGGTATTTTAGTTTAGACCACGTATGCTTTCCAGAATGTTTGACCTATCTTTTATTGTATATCTGCCTAAAATTTTGTCTGTTTAGCTTGGTGTTATCTATCTCCATTTCCACTTTTATCATCCTAATTTAAATCCTAAATGTTCTTACTCCTGGTATATTTGTTCACACCCTATTTACAATATTAGTTTCTAGAAAGTTGTTCTGAAACATTAAAAGACAAGTTTGAAAGGCTTCCTTATGGCATAAAGTTAAATATAGCAAACAAACTGAAATGCAAGAATGAAAGTACTTTTATGGCTTAATTGTCTCATTAAAGTTTGCTATGAGCTGTGAAATTCTGACTTTCTGCAAATGTCTTTGAAGATACAATTTTCATTAATCATGCAACAGCCTTTAATAGAATGAATTTATTAAGGGAATATTTGGCAAAGTAATAGATTTTCTACTATGTAAAAATTCAATTTTCCTTAGTCAGCTACAACCATAAGTGCTGAGAGCACTTCATCTATCCCATAGATACTTGAATAAAGGAAAACACAGATCTTTCAAATACCTTAGAATCAGTTTGAGAACTTAATGTGAAACTTCCATCTGGAAATTGCAAGGCCAGATGGTTGTATAAATCCCAGCAGAAAATATACATCTGTCTTTTTTTTTTTTTTA
This sequence comes from Illadopsis cleaveri, assembly GCA_013399915.1. Taxonomy (NCBI): domain Eukaryota; kingdom Metazoa; phylum Chordata; class Aves; order Passeriformes; family Timaliidae; genus Illadopsis; species Illadopsis cleaveri. The sequence continues at coordinate 447,475 of VXBB01023741.1, forward strand.
TAACTGGTTCTATTTGAAGAAGGATTTATTTAATCAGCTTGGCACATCATTTAGCATGTCAGTCGTACATTGTGTAGCCCTCAGCTCTCTTTGTACCAAGTCCTCTTTCATTTGGAGAATGCAGTGGAGGTAATGATTTCTCTAACCAGATGCAGGATGACTGCTGATTTAAATTGTTTTAAGCAGAAACATGATGAAGAAACATAGATGAATATAACTGAGTAAATTTTTTTAATAAAGATTCTTGCCATCAAGTGTACTTAGCTTATAAATTCACCTGTCATACCTCTGCTCTCCATCATGAAAAAACACTCTCTAGAAAAATCTTTAACAGGGTAATGGAAATAAGCATATCAACTTAAGGGAAATTTGCTTTAGAGTTCTATACTACTTCAATAATCCAAAGGAACAAAAATTCACAGTCTATCAAAAGTTGAATTTATGGAGAAATCTAAGTAGACTGTCTTCCTAAGAATCCTGTAAGCCAGTACTTTAGAATAGGATGGCAGTATCTATACTAGTGAGGACTAGCACAAGGTGTGTGAACCTTAATGTGGATCTTATTATGTATATGACAAGTGACTGAACATAACATCAGTCTTTACTCAGGTTTACATCTACATTGGGTAAACTTTCACATACATCCATACATCATGTTGTGTTTTACACACTTACTGGAATTTTACTGCTGTCCTTTAAAAATTGTGTTTGGGCAAGACATTATAGCCCACTCTACCTGGCAATTTTCTTTTGATGTATTTCATTGATACAGATTTCATCTGAAGAGAAACACCAATCAATTACTTTCTCATCTTTGCCTTTCACTACAACACACAATCATCTAGTCTGGTCCCTGCCTGAGAGAGAATAGGTGGGTGGTGTAACACTACAAGAAATGTACTTCTGGGCTACTTTCTTTTCAGCATTTTAGTCCTGATCAGCATATTTGAAGCTAATCTCCCAGTTGCATCTTATTATTTTTACCTTGCTTCACATCTGAGAACTTATGAAGCAGAACCTGTGTTTTATTTCAATGAAAAGGAAACCAAGAATGCCAGCCAGGAATGCACAAATCCAGAAAAACCTCAAATCCAGAATGGTTCATTGGACAAGACTGAAGGTTACTTAAAGTTATTTCTTCCTCCTTGAAATTTATATAAAAATAATTTCCTCTTCAATAGAAACTATTTTTATTTATATATTTGCTCCTACTACTGGGACACATTCTTTTGTAGTCTAGATATAAATTTACCTTTACCTTGGAAAACTATTTTAGCAGTTATTCTTCCTAGAGAGGGCAAATATTTATTGACCTCATAGAGAAAAATTTGTCTTCACTAGAAATTTTTCAGAAAAGTCTACTGGTTTTTTTCATTCCTAATATTTCTCTAAACTAAATATAATGAAGATGACACACATTACTAATTTAATTTATAAGTTTTTTCTATGAAAAAAGTGTCACTATGTAACAAAACCAGGTCCCTGCACACAAATCATTCTTGGTTTTAAGTTCACATATGTTTTCAGTCTTTATTAGTTGGTAATAATCAGCAACATAGAATTATTTGAAGATATACTAGGATGAATTTAATGTTATTAGGAAAATGAAACCTGTGCATAGATTGAATACTTTTGATCAGTGGGTGACTGTGTTTTCTTTTGAGCCATAACCATTAAGTCACCAACATCACACAAGAATATTGAAATTTGTGTTTTGACTTTATTCTTCCCAAGATAATTTTGGAGATGTCAGTGCAGTAATAGACAAAAAGAATGTACCGCATCTCAGGATCAAAATCTGCCAATGCATTTAATTGCATCAAATGGCTGAAACTTCCCAAGGAATACTGGCAGATCTGCTCAGTGGCTTGATTTTTAGAGGAGGATGCTCACTAGGAACTAATAGTACACAATGTACTGTCTATAATGGAAGCAAATTATGTAATATGTATGTGAATTGCCAAGTTTATTCTCACAAATAGGCTCAAATTGAAAAAAATTGTCATTTATTATTGCAAATATTTTAACGAGATTCTCCTGTCAGGAGACAGAAATAGCTAACTTTAAATTATTCAGTGCAATTACTGCTCTTCCATTTAATAGCACACAGAGTAGCCCTTTTAATGATAGAAGTCTTAACCTGCAAACCAAGCCAAAGCTTTCAAATTATCTCTCTCCTTATTTCATTTGTTCTAATCTGATGAAAATGGAAAAAAATCAGTTCCAAATACATTGTACCAATGTCAGCAAACAGAATGAGCAAGCAATTAGAAAATTAAACTAACTCTATTATTTTCAGGAAATTAGTTAAAATTCAGAATACAGGTACTGGCAGTCCTCTGCCACATGATGTCTATGACTCTGAATGTCACAGTACAAATTTCGAGTCTGTTAGATTAGGCAGCCCTGAGCAGTTCTCTGTGCTGTCATTGTCTGGATGTTTCTACTTATAACTCTAGACTTAAATAACTGAATCTTAATGTAATTTTGGAAAAGTATTTACCACTTCTCCCATTTTTGATTCCTTCAAACTGTAGCAAAAATCTTTAGAGATGCAGTTCCTGTCACTCTTCAGGTGTCTCACCAATCCCCGTACCTATCATTTTAATCCCAGTGGAAGGAGTATCTTAACACACCTGACAGCAATTTTTTAAACATGAAGCAACCTGATTTTAGGGACCATGTCACCCAGAGAGACAGAGTGCCTTGTCATGTCAAATAGCATCAATTTTTGTAATAGAAGATGTCTATGGATAAAGTGATACAAGTCTATGGATAAAGTAATACATTTATGTCTAATTTTGCAGTGAAGCAAATTGTAAAAAATTAATATGCTTTGTAAGATGTTCTGGTGTCGCTATTTTGGACACACAAAGAACGAGGCGGGCAGCAGGAGGTCAAGGGAAAGTTCCTCTATTTTAATTATCTGACTCCATTTATATACATTTGTACAACAGGCAAGAGATTGGCTACACAGGTCGCCACCTCTTTGACCTGGATGGTGGACATCACCATCAATCATAGTTCTCCTCCCAGAGAAGAACTATGTAAACACATAGATAATTTCTAAAAATATACATTGTTTTCTTGAGGCTGTGTGAGAATATGCACTGCAACATTTCAAACACTCAAAAACAAGAAAACTGAGGGCAACATTCTTGCAAAACTGTCTGAAGATTCACTGATAAATTATTTTATTATACTGTAAGCAAATACTAAATGAAGAAAGGTTTAAATGGTTACATATCTGTTCTTCTTTAAATGAACTTCATGCACAAAGGCTGAATGTCATGTTTATATTCGTATATCTATTATTATCTCCAACTTTTATGAACACTGCTGATTTTACAAGATCTTGTGACAAGAAACACTGTCATTATTTCTGAATCTCTTTGAACTTCAACAACTTGTGAATACTAACACTGGTCTCCTGCTTGTCATTCTGAACAACTTAAACTCATCAGTCATGTCACTTAGGTCATTGAACTATATTCTGAAGGTAGCAAGTTAGTCCTAATACCAAGTGTAGTGTTGGTTCATACGTGTCATTCTATTTGTGAGTTTATTTTCATGCTGGAGAACATGGGTTTAAACAGAGCTTATCTTTTAACTATCTTTTATATCTACTATGTAACTTATATGAGCGTTGATTTAATCAAGTATTCCTCTACAGTAGTCAAGGGGTTTTTTGCCATTGAAAGTATAATTATGTATGAAAAGTGATTATTTTTGGTCTTATCCAGAAATGGCATTAATCAACCTCAGTTGTTTAAAGGCAATAAACTCGGTGGTCCTCCTGAATTAAAACAGCTGTTGTTCTTGTTCATGCTAGAGTAAAGCAAGTTCAGATTCTTGTTCATGCTAGAGTAAAGCAAGTTCAGATTAATGCATTGATTCCCAAGAGCAAGGGAATGAAAGGCTGATGTGGGTATATTATGCAAAACAGTTGTATCATGAAGCAGGATGTAGAATCACTGTTGCTCAAGTGCGCTTTCTTTTTCACTGGAAGTCAAATGGAAGTCAAGATAAAAATCTGCGAGACTGTCTCCTTCCGACAAATGAAAGAAAACACTAATGCAACTGTTCTCTGAGCTGACCTGAAATGAGAACTGAATCTTGGTATCTAATTACCATCTCCTTTTTCGGACAGGTAACTTGAGATATTTCTTTTCAGATATGCTATTGACTGTGACTTTAATCTGGCATTCATAATCCTGATCACCAGAAGCAGTGGCAGGGTTAACTAGGGTTAACAGCTTTCCTAGAACATGTTGCAGCAAAAAGGCAATCTGTGTTTCACTTTTGCAAAGCATTGCTTCTATCATATCAGGTCTCTAATTTATGTGATGTCTACTGACATCTTCCTCACTAAGTGATAGTCAGAAGCAGATTGCAAAGCACAGAGCAAAGTCCTCCTGACACCAGCTGTGTGAAGGGGTGTCTGTGGTCCCACCTTTCAAAATGCCTTCAGACTGTTTTGTGCTGTGGAAAGATCATTTCTGGCCGCCATACAGAAACATGTTTAGAATCAAGAAACAGAAAAGGCTAAAGGAAAACAAGAGAAAGAAGCTTATTTTGAGGGATTCCAAAACATTCTCAACATGTGGCAGACAATAATGGCTTCATCCTTAACATGCTGTGTTCACATTTAATCTGCTACCGGGTTGTAGATGCGTTTCCAGCTCAGGCATTTTGTCTTCAGACAAATTATGTGTTACTTGTATGCATAATTTTTTATTAGCTACAATTCTTTGCAGAACCTATAATTCAAGTATGCATTCAAGTACTCTGTAGCATCAATATCAGCTGACAGCTCTACAGTGGTGGCACACAGACAATTTAAGACTAATCATCTTTTTATGAGAAACCTTTGGTTGTTTTTAGTGTGAAGTAGTTTTGGAAAACACATTTTCTTGACACATCTATTAGATCAGTTTCAGAAACCAGAAGGAAGTCAAATAGAAGGAATTTAAATGCAATACATATCACTCAGATAATTAAGAAAAAACTATGTCGGCAAAATTAAGGACTCATTTTGGATTTATTTCAGATCTGATCATCTTTATTCATTAAGGTTATTATAACTTCATTTCTAAATAATAAAGGTCATCTCAGAGTCCATTATTTAATATCTGAAGTTTGAACTGGTTTTCCCCATAGGTGTAGCTTTATTTATATACCATATCATCTACCAAGTCAATCAATTCCCTAATTTCTTTTTTCTAGTTTATAAGAAGCATTTATTTTCATTACTGTTCCCTCATTTTTCATTACTTTATCTATTTTTTTTAGGAATATATTGCACAATAGAGGCTTTAAAACAGTGAATTTTCAAGGGCCCTCATCTAAAATAAAGACAGTTTTCCTGCTTTCTTTGACATACCTCTTAATTACATATTTATCCAAGGAATTTCCTTCTGCCCACTGTCTTAGAAATTTCCCAAGGAGAAACTAAAGGATTTGGATGGAATACCATGGACAAATCATTTGGAGCTTCAAGTAGACAAGATTTTTCTGATGAATGTTTCCTCACCATAAGACATCTGACCAACAGATACAAAATAAAAGTCTATAGTGTAAATGGAGTAAGTCTGTGTTTTAGGAAATTTGTACATGGACTATGATATGTCAGGAATGCTAGAATATTTTGATTATTTCTTGCCAGTAATTCACATTATATTGTAGCAATTCTGTGACCATGTAAGTTTTAAAAGGCATGAGATTTTGAGAGCTTTGATTTGACAGAAGAGTTTGCAAAAAAGGAGAATGCAAAAAAGAAAAAAGGTCATCAGAATTTATTTAAATGCTGCAGAAAAGCTTAGAAAATGCTTAAAGAATATTGAGGCAAGGCATGGGGTGAAGGAAGGTTCATTTAAGAAACACTTGCTTTGAAAATTACACATGGGAACTATCGTCAGGCCCTGTGTTTTTCTCTGGCAATGTCAGAGAAATGTCTGAGGTGCAACAAGGAAAATTAATACAAACAGTTGATTTCTGCTGAAAAGATAAGTGGTCCATAATACTGTTTCAGCTTTGCTGATTGAATTTGTTTTAATTTCTTTTCTATATTTTGCTTTATTCAGGAGATTTTGTTTCTTGTGCTTGCTTAACTTTGGTCATGAGGCATTTTTTGTTTTCAATTAAAGGCAATACTATTTTTTTCTTGAAATATAGAAAGTCTGTCAGCTGTATGTTGCATAAAATGTGATGTTTTGTCAAGGCAAGGTTTGTCAGCACTCAACAAAGCAGAAAATACTTGTGCAGAAAGGTTCCTGTTTCTAAAATCTCAGCATCATCTCTATTGTAATAGAATTGCATGAAATTCCTTTGAAGTTCCAAAAAGTTTTCATCTCATGTAAGAACAACTTAAATGGATGAATGCTGTTTTGAATTTTTGCCATTTTTAATTTTCTCCATAAAATGTTTAATTTTCCTATGAAACTTGCACAATTTAGATGCAATTTTCCTTTTCCCAGTGTTTATTTTTTATTTCAGATTAAAAAAATCAACATAAAATGCATTGGAGGGAAAAAGTATTTGCTGAATGCCCTTCAAGAATTTTCAGTTTACTGCTAAAATGAAGCTCATGAACAGCTTTGAAGTAGCAGGTTTGCCTTTTTTCATGAAACCAGACTTTTCTACTGGATTCATAATTTTTTAAAAAATTGCAATATCTAATTGCATGATTTTCTTCTAGAAAAGTCTCTGAACACTCTTAGAGTAGTCTAAGTTCTAACAAAATACTTGGTGAAAAAATAAATTCTATCTGATTAATGCAAAATTTTATTTGAACTGCACATTTTTATTTGCTGCTGCTGCTACCTCCAAGAAAAAATCAGTCTAAACAATTACATTTTAGAGAATTACATTGTTGGAAAAGATATTTATAAAGTATGCTGAAAACATTATTTTCCTTATTTTGTAATGGTCAATTTTATGTACAATAAGCATAAAATTATTCCTATAAACTAAATGGAATAAAATTTTATAGGGTGTGATACCTAGTCTGCTGAACTTAAGAAAAATTTCAATTATGTTCTAGTGCTTATGTTTTACTGCACAATTTATCTTTTGCAAGAACTAGCAGTGAGAGTACTTACCTGAAATTGTGCAATAATACATAGTATGTGTTTAATTCGACATAAAAGGACAACTTCATTTGAAAACCTTCCTCCTTGGGTCATTGATGGAGATTTTGCATTTTTACAACTCTGTCTGTAGACAGTAATTGTTTGTGCTTTGCAATTCTCTGGAGATTTCTGTTTTAATCTTTTTAAATACCTTTCTTGTGTTTTAATTATTTTTTATGACAATGGAGCACAGATGGTCCCTTAGAAAGTGTTTGGTTCAGAGCATTTTAGAAGGAGATGTGATTATTACTACACTTTCTTCCTGTGGCTATCCCTATCATGGTGTCAATTCCTTCTGAACTAACTCACACATATACAAGCTTAATTATTTTTGCTTATTTGTTTGAGTCAGTCAGTGATGTGAAAAAGTTGCATTTTCAAATTCTGACAAGACATATTAATTTGGGTGTCATATTTTGTGTAATATCAAAGCAGAGCTGACTAAACAAGCCTTAACCTTAATAAAAAGAACACCAGAACCAGAAATTGTGTGAAAAGTGAGATAAGCTCTTCACACATATCCATAAAACTGATTCTGTGAGAGTGAATGAACAAGGCAAATGGCTTTAAGGTCTTTGATCTTTGTTCCAATTCTTTTCTCACAGACATTTCTGGGTGCAGGCTACTGAGGTGAGTAAATTGAAATCTCCCCTGAGAGGAGAGTACTGTGCATGCACAGCTCAAAGACACAAAACAAAACAAATTATGCAAGGTGGAAATTCTTTGGCTGTCTATGAAGAAAATACATCAGGGCAATCCCAAGCAAAAGAACAAGACACAAGGAATATGGATTGAGATTAGCACTGTGGAGAAAATCTTGTGAGTGTTTATAGAGGAAAAGCTCAACATGTCTTGGCAATATATGCTTGTTGCCCAGATGGCCACAACCACGGTGGGCTACATGAGAAAAAGTGCAATCAGTAGGTGAGGGGAGGTGATTCTCCCCCTTTACTCTGCCCTAGTGGGACCCCACCTGGAGTGCTCTCTCTAGCTCTGGGGTCCCCTACACATGGAAGATGTGGACCTGTTGTAATGAACCCATAAAGAGTCACTAAATTAATGCAGAACTGGAACAGCACTTTATGAAGACAACCTGAGACAACTGAGATTGTTCAGGCTCAAGGGAGACCTTAGAGAAGCATTCCCATACCTAAAGGCAGCTGAAAAGAAAGCTGGACAGACACTTTTGACAAGGACAAGGGTGAATGGATTTAATCTGAAGGAGGGTATGTTTAGATTAGATTTTAGGAAGAAATTCATTACTATGTGCATACCACATCCCTGGAAGTGTTCAAGACCAGGCTGGATGAATCTCCAAGTAACCTAGTCTAGTGGAAGGTGTCCCTGACCATGGCAGGAGGCTTGGAACTAAATGATCTTTAAGGTCCCTTCTTACGCTAACTATTCTATGATTCTGTGATCTATTGCATCAGCAGTTAGGACCATAGCAGTTACAAATCTTTTCAGTTATGAATCAAATGGAGTTTGCACAAAATAGGTTTTCACATAGAATTTTTTTGTTATTGTTGCAGCTGAAACTCATGTTGAATGTGTACAGTGAAATTATCTATGAGGGAAATATGAAATATTATTTCTAATGAAATCTCTATTTTTTTATGCCTGGAAATGAACTTCACAATTTTAAAGTGCCTGAATATTTTAATCTTCTTTCTTTTAACTTGCAGTTGATAAGCAGCTGGCAGAGAATAAGCTAGTGCTATAGTCTGCATGCATTATGCCATGAATACTCTCTATACACCATAAAGAGCTTAATGCATTCTCCTTGGTAGTTAAACCACACATTGGGAAATGGCTTTTATGGAGCTGATAATGCAATGCTTGGGAATTAGATAGGTGAACTGAACTGAACCGTAAATTCCTTTGATGACAACACACATTCCTGAAAGAAAATCCAGGTATTTCCTTGCAATTTTCAGTGGAGTTTTTCCAATGGATATCCAAATGGAATATGTTTCTACAGTATTCAGTGAATCTAAAGTCTGATTGTTGTTGTGAAAAATATTTCGGATATTTTCTTGGAGGAAGGGATGGATATGCCAGAAGAATTAACCTTCTGCAGCAGGAAGAGAGGTGTACAAGCCATGTAAAATAACTGTCACTTTACTTTGGACATGAAGGGCATAATTTAGAAAGTGTTTATAAATGATTCATTCATTTAGGGTACATTCTCTGTCATCATCATAATAATAATTTTGCCATTATCTTTAAATGATTGAGGACAATGTCTTCTCTCAGCTACCATTTTCCCTTCTCATTTTTGCAACAGTCAGTAGCAATACCAGATCTAATCTGTCAGTCTTTGAACACTCCTACTTTGATATGAAAGATCATCTGTTGTACAAAATAAAGAGGAAGCTACTGTGGAGTGGCTGTTGCCTGTATTTTGAAAGTGCCACATGAATCCAGAATGGATAGCTAGAAAGACACAAAATAACAAGAGACATTTCAGACACTTCAGCTTTTGAAACAACATCTTGTATTTCTGCAGTACTGACCCTATGTATTAGAGAAATTTGAAAAGGAATGTGTTACCATGTGAATTAGTAATGATAAAATTTATGTCTTCATATATGCCTAACCTCTTCCAACAGAACATTTCTGTCAGAAAATAGCTTACTGGATTTCCCAGAAATTCAATGAATAATGAATAATTTCTTTGCGGATAGTCTGGGGAACAGTTCCTTCCCCAGACTTTCTTTGACACATTCACATATTTTTTAATTCTTTGTAAACAGAGAAGAATTCAGTAGTAGGAATTTCCTCATTCAATCAAACAATTGTTTGCAATATTATATTTAAATAAATGCAGGAGGTTTTTGCTGAGTATTTTTAAGAGTTCTTTAGAGCGTCCACTCGTAGGCCTTCATACTCAGTCGATCTCTTCTTGTTTTGTCTAAATTTCTTAGTCTAAAATACTTACTAGTTAACACAAAACAAATTATCATAATTTCAAAACATCTCTTGTTTTCCTGAATTGTGTCATAATGTTATGGATATTGTAACACCATGTTCTATCAATAAATAAATTGGAAATAATTGGTTTAATAAGATGAAGTAGAGTCTAACAGCATTAATAATCTAATAACTTCTGCTTTCATATTTATCATACCATGCTCTTGCACTTGATATGCAAGATTAACCATCATCCTCTGGAAGAAGAATAACTTAGACTGAAAGAGAATAGGTTTAGCTTGACCTTAAAAATAAATTCTTTACTCTGATGTTGGTGAGACTCTGGAACAGGATACCCAGAGTTATGGATGCCTCATCCCTGGAACAGTTCAAGTCCAGTTTTAATGGAGCCTTGAGCAACTTGGCCTAGTGGAAGGTGTCCCTCCCATGGCAGGGGGTTGTAAGTATGTGATCTTCAAAGCCCCTTCCAATCCAAACCATTCTATGAATCTATGAAATGTAATAGTGGGTTTATGACTAGATAAAAGATAGCAGAGTAATGGAGTCAAGAACTAAGAAATCTAGTCATTACTATTGAACTTAAATTATGTTACTAGAGGACAGTTATTGCACAAGAGACACACAAAGGTTTGTAGAATATATTTTCAGAATAGCTGTGGCTAAGTATATATGAATGCATATCTCACACCTCCTAATCAAAGGCTGGGTTTTATTCTGTGCTTTGATATCAAAAGACCTACACAGAGCCTCTCAGTGAACCTCCTATACAGCAAAAGTACCAAAATTGCGTGGTTTTTTTTCTTCTTTTTAACACGGCAGTGTTTCTTCTCTTCCTCATTTTTTTTCTGTATAGATGCTGCCCACAATTCACATTCTGATGTCTGCTTTATATCCATCTTGCCCTGCTTTCCAGGACTATCTGTAGATAACCCTGAAGGGCTACAGTCCATGGTATGAAAGAAGATTGCAGAAGGCTCTGCTGAGACGTCCTCTCAGGGGCCAAAAAGGCCAGTCTTCTCAGCAGGGAAAATATCCCCTCCTCTTTCAATCACTCACCCTTACATCCATTAGTTACCTCTTGCCTTTTAGCAGAAAAGGTATTTCCTGAGTAATTTCTGGAAAAGTAAAGTTTAATCTTTGCTATGTAATAATAGAGAAAATATTTCTTGTTCACTATTGCTTCTTGCAGAGTACACTAAGAGGAAAGCAGTCAAGCTTTGGTACAAAGTGAGATGTCTTTATGAAACTTCATTCAAAGTGGCTTGCATGGAGATTTGTCTGAGGAAATCACTCCATTTTTTATTCTGAAGTTCTTCAGACAATATCTAATTTAAATAGGTAAGTGGAGGCAGAAGCTATCAGAATAGGCAGTTTCTGAGGAAACAGGGACAGCATTTGGCCCAAATCTACATGTGCCTAGCACAAGTAGTCTTATTAGGGAACTACATGCTTAAATTTAAAAGTTTTCTCAAAAAAATCACTGAGCTGGGGACAGTGTGTGCTTTGCATTTTCAGGAAATTCTGGAGTTACTTTCATTTTGTAATAAAACAAAGCCCAAGGGAGGCACCTCTCATACCACTATGAATGTGGAACTTCTTTTCCTGGCTAAATTCTATTGAGGTACTACATAAAATGCTGCAGTTCATGTCTTTAACAGACTTGAAGAGCTTGAAGCCCAGGAACTGAGTTAACTGCAGGTATACCAATTTCATCTCTAGGAATTATACAATTATTTGAGGTAAAATCCAATTAAATTTGCATATTTCCTTTTGCTGTTTGCTTTCAATTAAAAAAATAATCTAATTTTTATTGAAGAAAAGAGAATGTCAAACAATACATCATCATGAAAACACACTGATGAGCAATTTAATGAGATTTTTCCAGAGACTGGAACAAATCAGGAAAGATTAATTTCATTTTACTGAGGGTATTATAAGAGAATTCTATTTCTTTTCCACTCTTATTTTCTGTCTTTTTTTTTTTTTTTCCTAATACTGTTGTTTTACAACAAACTCTTCTCAGATGTTCATTATCACAGAGAATTTGAAATTTCAAGGTTGGGGTAAATTGTATAAAATAAGATTATTAAAAGAACAAAACACTGAGACAAGTGACATGCAATTTACAGCTCTTGAATGAGAGTGTAGGTTGAGATTAGAAAATAGCACACCAGGAGAAAGTAATCAGATGAATACTACATGAAGAGGAAGAAATTATTTCACCATAAAAAAGAGAAAGGAGTTTCATTGTTTTGAGTATTGATATAATTATAGAATAGTTACTCTCTGAGTGCAGTTTTGTGTACCCATGCAAATGTAAACATACATTTATGATTAGAGATGTTCTGTTAGACATGCAAAACCATCCATGGAAACATACAGAGCAGCCACTTGATGATTATCAACAGCAGAAGCATAAATCATATTGGAAGAAAACCAGATTGAGTTGAGATCCAAATCAGAGATCCAGTGAAGCTGAATGGAATAGAGCTAATGGAATCCTTTCCTCTCTATAACTTTTCAGCAAAAATTCAACTAGAAAAGAACTTTAGGGCAACTTAGATTGCATGCCAATCTTTGCAGTGACAAAAAATGGAGATAAAAATGTGAAAAAACAAGAAATGCTTCAAGAAACTTGAACAAAAAAAAATCATATTTGAAATGAAGTTTCAGAATGTATGTCTTTTGAAATGTTGTGTCTGTAAAGGTCTAAACTATACAGTCTTAAGAAATATAGTTGAATCATAGAACCCTCCGATTGCAGAAATCATCATTTCCAAAAGTAAACATTAAGTATTAATCTCAGTGTAAATATATTGTGAAACATTTTGCCTTCTTTGCTGAAAGGGAGAGAAGAAACATATCCTTCCTTCACTTTATTTACCAGACATACGAACCTTGTTACTTTGTGGTCAGTTAAAATTAGAGATTGGCACATGAAGAAGCAATTTCTAAATGTATTCAGTAACAGAAAAAATGCAAATTAATTATAAAAAAAATATAACACTTGGAAGCATAACAAAAAACTTCACCCAGCCCAAGCAGTGCACTTATTGATGATGATTTTTATTTCTTGTTCCTTGGTGTACTCATACTTTTTAAGCTTTCTGCACATTCAGTATGTAACTGGCAGGCAGTGTTTTAACAGGTGAATATCTGAATGATTGCAATGGTGCAGAAACCCATTTTGAACCAACCAAAGCAACCTTCAATAAGTTTGTTCTCTTTAAACTGTGAAAAGACTTTATTACATACAAAGGTAGATTTGTTGCCATACTTAGAATATAAACTCTGTAATGCTCCTAATCCTAAGTAATGCTGTGGTGGAAGATGTAGAAGCCTAGAACAGCATGATTTTGCTGTTAAGAGCACTAAAGTCTAAAAGATAATACTGTATACCATGTAGCACAGTAAATGGGTATTACTGCTGGATGGACTCACTTGTCAGTATTTATCCTGTTCCAGTATGTTGTCATACAATAACACATCAAGAGAAAATCAATATAAGAATTTTCTATGATCCTTAGAGCTATGAGCAGTCTTCACTAACAGGCCTTCTTTCAACAATATATTTTTTATAATCTGTGAAAGAGAGTGAAAATTCTCATTTCAGGCTCCTATTTAAGAAAAAGTTTTTTGTTTCTTTGAGCCACAGTGCTCTGTCAAATTAGAACTTCCATCAGAAACCTGTCAGTAGTGCAAATCTACCATTGTAGTATTAGCAGTGTAGTATGGAGCATAGCCCCAGCTGCACTGACTTCTCAGAAAATAGTATTTGTCTACAAAAGCCCTTAGAGTTCCTTCTTACCCAGAAATGGGAAATCATTACTTGTCTTAATGTATTTGCCTTGTATTTGGTTGGGCACTGGAGCCCCACCCACTCAGATGAATGAGCTGCCTCTTGTTAGATATGTTGTGGCTCCTTACTGACATAAATGGGCCTGCTAGCAATCCTTTTCACCATCTGATCATGCAATCACATGTATTTTCATCTAGTTTTAGTAGGTCTTTGTTTGGGTTAGAGCTCTTAACTTTTGGCACAGGACCATATTACAAGTGTAGAGCTGTTAATTATTTTAAAACAGTTTTTTTATTGAGTCAAGTTTTGAATTTTCTGTTGACATCATCATCCTTTCTCTCAAAAGAGATTTGTCTGAGGAGAAAGAACACCTTAAATATATGATGCTTTGGATAGTTTTAATTATTATGTGAAGAGACTATTTAATGTATCTTGTGAGATTTCACCATGTCCTAGGGTGATTATGATGCCTGTATCCCCAGTCGTCTGTTCTGTGTGTGCTGTATGTTGTGTTCTGTACCTTTAAAACTGGTTCTGAGAGTGAGCAGGGAAAGAAGACGCGCACAGTTTGTTTANATCATTTCTACCAAGAAATTACTTAACTAACTGGCAGCTTTGGACCCTAAACATGCTTGTTTACAACAGAAATCAACAGTTACAAGTCTCTTATGATCACAATTTTTCTTTACACTTTTTCTTTTGCATTAATATTTCAGGTTCAGGGACATTTTCCTAAAATTTCCTGAAAGCAATGGGATCATGCCATGCTCCTTATCACCCATAATGAAGTAGCAACATACAGAGTGAAACTTTGCCATTCCTTTTTGATGAACTGGTCATCATGGAATAAATGCTCTTTATATTTCATCTAGTATGATCACTGGTTCCAGGGACAGAGGGCTGAAATTTTTGAAACATGTGACCGCATCATCAGTCCTCAAGGAGGAGGTATCCAGTTTTGCTTCACAAATAACCCCTGGATACACAGGGTCTATAGGGTATGTTAGCTCTGAGACCAAGATATTATGTGTTTCAAAGGTCATCTTGTACTTGTATGGTATGTTTGGGACCTTGCTCTCTTTTGACCTGGATGTGTCTATCTGCTCCCTCATGCACTGGCATGATGTTGGACAGAAAACTGGGACTGAGTCCATGTGCCAGACAGATCTCAGTATTGTCTTCTAGAAAGTCCTGTGAGACCAGCAGGATGTGCCAGGACAAGTCAGCCCAGGGATATCTCAAGAAACCTTCCTTTGAGTCTCTGAGATCCAGATCATGTGAATGCATGGCACACGGTCAGAAGAGCATGAAGGCATCCTCTTATGCTGGCTCTTAGACTGTGTCATATGTATGTAAAAAATTGTATTAAAACTCAGGGAGATAGGGAAATTTCTAGAAAGGTCTGGTCAGAGAGTTGATCTGCCAGTCATGACTTTGAGAGAGCTGTCTCCCATAGAATAATTTGGTATGGTCTTGTATGACTTCTGGTTTTAAGCACTGTGCGACCTTGCTGCAGAGTGTCTGGAATTCAGGTGCCTCATATTCACGATTCAGCCATCCTGAGCTGGTAGACAGGTTCAACTCTGAAAAAATGTATGTATGAATCAAAGGCATGGCTTAGTTTTTTTATTCTGCCTAGCAAGTGGAAGGACTGCTGACTATGAAATGTGCACAAAAATACTTGATTTGTATTTGCAGACTGTCAAAATGTATTCACAATGATGGAGATCTGTTGCCTAATTACAGATAGGTGAGAAACATAATGAAAGAATGTGTCTAAAAGCTCTTTACAAGTTCATATATCTTCCAATATGATATTAGAACATCTTGTTTATTAATTTAATAAACTGAGCTGTGAATTTTCTGTTATCTTTTGCATTCTGGTCATGAAACCAGGAAGAAAAGAAGGAGGTAAGGTACATTTTTGAACTTCAGTGTCCAAGAAGTAATTCAAAGTTCCTTTTTAAATTCAACCATACTTTATTAGGATTTTCTTAAACTGCACTGTTCTAAGCAAGAGCTCTAGAAAAGAAAAATGTATGGAATCTATGTTTTTTTCCCTTTTTGTACTTTACTATGAAAACAGTTTGATTTCATTTTGCGAAGTTCTGTTCAGATTCTCCATTAATTGTATGATTTATTTTTATCAGAATCAAAATGACAGTGTAGCAAAGTTCCTTGAGAAGTAATAATGAGACATATAAAGTCCATCTTAGAGATCTTCCCCTTTCTGCATGTGTAGTCGAAAGAGAATATAGAGTCCACAGGTATAAGCACTTTTGCATTATTGGCATAGGCAGGTTTTTCCTTTCATGTGCGTGTGCATTTGTTGTTCACACACAGCAAAAATTTCTGTTTGTCCTGTCCATAGGCACATCACTGCAGTACAGTTCTTCACAAGTGTCTTTTATGTAACTGTGACTGTACATACCAGGTCCTGAAAGTCTTCCAAAACAGAGGTACTGATTAACTTTGTACAAGATGGGGTTTTTTAGTACATTTACAAATATTTTATACAATTATAATGGTTTGCTAAGGCCATCTAACAACAGTGTGTCCTTTTTGTCCATAAAGGGCATGACTGTATATTCTGAAAGGTATATTATTTTAAAGGTTGTGATAGGCTTTCAAAAATCTGGAAAAGTTTTACCTTTGAAATTCCATATATTATATTCCGTAAAGTACTAACCCCTATTAATCTGTTGACTGTAGTTAAAATTGAAGCAGTTATTCTCAGCCTTGAAAATCTAGTGTTGAAGACTGTTTTATCAACTGTTTTTTTTTTTTTTTAAAGGAAGGACCTCCCAAAATCTCTGCTGTTTTCTCATGGATATCAGCTGGTCTAACAGGAAACATGCTACTGTTACAAAGGTGCTTTTATTGTTACTATGGTACATCGGCCTTATAATATTTGAAGCTTGTTGTAAATTAGTTTTACTTTGTAAGCCAGTGTGTCAGAAAAATTTAGAAATTAATATCTGCATTCCCAATAGCAATTTTTTACAGATCCTCAGTGGTACAACTCTCTTAAAGCAATGTGAAAAACTACCATGCTACTTTTGCTGCACCTGAAATGATAAAATTTTTGCTGCTTTCCTCCTTAATTTACTGCCTAATCTTTTGTCACTATTTGATTACTACAGCAGACTACTTTGTAAGGGTACAATTAACATAAATAACCTAATTTGCATAACTATTGATGGAGATGCACAAATGCAAAATCATTAAACTGCATTCAAAAAACATTCAGAGAACGTATACTTATTAAAAAATCCCCGTCTTGTTCAGAACAAGCAGAAAAACAGAAATGTGATGCACAAAAAACTGCACTTAAATACAAACAACATAGCAATGTAAATGCTGCAATCAGAAAGGCAGGCCTGTGAAAAAACAAGGTTCCTGCTGAACCATACTAAAGAAATCATTTTGAAACTAATGTATATATCAGTACAAAAATACACCACAGCTCTGTCATCAGGCACAATGTTTTAGATATTCATCGAGTTCTCTGAACACTTTTTTTCAATGGTACTGCATGTTATGCTATAAAACAGACTGATATTTTATGGTTCATATTAAAAATGCTCATTTATTTTGTTTTGTATCCTATTGAATTAGTTTGAAAATATTTAATACAAAAGGTATAACAATCCATATGTCTACAGAATCAATGTGTAGAGATGAGTTAGATGCTTTCAAAATAAATCATTTCTGTAAGGGGATTTTGACCAGACTGTGACATTTTCCACACTCTGGTGAGGATGGTCAAAGGAACCATTACTAGTGAAATTGAAGTAAACAATTTTTTGCTGATCCACAATTGATAGAAATGGAGTATAAGGTGTGGGAAATACATAGATGTATGTGTGGACATATGTAATTTTTTAAAATGTGGATAGTTTATAATCTGGTAGAATGCTTGACAAAATTCACAGTCTGACTATTTGTTTAGTGACTGCTTAACCAAAGCTTTTGAAAAATTTGAGGTTAGTATTATAAAAGCTCTCAGTTTCTTTATGGCAAAGGAAGAATAAGCTGAATATATTGATAGATGCCATGAAAATATTTCCAGTAAATGTGCAATGTGACTCTTTAATGTACATAAAATAGTGACTAATGATAATATGAAATTTATATATTGAATTAAGCTGCTGCATTAACACCTGTAACAAACTTCAGAATTCAATATCCAATATGAATTTAGTAGTCTGTATTGATCCGACAATATTTCAAAACTTTAACATGGTATATTTCCAGGGAAAAGCAAGACTAAAATAGTCACAAAAAAGTATTTTATTCTATAAGTGCTCCTACTATGATTATGAAATAAATGTTTTGTTATGTAGCTTCAAATAAGCTTTTTTTAAGGACCCAGTTTCTGTCACAGCAAGACCTTTATTGCTCTAAATGTGCAAATTCATCTCTCAAAAGCAAGATCTCCAAGTAACCATATGTCTGTGGAAGGGGTGAAGATGTTATACCTCAAATATGATTTCATAGTCTTCATTATATATCTATAAAACTATTTTGCAAAAAAAAAAATCTATTTTAAGCATTGAGTTTTGAATTAGAAGCATTAAAAATTTATCATTATTCTGTCATAATTTCAAAAAAGTCTAGTACCAAGACTGGATAGCAGGGAACATTAAAATGTTTCATTTGTGGTTTTCTGCATTTAACCTCTTGTTGGGGGTTAGGTTTGTCCTTTTTTTTCTCTCTAAAGAATTTTTTCCCCATAAGTTACCAAGGAGACCAAATGTTGGGTACTTAACAGTACTTAACCGAAACAAAGAGGTGGCCAAACTTGGAGAGGGAGATAACGCGAGTTTTGGGGGTAGGAAAAAGACGGAGCTGGGGGCAGAGGGACACTCTGTTTTCTCTCAGCGTTCGGGGAGAGAGAACGGCTGGGNATTTCATATTACATGTCATCAGGGTGTCCACAGATTTTGATATCACACATGGCTAATTCAGAACTGACTTAAATGCAATTAGTGAACATTAATTACTAGAACTTGAAAAGCATTTGGATAAAAATAATAGAGTAATAAATTAAAAAAAAATGCAAGGAATCTCAAGATAAAAAATGCCTGCAATCAGTACCTATAATTTTCTTATTAATTTTGCCACTGTGGGCAGCTATACCTATTTGGGCAGATTCATCCAGATCACATTTAGATGTTGCATGAAGGCAACTGGCCAGTTGTCCTGATGGCAGCATATATGTCTGAAAGTGCAGATCCCCCAAAAAACAGAGGAAGACATTTTTGTGAAAAGGATGTCTAATAGAAAGAGTATTTATGTGAATTTGGAGATATAGTGATTTGAGCATGATTACCACTGAAAAGCATGGCAGTATTATGGTTGTATCTTTACATTTAAGTGTTATTTGACAAAATTTGCAAATCCTTTTTCAAGTGTTGTGTCCATAATAATTATTTGAAATGGTTTTCCACACAACAAATACATTTACGAATTTTTGATGGTCCAAAACATAAATGCAATATTTTGCTTGTATCATGAAATTGTAAAACAAAAAAACTAGAGTTATGTCTTATAGTATTGCTGTTTCTAAAAAAAAAGATTCTGTAGTTTATGTATTGGATCAAGATCCTCATCAAGGCTCAGTTTTCTAGTGATAGTTTCAATTAAAAGAAACACCTTCAAATACAGCATTTTTATTGACAAATGTGGCTTTTGAAATCACAGAATCATAGGATGGTTTGGTTTGGAGTAGACCCTTAAATACCATCTAGTCTGATTCCTCACATGTCTCGAGGAAATATTGAAGAGGGGTATTAGAACTGCCCCCAAAAAGCCACTTGATTTATATTAGGAAAATGATTAATTGCTTACAAAGACAATTTTCCCTGGGGCTACATTTCTGTTTTTATTGGGTGGGAAGACCAGATGAAAGACCAGAAAATGTTGCAATGACAATCATTAACAGCCCCCTGCAGAAAGAAACACACGCCCCTTACAGCTGGCTGCAGCATGTTTTTATGGACAGGCAGTCTCTTGGGGTGTGTCCACACATAAATGTTCGGGATCGTTAAGGGGAATTAACTATAGACATAAAATTGAAGCTCAGAAAATGTCCTAAAACAGGTGTTTGTGCATAGCTATGGGAAATCAGAGGTATAATTTGGTTATTTTATGGTTGTGACTAGTCACAAGGAAACCAAGGTTAGTGGGAGACAACACGAAAATTTAGTATTAAGTACGAATTTGTATGCATTCACAAATTAAAATGTATTACTATTAAATTGTGTAGGAGAAAATGTCAGTACTTTCCTGAACATCACTGGATTTAAACAAGTACATACATAACCACACAGGAAAGTACTTTATTAAACATAGTTTCTGTCAGAATTACCTTGGAATGAAAGATCATGCATAAGACAAAACTCCCCTTGGCTTGATGTCCTTTTTTTCGCAAAAAAGTATTTTTAAAACGTCCATCAAAATTATTCACATTGGAATATTAGTACTACAGGTTCAACTCATGTATACTTTTTTAACTGGCAACACATATTAAGAACAGAATATTAATGTACAGACAACACCTAGTGAATATTGGTTTTGTTGTATTTGTAATGGTGTGATTATGTCTATCCTTTTCTGTCCTTTCACAATGATTCAGAAGCCTGAATTCATTTCCTTAGGAATACAATGATTTCTCAAAGGACAGTATTTACATTTCCAGAGAAGAATCAGAAAAGGCCATAGAGATGGTACAGTCTAAGATGAGATGAAGGAAGAAAGCTACTGCAGTATCTTCAGCATAGGCAGCTTGGAACTCCCCTTTCTTTGCTACTTTTCCAGTGCAAATCAGGTTATGTGGAAACTGAGTAAATCACTTTGACATGATAATTCAAAATTTGGGAAATAATTCTGTTTTTCTGCAGAGCTCAATGGTTAAGTATGAAAATTCAAAACTTTCTTCACAGCTGAGCCTAACTGGCAACCGCTATGTACCCAAGATATTGATAAGAAGTTGTGATAAACATTAGGAGCTTTTTCTTATTCATAAACCCAAGATCTTCCTCAAAAAATAGCTAACTGAGTAAATAGAAAAAAAATTTTTGTAATAGCCATGTAATAATTGTTTCAAGGTGGAGGAAAATTTCAATCCCAAGTATCATAATGTCTTTCTTAATTATTACTCGTAAACCCAATAACAAACCCAAGTGAATTTTATACTCTTCATTTTATTTTCCAATCCACATATATGCATGATAAGTACTATTTTAATGAAGTTTATCTCTATTTCTGTAGGCCACCTACCACTACATTGCCCAATTTATTATGAAAAATAATAACATGATGAGTTCCTGCATCAGCACACGTATCACGTGTTCTGAGTTACGCAATTGATGTTCATAGGTTGGGTAGAAATAACATTTCCTGTAAAAGTGCTTTTATTCATATGACTCATTCATTGAATCCTGTAAAGCAAAAGCAATTATGTCCACATCTGAGCAGTCTGGGGTCAAGTTATTTTAAACTGTATGTGTGGAATAGAATAACTCCAAGTATATAAGGAAATTATTTTCCTTTTCTCATTTTTGAGAGAGTTTTGTTAACATAACAAATCTCTTAAAGCACACATTTATATTTTTTTCATATAAGTATGGAATTTTTTTTCCCTTCCAAGTGCTATAATACTGCAAGAAGTGTTCAAAGAATTTCAGGGAAATGATGAGTCAGAGAGATTAACCTGTTGCTAACTTCATACATGAGTTTCTGTTTATTTTTATGTTCCTTACATTTTCAGAATAAAGACTCCTATACAATCTGAGATCCTAAATAGATTTTAATAACTATTTAAGAAGGATAAAAGTTGCAAGAAAATATTTTCAACGCATTGTAGTCTTTATGCAAGGGACGATTCACATAAAAAATTCAATTTAATTCCTGACAGTACAAACATATCCTGTCTGAAAGCCAAAATAGATTTAGTGCAAATATTGTCAGTCAGAGCCAGAGTAACATTTATACTGATGAAAAATCCATCTCTCTCAAGTATCTGTACCATAGCCAGTTGGAGCTCTCTAAAGAGATCTATAAGTTTGTACACATTTTCTGCAGTTTCTAGGTCTAAACACTGCAATCATTTAAATAGTTTCAAATCACTGATTTCTTGGACACTGGAATTGTCAGTACACTGAAAACTGCCCTAAAACACAGTTTTCTACAAACTGTGGCACAAGTTAGAAGAGAATTTATCCGGTTAACTGCTCTTTGCAATGAATTGTGTCTTCTGACACCTGCCCTTCATCCCACTGTGGAAAGCTGTGATTTCACAGATGAGATAAACCTGGGTATTTTGTCCTCTTTCTCATGCAGTGGATGAGGAATTTCAAGGAAAATACACATTATATGGGTGCTTCTAACCAAAAAAAGATTTGATCATTTCCATCCAGCCATGGAAGTTGTATGCTGACAACATACTGCAAAGAGCATGAAAAAGGTTAAAAATCAATTCTAGGGCTCTTCAAAAGAAAGGGAGGTAAGCTAAACGGATAAAAACAGAAACTGTGGCTGTGACAGTACCACCAGTGCAGTGACTGTCACTGTGTCAAGTCTCACATTACTGAAGAAAGCTTTGATGACTTCCTGGAAACCTCCCTCTTGTACTGAGCAAGATGCTACCAAAACTTCTGAGGCTTGGGTCTGAATTTTTTTTTTCCTTAGCTCTTCTAATGTAACGATTCAAGTTAAATCCAGTAATTCTCTCACTGACACCATTATAGCATGTCTTAGACAAACACATCATGCTTACTTTTCTGTACCTCTGATTTTTAGGAGGAAGAATGGGTGCAAACACAAAATTCAGCATTGGTGTGTCCCAGATACAAATGCTTTCAGATAGCATAGTGCAGATAAGAAAGCAAAACAAAGAAGTTCCATTAAGTAACTGAGTTCAAGTTTCATTTCTATAATGTTGTTTATAGTGGGCTGAAAAGAAATCAGAGGAGTTTATTCTTGCTTAAGAAAAGAGATGAAGAATGGAAATGGTAAGGAAATTTTTGTAGTGTTTGATGTTATTAAAGTCAATATTATTAGTAAGTACAAAATAATATTATATTTGTATGACAGTAATGCCTAAAGGGACAAATTGTGAGACCAAGGCCTCACTGTGCTAAACACATGCATTCGAAGAAATACTCCCCAAGGCCAAAAGCTAGCAGTAAAAAGAGCTAAAGTCAGAGAACAGAGCAGTGAAATTATTTCTCTGTGGCAAGATAGCAGAAGAGTAGGAAAATTAAGAGGAAAATGCAGTTCTACTGAATTCTGGTTGAAATTATTTGTAGCCATCACTTCATTCTAAAGTATTATAATTAATAGATTCGAGTAATGATGTTGCTTTGGGACACAGATTTTCTTTAACTGTACTAAGAATTCACTGCAGCTGCACAAAACACCAACCACAATAAGCAAAATGAGGCTTTATTTTAAAACCAGATAACCATCTAGTGTTTGAAACAACAAAAAGGTTAAGTAATTGCTTTTATTGCTAAATCTTTTAGTATTATTCTTCTTACAAGTGACAACATAAAATAATTTGTGCAGTTAACAAGGTCTCATGCTTATAATAAATGTATTGTCTAAGATACCTATAATTTAATACAGAAGATCAGGTGCATATCATAAAATAAATATCTTATTCAGTGTTGAACTTTAAACTGTGCCAAATACATTCACTGACTATATCAAAGTGCATTACTATAATTAAGCTGGGGGAGGGGGTTATGTATATCCTTTAAAATGGAAGATGTTTATGTTTGTGATTGTGAAATACTGGCTTAGTGGGATCTATGGAAAATAACTACCAAATACAAACACATTATTTATAGTAGACTGACAGCATAACAAAAGTTTAATCTACAAATGAAATTATTCAATTGTTTTCTCGAAGCCTAACATACAAAAAAATTCAATGCCAATTTTATAAACAGATTTTGCACTGTCTTTTTTCATATGCTTGTGCCAACAGAGTTCCTTGAATCCTTATCTAAACAACTTTCTAGAAGTTATTTGGCTTTCTCAACTTATTACATAAGGAGGTAATATGGAAGGCAGTATTATAAGTATATGAATGCTTCCTAAGAACTTCCCAGCAAAGGAGTATAGTAGATATGTGAGTTAAATCAATACACCAAGTTATGACAGTTTCTGACATTTCTGGCCGTTATTGAGAAATGTCACTTTGAGTGTCTCTGTGCAAAACTGATGAGCACTTTTCCTGAGCAAATGACGTTCCTTGTCACAGAAGTGGTGCACATAGATCTGTGCTTTTGTAAACACCCTGTTAGAGCACCTAAGATGCAAATAAGTTTAAAATAAATATTAGTGTGCTTGTGTTCACAACCACAGTAACCCCCTATAGATGCACTTGTATTTATTTTTCAGTAGGCTGGATTTCTGGAAGGCTTGAAGTTTGTCTTTTTCTATTCTCTTTTCACATCTAATTTCTAACCATTCTGGAAATTTTTTCTACTTCAGCAGGACTTCTAATTGCAAGCAACATTTGGTGTAAATCTGGAAGTGTTCTGGAAACAATATCTAGTTCAAGTGCTAAACCAGGCAATCTCCTCTTTCACTTGGTTTGAGATTGAAGTTTTGCTTCTTAGATATACTTTCAAATGCTACTGTCTTTGGATGATTACTGGAGCCATCTGAACAAAACAGTGCAAAACTCCTCTTACCAGACAAAAAAAACCCAACCTACAGAAAATATAATAGTGTTTTGTCTATCAAGTCCAAAGATATGCTTTAGATGGCAGGATGAAAAGGAGACAGCATAGAAATTGTCATTTGCATGGCTTATCTTGGAAGTATGCTTACAATATTTGCCTA
Source organism: Illadopsis cleaveri (assembly GCA_013399915.1). Lineage (NCBI taxonomy): Eukaryota > Metazoa > Chordata > Aves > Passeriformes > Timaliidae > Illadopsis > Illadopsis cleaveri. The sequence continues at coordinate 472,198 of VXBB01023741.1, forward strand.
TTTTTGGTGGAAGCCTGCCTTGCTGTCAAATTCTGTAGAATCACTGTATGAAATCAAAAATGAGAACTTTATTTTCTAAAGTAATATATTCAGCTTTATACTTTTGCCAGTGTTTGTATACTGATAAAATAAGGATCTTCTAGCAGTGGAAATATGATATTAAGTGCCTTTAAACGTCATCCATTAATTTCATTAAGTAACTACAGCCTCAGAGATTTTCATTGAAGAGGTAATCAGAGGCAGTCTCTGATGAAGAGCAGATAAACATCCTCATTTATTGCATGGGTGATGAGGCATATGATATTCTTAGAGGTTTTCCAGTTAGGACTGCTGGAAAAATGAATCATACAACTGTAAAAAAGATGTTTTTGAAGAAATGAAATTCAGTGGAACAACAACATCTTGCCAGGCAAAGCCATATTAGTTCTGCTTTTATGACAACATTGTAGACATTAGTAAAGCAGAACAACTGAGTAGAATCCTCTTAGTCTGGGTTATATCTCAATAGTCAAGCAGCTCAGTGAAAAGACAATTTTCTCTGGGTCAGTAGCTGAGGGAAGAAGTCAAATGAAGAGGTCAATATAACATGAAAGAGTGGAATATTAAAAATGTTAAAAATATTGAAATTATTTGAAATTATATCTCCTACAGGATTGTATCAATATTACAAAATCCATTTCAGGTAAAAAAGGAAAAACAGCTTTTTTAATGGGAAATTACATTGTAATTTCAAAATTATTTTTAAATAAAGTTATATCTTTGCATCTTAAAAATAATGAAAATTCAAATTAAATAAAAACTAAATTAGCCCTTAATGGATATGAACTGACTCTAATTACAGTGACCATGTCTTTCTTCACTGACTATTTCTCAGAATTTTTTTACATTTTTCTACTTGTTTTGCTAAAAGGTTATGCAAAATCAGAGAAAAATTGGTAAGGAAACCACATTTATTAATTATAGGTTAGGAATATTATCATTATAATACGACAGCTTTGCATGAAAGGTCTGCATAGACACATTGTGTTTACCTCTGGGATGTTACATTGTATCTTTGAAATTACAGTAAATAGAATTAAGGGCAGCTTTTAATGTTTAAAGATACTCCAGCATATCTGGTTTTGCCTCTGTTCTTACTCCTGTCTGCATACATCACAGTGTGGGTACGAGTTCAAAGAGGAATTGACAGGAACCCAACACTGAATGAGTGTTATGGAAGAAGAGGAGCAGATCCATGCTGTGCATCCCAGCTTTGTTCCTCAATGTTGTATCACAAAAGGTTTATCTAAGCTAGGTTAGAGGGCTCTAAGTATCATGTGTATGTTCACCATGTTCTGCAGCTGAATGGTCTGGACCTGGAAGAGCTTGTCACATCTCCTTTCTCATTCACTGAATTTGATGGAAATCCCACAAAACTCAAAAAAATACAAGAAGGGGTTGACAACATCCATAGCTTTTCTCTCACCCACTAATGTAGTCACTCTGTCACAGAAGAGCACTAGGTTGGTCAGGCAGAACTTGCTCTTGGTGAAACCATGGAGGTCTTGAATCACCTCTCTCTTCCCCACATGCTTTAGCACAGCTTCCAGGAAGATCTGCTCCATGATCTTCCCAGGCACAGAGGTGGGGTTGACAGGTCATAGTCATCTGACTGCCTTGACTTTTCAGATACCATGGAGAGTTGCTTGGCAACTACATCAGTCAATTCCCTCATCACTCTAGGATTCATCTCATTCAGGTCCAATATATTTGTGTATATTCTGGTTCCTCAGGTGCTCACCAACCTGAGCTTCTCTCACACCAGGTGAGTGTTTGCTCTTCCAGTCTCTGCCTTGTGTCCTTCCACTCGAGAGGTGTGGGAAGACAGGTTGCCAGTGAAGACTAAGGCAAAATACTTGTTGAGTACCTCTGCCTTCTCATCCATTATTACCAGTTTGCCAGCCTTGTTTATCATGGAGGGTAGGCTTTCCTGGGCCTTCTTTTCTGACTGACATACCTGTAGAAGCCCTTAGTATTCTCTGCATCCCTTGACAAGTTCAGCTCCATCTGGACTTTGGCCTTCCTGTCCTCATCCCTACACAACTGGACAGAGTCCCTATAGTCTTCCCAGAGATACTTGTGCCTGCCTCCATTGCCTGTACTTTTCCTTCTTGTGCTTTAGTCTGACCAGCAGACTAAAGCAGGTCTCCACTCAGTCATGCTAGTCACTTGCTCTCTCTTGCTTTTTTTCATCTTGGGATTGCTAGTGTTTTTGCTCCATGGAAAGCATCCTTAAAGGCTTTGTCTCCCTTGTCCCTGAGGGCAAATTCCCTAGTAGTCCTACTGACTAACATTTTGAAGATCTGGAAGTCTGTTTTCCTAAAATTCAGAGTCATGACTTTATTCTTTGCATGACCTGTATCCCTCAGGACTGTGAACTCCACAAGTGTATGATCTGCAGCTGAGTCAGTTTAAAGTCCTTACAGAAAGCTGTTTTTTCAGTGTATTTCCACAAGAAAAAAAATGAAACTGAAATATTTTAGCATGATTAATGCAGTCTTCTGTACAAAGGACTTAGCTTTTAAGTGTTATCATTCACTGTTTACACATTATAGGGTCTACCTTTTATAGACCTATGTTAGCTGACATGATCTGTTGCATAAAACAGGAGACTATAAATTTAAGTGGAACTTGGACAGTTGTATATATTTTGTAGAGTTGCTAAATTTTGTCTCTGATCCTGCAAGATGAATACAGCAGAAATTGTGATCAGTCATCTTCACCACAGTGAATCCAACTTGATACTCCTGGCTTTCACCAGTTTGAAACTTTTAAATCCAATATTATTTGTGCATCCTGATAAAATTCTGTTGGAAATCTGTACTTTTCTTCAGGTAGACAGTCTAGTGAGACTTGGGTAATGATCAAATACTTGCTTTCTTATTTATAAATGGATCATCTACGTAGCAAATAGATCACACCTTGGCAAGCTGAAGAACTCAGACCCTTTCATACATTGTGCCTGTGGCAAAAATAATCCATCTACTTGGCTTTTTCATAAAGGCTTATGTTGTAGTCTTCATAAATAATAATAAATAAATATTGCATACTCCTGAAGATGGAAATGCTCTCTGTAATGTTCTTTTTACTTATTTGTTAGGCTTGTATATCTTTATGCATGCATGAAGCATAGTAAGCAGCATGTAGATTTATAGGTTTTCTGAACAGAGAGAGTTTGTGCCAGAAGCTGCCGACTGTAGCACACTTCTATTTCATTACCATTGTAAAGGATAGTTGCATACATTTTAATGTTTCAGGCTGTCTAGAAATAACAATAACACCATGCATGCTGGTCTGTGGTTTTCTCATTGCCTCATCAATTTTCTTTGCTTAGCATGTTCTTACAGGGGATTTGCCTCCAAAATTTTTAATTAGTTTGGCCACTATTACTTTTCCTGTTTTTATCTCTTCAATGTCTCACATTATTTGGCAATGTCAGCAAGCATTTTCCAAAGACTGGCCGAAGAGGGATCAAGAAACTGATGCTAAGAATAGTAAGATGAATCATATCCTTATATGGACGGATGATCTGATAAAATTTCAAAAAAGCTTAAAAGATAAAGGAACTTGAAAAGGCGGTAAGTTAAACCTTTTGCATGAAGGTGGATTAATTGTTCCTTATTTGTCATTCTTCAAATGACTTGATATCCTTTCGCTTTCATCAGATGAAAGAATAACCGGCCAAACAGTCAATGAGAGTACAAAGCTCATTGTTGCCTTTTGCAAGCTAAGTAGCTTCTAAATATTTGTGCATATTTTTTCTACATTTTTCATCATGGACAAAGTGAATCATCATAAATGCATATTTAAATGGAAATAAGGGTGCACTTGCCATGTGTTTATGTGACTCTTGACTATTGGAGCTTAAAGGAGTTATATGACATCTTACTTCATAATTGCACAACTTAAATATAAAATCAACATTGACATCCAGACTTGCATTTGAGCCCTGCTTTTCCACAAGCTCACAAAGCAAGAATTGTTTTTGTAAGACATCAGAACATTTTCAAAGTCACAGAACATAACTGAGTTTGATGTGCTAAGACCTATCTAATGCTGAATGCCTGTGTTGTCAGGGTTTTGTATGTGAAAATCTACCTCCAAACCTATTCTGTGATAACTGAAATAATGAAGAGATAGGAATATATTATGGAAATCATGATAATGTTGACAGAGATAATACTGGCATTAATATACAGTGATACAAAATTAGTTATACTTTTATTGAACTAGTAATATATTTCAGCCATATATATGACATACATATTTGTTATGCATAATTAAATACATTTTCTCTGTATTATTATTATTGCACAGATATATGGGCAATGTAGAGATATATATAAAATGTGTATCACAGAATCACAGAATTACAGAATCACAGAATGTGCAGGTTGGAAGAGACCTTCAAGATCATCGAGTCCAACCCAGCCCTAACACCTCCATTAGATCATAGCATCAAGTGCCACATCCAGTCT